>CM060973.1:1742500-2192500 GCA_030765045.1 Tenodera sinensis | reverse complement strand
AACAATTGTAAATTACGTAACTTCAAAGACTTCAACGTAGAGCAGGGAAATTCCTTACAATTGCAATCTTCAATGGCATCGTTGGTCTATGCTTAGATACATGATGTTAAAATTTTAAAAAGGCTGACAGGCCTCAATAAATTTTTTTTCTACCGCAAGGTAATTAAGTACTGTATATTTATTAAAACAGAACAGAACCGAACCATATACTATTGTTAATATTAAATCGTATTTCTAGACTTTGTGGATTCACCAGTTCTCAATAACATGTTAACTGAGCGTCAGTCTCACGTTGACATGAAATGGCTATGAAGTTTTCAGGAAAGTATACGTTTTTCGTGTCTTGTATGAGAACTTCTAATGTCTTTCAAAAACTAAACGGTTGAATACTTAGAACAGTCCCGAAATGCCGAGCACGGTATGGTCTACGAAGCACAAAATGTGTTACACACATTAGCTAAGCAGCAATATAAATGGAGCCTACCCAAATGCTGCCAAGGATACGCTGGCCTTGATATTTTCGCTCCAGTTCCCTCTTTTTTTTAGCCTACTTTAATTTCCTTTGAACAATTCTAGTTTTATTTCTTAAGAGCTATGTTAGCTAAGTACTCTCATTTGCACCGAAGAAGCAGAAACCATGCACTGAATAAACAGGCGAGTAAAACATTTGCTTAGTTCTATATCATTTTAATTAACTCTGTGGTGGATAGAGGTGGGAGATGCAGCGGCCCTGTGGTAGGCCTTCGCCCAATTTATAATGGAATGCTCAGAACCATAGTAGTTAGTGTCCATAAAATTAAAAATCTGATGTGTTGCACTCACATGATTATTTCTACTCTTGTACTAACCCTTATTCCTATATCTTCTTCATATTAGTCGAGATAAACATTTGTACAAATTATCTTATTTGCTTATTTCCTAGTAGGTGCAAGGGCAATATGGGAATACAGTAGGCTTTGTGTGATAGTCAAATCTTTTACAGCTTTGAGATTCCGCTCTCTTTGCACGGCTAACATATTAAAATGATTAACGATGTTTCATATGATGAAAGCTTAAGTTTTCCAAAATTCGTACAAAGAACTGTTTGATAGAAAACTCATATGGAAGCTACATAAGTAACAAACTCAAACTTGCCCAAATAAGACTGACAAAGCTTTACCCACTTCTCAACAAAAGATGTTCGCTTAGGTTAAAAAGACTGCATACTACTCTACACAACCCTTTTAACCTCATACTATATGCCTGCCGAATTTGAGGAGGAGCCAGTGCTACAGAAATTAAACGCATCCAAACATTTCAAAACAAAATCGCGCGTATCTCAACTAATGTGCCATGGTTTGTCGGAAACAGTCAACTACACAGAGAAACTGGAAATCAGTACCATTCAACAGTCAATTTCTTCACAAGCCGAACAGTTTTACAGCAATCTAAAGAACGTCCATGGACCTATTCACTTACTTTCTTGGCAAAAAGTCCAGCTTTCCAACCCGCATCAAGAGTCGTCTACCACTGAACCAGTTATCACAGCAAGACCTGATTTAATTTCAACTAATACTGTCAGCGAGGGGCCCAATGGGGTTTACCTCATTTCAGTGTTATCTATTATATTTTATTTATTGTTAAATGTATTTCAGCAATGGCACATGCGCTGATCGATCAATAAATCATTTAAAAAATACAAATGACAAGGAACATCTTGAAAATAGTTTATTTTACAAACAATTATTTGGGCATTCCAGCCAACAATTCAATGTCCAGATTTCATCGAAAATAAATGTTTTGAGGCCCCCTGAATAAAAACGTTTTAGAAATGGTGTGTGTGTCTGTCTGTCTGCCTGTCTGTCTGTCTGTCTGTCTGTCTGTCTGTCTGTGGGCAGCATAACTCGAAAACGAAAAGTGGGTTAAAACCAATTTTGATATTTAAGTTTAATATCTTAAGGATGCGACACGCAGATTTTGAAGAAATTCCTCCACCCTAAACTATTCTTTATATAGAACATTTTTCGAAAATTTTGTTTTTCTCGAAAATGGCTCTAACGATTTTGATTAAAACTACATATGTTTGATATTTTTATGACAAATGAAATGTATCTTCTGAATTTACTGGCTATACTCTATGTAGTTCTGTTTACTCTGGATGACTTTTACATAACTGATAAACCGTAAGAGATAGACCAAGTCTTGCTATATAAAAATGTAGTTCTTGCTAAAACAAAAACTTTCGTCAAATGGAACGTAGTTATTCATTTTTATTTACTCTACTAGGTATAGTAGGTAAGTAGAGGAAGTATTGTATTCCACCCAAGTATTTGATGTCGAGATTTCACCGGAAATATATGTTTTGAAGCCCCCATGAATCCAAATAGAAAACATTTTAAGAAAAGGTGTCTGTAGGTGTGTCAGTCAGTCTGTGGACAGCATAACTCAAAAACGAAAACTTGATTAAAAACCCAAAGTGGTATTGAATATGAATATGTTTCAAGGATACAAACCGAAGAGTTTGAGGAAGTCACGAAACTTAAGATGAACGTGATTTAAATAACCACTTGTCTGGGGCTCAATAAGGGGCACAACTAAATAATTTAAATTAATCTCTATAATGGGAGCTTCATCTATTATCATGAATTAGTTTGCAATGAGGTTCTTGAGTTAGTCTAAACTAATTTTGACGAGAGCACCTGCTTACAGCCAGTTGTACCCAAATAGAACTGGTTGTGACAGATATCGGGATTAAAAGGTGACGTCATTTTGGCACAGTTTGTTATCACAATAATAAGTGCCACAAAATGTATCTGAAGGTGAGGGAAACCTTAAATATAATTTTTAGGACAGTTTTAGAGCACCCCTTTTGTTAAAAGTAAACATTTAAGCGATCTTCACGAGTCTTGGGGCCACTACATTAATACAACGATCCTGTCAAGGTTGTATTAGCTGTTTTAGGTATGTTAAAACTTGCATTTGCAACTTTGGAACCCTTTGCTACACGGTATTCCCTTATAGGTATAATGGGAATAGGAGAATACAATAAACTTAAGCAATAGTCAATCTTTTAAGAGCTGATCGTTACGTGAGGCCTTTGACTTTCCATTCTGTTCACATGACTAGGACATAAAAGCGAATAGCGACTTCCTATTTGAAAATTAAACCCAAAAATAAAGTATCTTCAAAATGGGTATCTCAAAATTATTGTTTGATATAAGCTGTGTACCTTAGGGAGATTTTGTGTAGTAAGATTTTATCTGCACCTTACAATACAGCACTTTTGCAAGCCATCCAGAATGAAGATCATCTTAGAGGCTACTCCAAGAAAATTCAAATATACACTTCATTTGTTATAAAAACATCTTAAATATGCCGCATTTTAATAAAAATCGTTGCATCTATTTTTGAGAAAATCAATTCTCAAAAATGTTTCTATTTGTACGTTCTTGTTTATAGGTCATCATAATTCACGGTGAGATAATGTTTAAGATAAGCACAGCAGACCTAGACCACAGTATACCTGTATTATTGTCCTGCTGATTGCTCCTTAATCATTAAACGCACCCTCTTTTTATTTGCCATTTCGTCCACAACTATATTGTCATGCTTTCTATTTTAAATGTAGTGCTATGAGTAATCGATGGAATACCTATACACGAGTTATGTTGGTTTTTTAATAAGTATCTACTGTTTGCAGAAAACTATTTGATGATATATATTAAATCTGCCTTAGTTAAATTAAACATCGAAGATTGATTTTGAATTATCTACTTGGACTGACTGAATGGTAGTTAAATCCTTTTGTTTCCTTTTTTATTTATGGGTGCTTTTTAACTCCAGTGGTTCTTAGCGTTTCATTGTATGTTTGGGTGAAAGACTACCAAATTTTACTCAAAGGCCTCTGTCATGCTTGACGTTCTTTTAGTGCCGTAAATATACAACCGGGACAACCGCTTTACTTCCCTTCCAAAAAAAAGCCTGGGTAAACTTTATCGCTTTCTGCTGGGTTTGAACTCGCGACCTTTGGCACCAGAGCTACACCTAGACCACGGAGGGCAACTTTTACAGCCGGTTGAGTGTGGTATTTAAGCATGAAATATGACAAATGGTGCTATATTTAGATATAATTGTGCGAATTATTCACAAGGATTAACTGTAGTAATACCACCAGAGGGTTTCATATGACCATAACTTTGCAAACGCAAAGCACGAGAAAAAGTATCCCAAATATGAAAACATCGAATGGTATTTGTTAAGAGTATTCCGCGAAATAATAAGGTTAAGTGATTTAAAAGTAAACAGCGTTATAATAACATTTTAATTAAGATTTATTTTCATAGTTGGCACTACAACTAATCCAGTAGGCTGTGAGAAAATGCAGATAGGAATAATTAACATGTTATGGTATTTTTATGCTATATGTTCCCAGATCTGCCAGCTTCAAAGCAATGTAGATACGGGTTCGTTTGTGATTATATTGATATAACAACAAATGGCTTAAGTCACTGTATCAAACGCACCGTGATTACTTATTATTTAGTATCCAGAAGTTTTCCAAATACTTTGGTTCTGTGCTTCTTCAGTGCATCATTGCTTCTGTAAAAATGTTAATATATACAACATATAAATTACATTTGGTTTGCTTCAATGTCAATGTCTAAAACAAATTCGTTGATGAAGTTAGGTAAGTAAAACCATGAAGTATGAGGAGTACTTCAGTAGAAAAAGTTATGACATTTAACATTTGCAAGAGAGGTATTTTAACATCCACTTGAATAACAAGAGTTTGAAGCTTCGCTTACTGTGAACTACCTGGTGGAAGGGCAAACTTTAAGGGTTTGTCAGAAGCGCCACATTTAGTAGTTTGAAGAGGGCGGTCGGTCTCACAGCGGTTTGGGTTGAGCCGATAATGGGATGACGGTCAGCAGGAGCAATACCCTCGTCCAGAGTGCTACAGGTGGAGACGCCGGCTTCATTGTGACAGCAGCAAAAACGGTTCCTTTCAAACATGCAACAGAATGGGCGTACTGTGTAAGGCTGTATTAATATTGGCTACAGCAACACATACAGTGTTGGACATTCGTGGACGTATCATCTGAATGTGATGTACTATTTAACATAACCACATGAAATTATTCATACGAGTATCATGACATTTCCTAAGCTTTGTTGTTAATAACTAAATAACTAATACCCGTAATTGTGCTTTCTCTTTGCATTTTTTGAGGGGTGGTCTACATCGGCGTTATTTTTAAGACTCTTGTTTTCCTTTACCAATATGTGTATCTAAATACACTTATGCAGTTTTCAACACCTAACATAATGGAACTCTAAAAGGAATTTGTTCCAGACAATACAGAGTATTAAGTTCAAAGTGCGTTATAAAGTGTTGCTTTTGATTCAATTTTATGAAAAGAGTGTCAGCTTTAAAAGGAAGGACGTAATGTAGCACACATGTGGTGGAGAAGCCTAGCAAGCACGGCATTCAATCCTCAGATTATTAATACAGTAAATACTTATTTTTCTGTGGCGGTGGTGCCATGGCTGGTCGGTTAGACGTTCACCTATCTCCATGGTGACCCGGGTTTGATCCCAGGACAGAAACCCACATGTGATATTCGTGGTGGACGAAACGGCGTGTGGGCGGGTTCTCCGGTTTCCCCCGCCACTCATTCTACCAATTGCGCCATCATATCCTTTCCAAGCATCCGTTTCACTCATCTTGCTCATTCTCATACCTGCTGCGGGACTGACCACCGCCTTCCAGGCCTTCACTCTTTCCGGTCCATAGGTTCGTCTGCTCCCCGACAGTATCTGACCCCTGGAAGGCGTCAAACTTCCATACGGGGAGGATAATCAGATAAAGAAGAAAATACTTATTCTCAGGAATTTTGTTCTCAGCAATTGTTTAAAGTTTGTAACCTCAAAACGAAGACGTGCCAAGCCCGTTTTAAGCCTAGCTATCATTAGAAATATTTAGAGTGGAAAAGAGTTTATTTAGGTCACGGTTCGATTTCCCTTTTTTCCGATCATTTTGTTTTTGGGAAAGTCAAGATTTTTCTACCAAAAGACAATAAGTTAGGTATTGTGAAGTCACTTCAGAATCCGTTGAAAGTCTATCTACGAACTTTGTTTAGTACTCCTGCAAGTAAAGTTAAATAGCGAACTTATACACCCCCTGGAGTACGAGAACCGACGACTTCCCCCGATCCGAAGGACGAGTATTTACAGTCATGCACACCGAAACCCCCACCGACACTTAAAAGCATGAAATAGTCAACCAAAATGTAAGATGAAGTGAAATGTGAAGTGAGATGAATTTAAAGGACAGTGAATTCGGGGGATTTAATCATCCTTCTAGGCATTCACTTCGTGCCCCGGAGGAACCAATATGTCGGGAATCAAATCCACAATGGCACGCTACCACTCATTCTGCTTCCATGCTATCTTATGTCTCAGTATTGTACCTGTCAAGGTTTATACTCGTGTGTACAAACAATATCCTCCAAGTAGCAGGGGTTGTTGAAATTGTTGATTATTTCCTCTGATTCAAGCCAAGAGCTGCTGTTTTTCTGACGGCATAATAACCCTAAACTTTCTACTGCTTACCTGTGAAATAACTGCTTCAATAAGACAAGTGAACGTCTTATTTTATTATTTACAGTAAGAAAATCTTAAATAATTGTATGCAGAATTATTTCCTTTCTAATACATTTAACTGAAACACTAATTTTCACAGCGTTTCCTATTCAACGCCTTATTTTTAACTTCAATTAAATTAACTAAACGACTGAAAAAATTCTGAATTGGAGATAAGTCATCTGCACATTTGTAAATAATTTTGTATTCCTGACTTTATTATCAGCGATTATTTTCTTTATATGTAGAATAATCTCAGTGAGGAATTGTATCCAGTTCAAACGTGTAATAATTCTTTGGGTTGTGTTATTTCATTTACCATATTCTACTACAGCTGATTTATAATTTACTGTTGAACAATACGTACCTGATATATTTTCCTATAAATACTATTGATCTTTTTTTTAAAGAATCATATGTTGTACGCGCATGCTTTTTTTCTCTACTTTGTGCAAATTATTCTTGCAAACGCCTATTTTCCTATCTACTTATTTTAATCGAGTTAAATAATTGTATCAACTTTTTAAATTTTCACAAACTCCCTAAGGGAAGTATAAAACCTACGAAGTCCGCTTAATGGAATCAAATAAGACAGGAGGTTCATGTGTGAGTTAGCTAATGGTATCAACCTATAATAAGGGTCTCGAGCCTAGAGCCACAATTTCCCAACGGAAGTCCATATTTTCTCTTACTCCCAAAGCAACATCCATGCAGTCAATGTCTTGCTATCTAGTCAATTAAGTACAAATATTGCTTCCCTATTGATAAATGGGTGAATTGAGGCTTAATTTTGGAATCTACGGTTAAAACTGACACCTGTTATTTTTGCTTGTGAGGCTATTATATTTGTTGTTTTTATAATGTAAATTTAAATGTAGGCTTCTATTGACTCAACAGCCGTTAAAATTTTCGGGTGTTATATCTTGCATATATATTATAATATCAATTAATTTTGTTTGTCCCTCATGGATACCTGTTATCTTTCATCCGATTTCATCCGATGCGATGAAACTTTGGCAAGTTGGTGTGCAGATTCCCGTGAAGGTTCCTGAGTTGCTCATACTAATGTACAATAACTAGAACGCGAGTAATTTCAACACAGTGTATCTATCTATATAAATAAAATGGATGTTGGTATTTATGAAGATGAACTCCAACACCGGTCACTGAACACCATGAAAATTTGCACAACTATGTGGTTTTCTTTCACGGAGAAGGTTTTTATACTACTCATTTTGAGATGCAACGTATTACATTCACATGATTTTCTCTACTCATTTATTTTACTAACAAATTTGCATATCTTTATCTACTCCCTTACAACATACAATTCATACAATTTTCTATGATTGAAATAGAAATGTAACGTGTTACTTCACACGGCTTTCTCTACATACTTGCTTTTCTTTTCGCAACACATTCACATGATATTCTCTACTCGCTCTTCAACATATGTAAAATTCATACAATTCTCTATGTGTATGAAATAGAAATACAACGTTTTACATTCACACGGTTTTCTCTTCTCGCTTTTCTTCCTGCGGTATTTTTAGTTATTCAACAGTGCTTTTTGATAGTCATTCCAGTGTTTTTATTTATTTTGCGTACTTTTTATCTTTATAATATCTTAGCCCTTTGTTTAAGTTAGTCTTCAAAGAAACACGAACTATTGGGCAAGTGCAACCCAAGTCTAAAAGTTATAGGAATAAAGCGTTAAACTAAGGATAACATAGGGCATTTCAGCTTGTGTGTGTGCGTGCGTACGTGCGTGTATGTGCGTGTGTGCGTATGTTGGTAGTAGTAGTAATGTTTAGATGAACAATTTAGAAAGTGTTCACGGATATAACCAAGGGTGAAAATGAATTCTACTTCTTCTCTGCGCGGTGTCTGCAAACCTAGAGGTAACTTCGTCAGAACGATTTCCTTGTTTGGGAGTTTCACATACAAATGTTTACCTATATATATGAGACCATAATTGCGATATTTAGACTGTGACCTGGACTGTTCATGGTGCAATATTTGCGAAGGCTGAAGCTTCACAGAACCGCTAGAGCCTTCTCTTGGCAAATGTGACACCAGCATATCTAATAGATTTCTAAATGCGTAACTGCTTCTTAAAATTTGACAGGGAAAAATTGGTTGGCTTGAGTTCCACATCGATCCTTGTAAATGAATCCTTCGCTAAGCAAAGCCATTATTATTCTCTAGGCAAACAGCGGATGGAACCGAAGAGAAAGCGTAGTAATAAGAAATTTGAATAAATTAACATCAAACAGGTGATTTAATACTTGAGTTACAATAGCATGTACGTAGATTTAGGTCTGTGATATTTTTGACAGTTAATGGATGACTCTAACGTGTATTTTCAGTATCTGATTTTCAGTATCAGGTTCATATGCAAGTTAGTCTTGCTAAGAAGTCGCTAAAATGGCTTGCTGAGAAGGCAAGTCCCTAAGTGCAGACAAAGTGAGGCATTTAACATTTAAATCCCTGTACCTTAGAATGTTTAACTTGAATAAAAGTAGTTTATGGTTTGAGTTTTTTTTTCAGCTTAGGTAAGAAAAACTAAATTGAAAATTAGTGACAAAATGATTCTAGTTTGGCGTTACTTCCCACAAATAATGTAAATAGAAAACAACAAACAGCAATATTTTATGTGTGTTATTTGTGAACTATAAAGCTACAAATGTATGTATAATATGTTTGCAATGAACTTGTTGTACTGCAAACCACCTGTAATCCTGGGCGTGTGTGTGCGTATGCGTGTGCGCGCTCGTGTGTGTTTGTAAAATGAAATTCAGTGTTTATGGGCGCTCTTTAACTGCTATGGTTCTCATAGTTCCATTCTCTATTGGGCTCAGAGGCTCTTTCATCAGGTTTGAGCTTTTATAATGTTTCGTAAACCTACGACATGAGATCATCGGCTTTACTTTCCTTCCGAAGGAAACCACACTATGGATTTTACACCCGAAAGAAATTATCGCCTTCCGTCGGGTTTGAACCTATGGCTTCAGGAATTGCAGGCTAGCATGTTAGTCCTAGAGCATGGGGTCAACGGTGTGTGTGTGTGTGTGTGTGTGTGTGTGTGTGTGTGTGTGTGTGTGTGTGTGTGTGTGTGTGTGTGTGTGTGTGTGTGTGTGAGTGATAGTTGTTTGGTAGTGTTTAACGCCCACTTTTACCACATACGGCACCGCAGGTGGTGAGAGAGAGAGTAATAAAAAGATAATATCTCACTTAGAAACCGGAATATGGCATCGCACTTAGTTTGTCGAAAGGGGGAGGAGTATAGCGGCAGAAAATAAAATAAAATAAATTTTAAAAATCGTTTATTTTTATTTTATGACAAATTTTACAGCCAAGTTCTTAGTCTTCTTTTAAGAGTACTATTGCTTACACAATTTCCAAATAAGTATTTAAGGAGTAGAAGCTCTTTGTTATTCGGGTACACAAATTATCTGTTATGCTTAGGGACACCATGTGTAACAATGGCATTCGGTTGTAACTCTCGCAATGTGGGACCTGATTCCCTAGGTCCGCGGACGAGATTTGCAATCCGAGTTTTCCTCTACCTTATGAATACCAGGTTTATCCATATTTACATTCCCGAGCTCACTTGGATATTCATTTTTCACTTTCATTCGTCCTGCGAGTCTATCTGAATAATGAAACGTTAAACACTCCACTTCCTAAACAAATAAACAAATGGAAACATAAGGAATAGGAATGATTGAGAAGTTTAAGGATTTTAAAGGTTTTCAATTTGAGAACACCACTCCCTAAGCACTATTTGTATACTAAATAAGTTAATATGTGTTTCACAGTCTTTGTTTTCTTTTACCTATAAATTTACTCGGTTTTAAAATGTACCTATATTTAACCAATTATATTTTAAGTACTTTGATGAATCAGAAGAAAGGTAGCAATCTAAAAGACGTTTTTAAGAAACGCGGTGCAAGAGAGCGTGAGATCGAAGAAGAGCAAAGCGAAAGAAAGCGGAAGGCATGATGAGAGACCTTATTTTACAACGGTGAACTAACATAAGCATAGTTTTGGCTCTTGTTAACAGCAGCACTAACCTTAGGTGAAGCTTATTTAATGAATGAAAACATGGCTAAGAAGTAGGAATTCGAGAAAGTAACTCAGAAAACTTATCACCGGGATATATCTATACTAATATTTTAAAGAGGAGTAGCCGGATAGCTCAGTGGTTTCGTTCGCGACTCCCGGGCTGAAAGTTCGTGCTCTAATTCCAGACTCTTGTATGGCCCTATCCAAGTCCTCAGCTCTGAAGCTAATATGAAAAAGTAAGTTAAACATGATTTTGACAGACAAGCCAAGTAACGTTCATTGAATGCTGCACTACACTGCAAAGTGACAGATACATGACACTACTTTTCAACATAGTCACCAAGTTTTACTTGACAACGGTCTGAACGTTCTATCAGTGTTTCAACAGGAATAGAAATGCGCTCCGCGATTGGGGAGGCTGGCCTTTGTACCAACTTTATACTTAGTAAATCTGTTTCCCTCTATTCTTTCAACTTGCTGAACAGATGGGAATCACACTGTGCAAGATCTGGACTGTGCATAGGAAGTTTTCATACTTCCCATTGAAAACATTGAAGCATAGCTTGTGTTATGCGCGCCACGTGGGGTGTTCCATTATGGTGCAGGAGAACAATGCCTTTCGTTAATTTCACTGTGACCAGACACGACATTGAGCTTGGTCTTTGTAGCGCAGAATTATGCGGTGAATCTCTCTGTAATTTCGACGTTTTGCCCACAAGAATTGTACCATTCCACGTACATACTTCAGCTTTGGAGTACGTTTCCAGTTGATGCGTCATTTCGCTCACACACTGTGATGTACCTGTAGCGTAGCAGGAGTTTCGGAATATGAACTCTATTCAAACAAAGCGCCATTCCTATTGCGCGATGGTCTTAGCGTGGGACAACATATATAACTTACATTTTGAAGTAATTTCATAATACCTACATGGAATATCCTCACTGCCCAACATTGTTAGAAGTTGGTGGTAAAAGCTGTGTAGGTGCGCTCATTCCACCGCCATCCGGTCCGAGTGAAGCCATCACCTCTCACCGCCATCCGGTCCGTGAGAGGTGATGGACCCCGCCCTCTGGTTATCTCCACCTCAGAAATAATGGGCTTCACTCATCGTTTGGTGGAATAAGGTTATCTCCAAAAGTGACATGACATGGGAGTCTTAAAAATATAAAGGTTTACCATTTCTCTTAGTGCATTCATCTAAAGCACTAGTCGACCATTCCGAACACCAAAGGTTACATACAAAGTGTTAGGAAGTGAGTGCAGATGGTTTTATTAATTGAGAACAGTATAACAAACAATAATACATCAATGTTTGCTTCTTTTACTTATTAAGAATAGTATGTTTTCTGGTTGGTTAGTACCTCAAGTACGTGTGGCACAGAAGGCATGTCACCGAGCGAGTCGATCTCGTGATAACGAATGTTGTACCGGAACCGAGTTCCAAATCTTTCTGCAAAGCCAATGACCTCGCGCTACTTTCTGTGTAGCTATTCTCATTACGGTACCTGTTGCTTTTAAAATAGATTTCCTCATTCCAAGTTATGTTATTTTAATTCTATATAACCTTTCATAAAATAAGAAAGACTGTTCTAAACCTGTCTATTACAATATACTACAAAATATTTATATCCGTTGTGCTTCTTCCTCTTTGGTTTATGTTTGATCCGCTCCAAGCCCACTACTCCCCTCCAGCCGTGTAAAACACACCTGTGTACTTGCATGTCTACGGATATGTACATGTGCGCCGCAAGGGACAGAAGTTTACTGCAAAGCTAATTTGTATTAGGGGCAAATTGATTCACTGACGAGGCGTTTGATTTTGAACTGGAGATTGACTTGGAAAGGAAAATGACGGCCCTTTTAGACATTTTACACTAAACAACTAAGAACTAGTTACAAATTTAAACTGAGCGAGATGGCTCTGTGCTAACGTGTGTGGCTCACATTTGGGAAGTCGTGGGTTCTATTTTCCGTGACTGACCTTCTTGACCCATGCCTTTTCAGGAGTTTCCTCGGGTCGCCAGGCGAATGCTGGGAAGGACAATTGCATCCTCCGAATTTCCTGTCATTCCAATTCGTTTCATTAATCATTTCATTCATCCTTCATCCTGTTGGTTTTTTCAGAGTCACAAGTGTCAACGAAGGCGTTAGGTGCACTTTGGCAGGGATGATATGCAGGAACTCTTTCCGTTCCTTGTTGTCCCTGGGACCCCGGCAGCTGGGCAGCATACCTAAAGTCCTCGGAGTGTCGTCAAGTTTGGTAAACTAAGGGATCTCTGTCAATGTCTGTACTGCTAGTCCGGATCTGGCCACCCAAGGTCTCCTCTGATCTTATACTTCCGGCCGGAGGTGTGCCCTTGGGAGCATAGACACAATAAGCCTAGGTTCAGTGCCGAATCCCCTCGGTATCTCCCCTATTCTTATTTCTACTCATTTAAACTTAAACATTGTTGAAATATACATTGTAGCAAGTTACTCTAGAAAACTCAAATATTCTGGTAAATAACGATAAGACTTATAAGGTTAAAAACTATTGATAATTTTCGTTTGGGTTTCAAACGTTCCTCAAAAGTTCGGTTTGTTTCTTAACAGAAGTTACTGCTTGTGTGTGCTCTTACTACATTTTAGACTTAAAATTGAAGTGCCTGAAAATATATTTAATACTCTACACAAATTTGGAACATATATACATTAAATGGAGCTTCTTCACAACTCTTTTTCTTTTTTGTTTCTTAATTGTTTAATTTTTATACCCTCCTTTAACTTATTTGTTCTCATCGGGGACTTCGACTGTGAGAGAAAAACAGATAATGTTATTACTCACTTAAACCGCATTGTTTCTTAACGTTCATTTTTATAATTTTTAACATTAAACATTCACATTCATACTTTAAACTCTGTGGGAGATAGGGAATTGTTATGGTTAAAGAGACATTCCCAACCCTACCCGGGAATCCACAATCGGAATCCCTGAATTGAGAAGGAGAAGCCTGACCACTCACAGCAGACGTTTGCTTTATGCCTCTGTTGCGTATGGCCCGAACTTCAACGATCGCCTCGTCACCCTCTCCCAGGGTGGGAGAAATGTTTCGGTGGTGCGCTAGATGACAATTTCTCCAACTGTTAGGGATTTCTGTAGGTGGTCTCTGTGTTTCGCTGGCTAGGTCCTTTGATAGGCCTGCGATCTCCCTTCGCCTCGTCCTTTCCCCCTGCGGGGAAGGTAGATCCTTGTAGGGTCTAGATATCTCCCCTCTGTTCCTTCGATCACAATCTATTGCGCATTCAGTAGCGCTTCTGAACTTCAGTTTAATTTACTCTCCAAAAAGTAATATATTGATTTTACTAGATCATCCGTGAAAATCAGAATCTCTGCAGATGACTTTCTCATGAAGAGTAGTGTACAGCTTGGATAAGTATGTATAATATGCATTAGTGTTAAAGGGTTTTTAATAAGGTTGTAAGGCAATTTCGCTGGCATATTATAACTCATTTTGTTATTATTCACTTTCGTCTCAACCACTTTCTTAAACGCTGCTCTTCTCGGGTCACTGACTGTTCAACATCGCATTGTATCCTAAATATATCTGCATTGTTTTAGTATTGGCATCGAGGAGCTATGGAACACCAATAGAGGCGGCGGCGTTGAAAAGCGCCATGCAAATGCTGGAACTTGGGGCTGTTAGTTTTGTTATCCTGTTGTTGTTGTTGTTACGTTATTATGCCGTTTGTGTTTCGGGAAAGGATTGTGGAACCATTTCTACTTCATGTGGAAAGAGTCGTTTAAGGATTGTTTGTGTTACTTGTTATTTGAGGCCAGAGTTTACCCATCGTAAGGAAAGAAAGTAAAGAATAAAGTAACTGAATTGTGATATTTTGTTACAAAATGAATACTATGTATTTCACTATTACTTTCATTTACGATTCTTTCCTCTTTCTATGTAGGGTTATCATTTGAAAAACAAATTCTCTGGGTTCTTAAATGCAAAGTCATTCCAAAATTCAGGGTACTAATCCACAAGTACAAAGTGGTATGCAAAGATCGAGAATTGATATACCAGGGGCGTAGCGTCAATGGATGAGAGAGATATATTACATACCCTGCAATTTTCCTCAAACTGATTGTTAAATTGGTGCTCATGGTAATTTTGTGCACATAATCGTTTTCATATGATTAAAAACCAGGGTTCATAAACATAATTTGAATTCGCGCCACTCTGCAGCAGTATATTCCGAAACAAAGCTTGGATCAACGGCACCTGTCGTTAACTGCAAGAAACTGGTGTTGTGCACCTCACCCAAGGTATGTAACGATGTAGACCACATATCGGTTTAAGATTCCTGCTGATATTATTGCATTCATAGTCGCGAATAGAAAGCAATTCGCGATTTTGTTTGCTTCATTTGAGCAAGATTTGGACACTTGATTACTCACTATTACAGCAAAACGTAGGTTAAGATTTGCGGGGATTCCAGGCGAAGGTATGCAAGCCAGGCAGTTACATACATGACGTCAAAACATGAGTCAGAGCTACACCGTAACAAAACCTTGTTTCCGTGCCGTTGTTGCAGTGAAAATCAAAATAAAGCTGTTGTGTTGGATCTACCGGACGGTAACCGGTAGATCGGTAGTTCAAATCCCGGTCATGGCATTCAATTTTTCAGTCTCACTCTACCCTTTCCAGTCATGTCCTACACATGGATATTGTGTGGAAGAACATTAATTAAACTGTTGTGTGATTGACAAACTCAACATAAGCTTTCAAACATTAAAATTTCTCTAAAGAGCAGTATGTAATTGCAGGTTCTCCAAAATCCGCGCTCCGTATTACGAACATTAAAAATGTATAAGGCATTTCAACATCAAAGCTTATGAAAGTGAGTCCTGGCTGTGTCGTAGTACTTTAAACAAATGTTTTGTTGGTCTTTTCATAAAAGAAAAGTGAATTTGAAACTCTAGCGATTCTGAAGATTTAAATAACATTTAGAAGGCACCACAAAACATAACCATTTTGGTGATCATATAACATGCAAAAAACAGCTAAAAATCTTTGGAATAACCCAAAGAATAGAGTTTCCATTGAATAATCAGTATAAGCTCTCAGTTGAACAGACGAACAATGAAGTAAAATAGAACAGGTTTTACTTTCTCTTTTTGTAGGGGTTGTATGTTTTCTAGGAAAATAGGCACTTGCATTTCATGATCACTATGAAAAACAGGATTCCAGTGCATGCGCGGAAATGTAAACAGAAACACACACCTCCTCATCTCTCTCTGTGAAGGACAGTAGAATGCCTCCCGAGGCTACGGGGACGCGTAAATGGAAGTGAGTGTACAGCCTGAAATCCTTTGCCTGAATGACGCCCGTTGTTCTGGAAATAACAAATATTGCCAGTGATCGAATCGAGATCCAACATTGAATATATTTAAGGCCAAGCAAAGGAAACATTTCTTGTTCATGACACACATTTTTTGACACATTCCTAAGGCTTGATATCCGACGATATGGTATTTAGGCGTGACGTTTACGAGAGCCAAATCCTGAGATGGAACCTCATTACCGAGAAATAATTGCGTAAACAACTGGGAAACTGGCAGGTGCAAGAGTTAGTTCCTTCTTTTTCTCTTGTGGGTGTCAGTCAGTGTGTCGGGAAGCATTCTAAATGACTATTTCTGCAATTCGCGCTGGTTTCTGTTTTACTAACACATTCCCTATAGATTAAACTTTGCCAACTGGAAGTTTCAAGTAAAATAGGTGCACTAAGGTATTTGATTTCGCGAATAATGAAGGGACGTTAGTTATTTCAATATTCATATCCATGAAAAATAAAAGTCTAAACTACTAATGATGTCCAAAGGTATTTTTGACAAAAATAAAAATATCTGTATTATGTTACAATCTATGCGGCATGATTTGTTTCCCAGAATTATATTTTCAAAACAGTTCCTTTATTGATGTAATAACTTTATAGATATTGTTTACAGTTGCGGAGTTTTAAATTAAAATTGGTATTTTAACACCGCCCGAATGTTAAAATATTTAAACGATTATATTGTAGACAAATTGGTTATATTATATCGTCATCACGTGTATTACTTTGCAGCTTTAAAGTAACAACATGCTTGGCCCTCGCGTCTGAATTCACCAAATTATACTTTACCAAGTTCAATTACATTTTTCTCACTTTATTTTCTACTAACTTTTGCACAAATACACAGTTCTCTTTTACTAACGTTAACACAGTCTACAATTTTCGTGAAATTATAACTCACAACTGTTTTCTTCTCGTAACCGTTACTCACTCCCTTTATATCTTTCTTCACATTCTCTGTCTCTCAAACACTGACTCACTCAGCACTCATAGCCACTTCGCTATCTTCCTTCACGACGCGACACACGCAGCTGACACACGCAGCTGACACACGCGCACACATACGCACATACACTAAGAACTTAGTGACTCCTGTCTGTAGCTTATTACATTCGTTGCTTCGCCTCCTTATATAGCGAGGATGACGTAACATGGACCTTTCTCGAACTTTTACAAATACGTAGTGCCGGACACTTCTCGAATAATCTGGAAAACCCCCTTTGGTTCTACTCCTCTAATTGTCACATGTTCACAACAGTCGCACCATGCAGCCTGATCTTGAGCGTCTATGATGCACGTACGGCCAGTGAGGTGGGGCAGTCCACCATCGACCATCCTTTGTTGTGGGCCGTGGCAGGTTGAAGTTGAAGTGAAATGAGAAGTGAGATAAACGGAAGGACAGGATATTCGGCGGATGTAATTATCCTTCACAACAACCACCTAGCGCATAGGGAAACCCCAAAAATTCCATGTGCCAGGAACGTTGGCCATCGGAATCTAATCCACTGCGTTCCCGAACGCTAGTGCCTGAGTCATAGCTCTCGGTCCCAGTTATGTTTGTTGAAGAATATTTCTACTGGAAGAAAAAACTGCTGCAACCGGAAATTGAACCCAGGAACCTGCGGTTGACTATCACGTTGCAGAGAAAAGTCTCTTTTTCTTTTCATTATTACTAAAGATGCATCAAATCCTTACTTTATTCAATAGAGAAAACACATGCAATCGAAGGCAATGAGCACAGATATCGTAGAAACTATGTACGAGTATATGCAAACAAAATGTATATCGTAGCACATTGTTCTGTTTCCAGTAAATTAACTTCTTGTTCTGCTTCTTCTTGTTCTTCTTCTTGTTCTTCTTCTTGTTCTTCTTCTTGTTCTTCTTCTTGTTCTACTTCTTGTTCTTCTTCTTGTTCTTCTTGTTCTCTTCTTCTTGTTCTTCTTGTTCTTCTTGTTCTCTTCTTCTTGTTCTTCTTGTTCTCTTCTTCTTGTTCTTCTTGTTCTTCTTGTTCTCTTCTTGTTCTTCTTGTTCTCTTCTTCTTGTTCTTCTTGTTCTTCCTCTTCTTCTTCTTCCTCCTCTTCTTCTTCCTCCTCTTCTTCTTCTTCTTCCCTCATGGTTTGGGTTTCAACGCATTCCGGTCCCACATTTCCTCTCTCCACCGTTTCTTCTTTCTTCGTTTCTTCAATTTGTACCGCCTAGGCCTATAATTTAAAGCTTGTTTAGGTGTTCGTATATTGCACATTCGGGAGAGATGACCTACCTATTTTCCGCTGTAATCTTCTATTAGCTGACATAACGCTGTAGCTCCCAACTTCTCTCTCATTTGTTCACTGTAGATATATTCCTGTCTTGTAAATCCCTTTACTGTTGGTAAAAATCTCATTTCCTTTATTTGAATTTTACTTTTATGTTTCGCTATGAGTGTTCAGCCTAGCTTCCATATGTTGTTGCCGGTACAGCCATCATTGAATAAAATCTAAATTTTGTTTACTTTGTTATACTTTGAATGTCCTATATGTTGTTCCGCAAATTGCTTACACTTTTTTAGCTTTTGTCTAGATCGTGATGTGTCACACCACAGCCTAAGTATTGGAAGTGATTTGTTTGTTCATGAATCACAATATTTCATATTCAAATTACAAATTCTATCTTTTAATTCGCTGAGAAATGTGTGCTTTAAATAAAGCAGCAGTCTTCAAAACGGGCTCATCAAGGCATACCTATTCCGTTTTACCAAGATCAACCGTTGATTGATTGTATTCGCTTGTCAGAAGACTGGATTGATATTGTTTGAGAAACTGTGCAGGTCTGAACGCCCATCTCTATATCCATGTTTGTGGCACAAGTAGAGCGCAAGGATTGTGTTTATTTCCCAAGACGACACATAGCTGGTCCTTGGTATTGCATTTTTGCGTCGAGTGCCAAGTCAGCGAGGAGGGTTGCCAACTTAACTAAATATTGTTATTACTCTGTGGATCGTGCCTCGGGAACAACGCCCTCGACACTACATCATGCAGAAAGTGGGTTACATGAGATCTGAGCGCGCACACTATCTACCCACACTCCCTTGACCCTCATTCAAATAGGCGCCGTCACTTACCTGCTATCCGGAATATAAACAAGGTGTATCATGATCGATACTGGCCGCGCTTTCTGGGGTTAAGGCCCCATAAAGAGGATACCTACTACTTCATATTAGCGCTTGAGCTCTTTCAATTCCATTATAAGGGACAGCATTATAAAACACAGCTGCAAGAAACGTTTATTTCGGTGATGTAAATAAAGTTGTACATACATCAGTGCAGCCTAAGACAACATCAAATGAAAATTTAAGACAATTCTTAGCCTATTTCTCTTCTTTTCCTTTCCTTACGATACTCGCTGATCACCGTTCAATTTACCTGGGCTCACCCCTTCCTTTCTGTAGATATCTGCGACAGTTCGAACTCAGGTAAGCCACAGCAATATTCACTGTTGTGTTACAAACCCGATAACAGATAACAAAACATTTTAAGAGTGCAAACATTTAGTGCAGTGACGTGACCTTGGCAGTAGTCGTGGTCATGAGGTGCTCCGAGACAGACTGTGGTGTCCACTAGGTACCGGTGGCATTAAGCAAACCCTGCAAAGCATGGGTGTACAAAGTTCGATAGGAAAATGAAGTCTACTATTTTTATTATTGTTTCTTCTTGCTTGGTTTAAAAGTATTTATGTTTTGTGATCAAATGTTTAATATGAACTACAATATATAATTATTGAAAAACCAATTAATATTTCAAAAACAAAACATTAAAACCACAACAGAAAATGAATATTTATCTTGTAACTTTTAACCTAACAATTCAAAAGGAAGCAAACAGCTCCTAGAACAAAATAAAATAGCTGCACTTAAAACTCTACTTCTGGTGTTGCATTATTAACATCAATTGCTTGAATATTAAATTTTTGTAGATGAAATTATATTTATGGCTCCTAGTAATCATCTATAATTTACGTCTCGACAAATATGAGCAACTCTGGAGAAGGCTAAATCAATATAAGCTGAATAATATATAGCTAAAAATAGTCCTGTTATGACAGTTTGAACCAAAAACAGCTATTTGATAATAAAATCAAGTAAGGAATATCTTCTAATTAAAAAAATAAGAATTATAGGAGCAGTAAACTTTATCACAATTAGGTATAATTAATATAAAACCACTTTACATAAATCAAACACAAGTTCCTTTATTTGTAGGTAATATGATAGGTAATTATATACTTATCATGCCCATTATGCGCTTTACCACCATCTTAGTATTTGGAGAGACATTAATTACAGAAGTAAGTCTGAAGGCAGATGTAAGGTTGTCATCAAACAATTTTGCTCTTACACGGAACATCGTCATGCTCATCAAAGAAAACCTTAGCAAACATTCATATAATTTCTGGAGCAAATTTACAAATTTCTGGGCTTGGTAAAAACGAAAAAAAATTATCACTACGAGTACGCCCTTTTTAGGTCTGAATTACAGCATAAATTAGTAAGTTCTTGTTGAAGTTCAACTGGGACATTCTCGAGCTCAATAGATTAGGGCAAGAAAAAGAGACCCAGCTTAAATTTGAGAGCTTTCAAGTTTCAAAATCTTCCATCCAACTCCCCTAAGTGTGCATTCATACGTCACAACACGTACTCAATTCTGTGGTAATGTTGAGGGACTGCAAAATAAATGTGGAAGTGACATCGCTTTTTCCATGGTATGCACGTTGCCTGCTGAGCTCCAAATAGTCCACTGTTTGACATCACTGATTTAGAGCATTTGAAATCCTACTTTTTCTTTGAAAGTGTTATCATCTATTCAAAGGACTTCCATAAGACCTGTGCCATCATCAGCTAAAAGGAAGTGGAAGCATCTATCACAGCAATGTACAACTGTACTATCTCATTACAGCCTACAGTGCCAGTTATGGCACTGTCTTGCAGTCCTACTGAAAGTTGCACCTTTACTATGGTTTGCCTTTTGACAATCCCAGGGCTTACTCCTAAACTCATTCCTTTTATTAACATTGCACAGGGCTGCATTGACTATACCCAAATCTAATTCTTTGTTAACAAGTTGGGATGGCATATATGCTGCGATATGACCTTAGCAGTCGGTCATTAATACTACAGTGTGTTTCTTCTGGGCTCACCCGTCACATATTTCTGCTGTACAGATGAGCATCTGCCAAAATGTTTGGCTTTACTGTTGAACATGAATTTCCACAAACATATGTGAAAGCTTTTCGATATGAAAACAAAAGGAGACTCGAAGTAAACGAAATGAAGTTTTAAGAGCTGTGGCAGAATATAAGAGAACAGACCACGAAAGAAATGAAGATATAAGACAAGAATTAGATATCTATAATCCGAATTTAAAATATTAAAGAATATAAAACTAAGTGAATAAGTCATTAAGAGAATGGATAGAGAGCGATTACCGTTCCATTTTAATAATTACAAACCAATAGGGAAAAGAAATGTAGGCAGGTCAAACAAAAGGTGGCACGAAAATATATGTTGACAAAAATGTCTAATGTATGAGTGAAGAAGAATCTTCTCGATACTTATGGATATTTTGGTGCGATAGGTAGCTAGGACAATGAATTTGATTCTTTTTCTTGCTTTTTAACTCTTATTTTTTAATTCTATTTATTTTATGTCGCTTTAACTTACCTGTCATATCGCGACAGTTTTACAGTGATTGCATTGTGTGATAGTTTGTATCAAATGTGTTTACAGAGTTCCGCAACGTTACAAAAGTACAAAATTGTACTTTGTTAGTGTTGTTTCCAATATATGTTTTGTATGATTTATGTTTTTGTATGTAAAACGAAGTATACCACTTCTATTATAGTCGTTTATTTTTGTTAGTTATTTGTGAAACTAACATTGTTTAAGTAATTAATAAAAATACATATCAATAATTAAATACCTTAACAACACTGTTTTTTGAATCCTGATATAAAATTGTTATGCCTGCAATATTTATGTAATTGTATAATTACTTTCTATAGACAGAGAAGCTATCGCATTGCGCCAAAACTGGATACCGGGATTTCATAGAAATACAAGTTGTGAAGTTCCCTGTTCTAAGAAAGCAGTTTTAGAAAAAGAACTGTGTTTATGGGGGGCGGGGCAGGATAGCCCAAAACCAAACTTGAATTAGATGTCTAACTTGGCATTTAAGTTCAGCATCTTGCAAGGATACAACATAAAGATTTTCGAGAAAATCCTTTTACCCCAGATTACTCTGTACACGCAAATTTTTTTTTGAATTTTTTTTATTTCTAACAAATGGCTCTAATGTGATCAAAATACTATATGTTTGATATATTTTATGACAAATTAAATGCATCTTTTGAATTTTCTGCGAATGTTCTCAGAAGCCCTCTTCGTTGTGGATGACTTCTGCATAACTAGTAAACCTGAGAGATCTTACTTCACATAAAAAAACTAATAACAATAACAATAACAATAACAACAATAATAATAATAATAATAATAATAATAATAATAATAATAATAATAATAATAATAATAATAATAATAATAATAATAATAATAATAATAATAATAATTTAGTTAAAATACACAACTTGTCTTAAATAATCCTTTTGTGGATTAAACTATTTTCTAAGTTATTCCTTGTTACTTATATGAATTGCCAATACCCGTTTCTCGTTTTTTATATCTTAAGACATGCAAAGAAAAGGATTTCAGTTATCGCTTAGTGACCGGCTCTTTAAATATGTGATTATCGCTTACTGTATTCTCCTATTTCCATTGTACGCACACGGAGATATATAATGAGGCCATTTATACAAATGTTTATCTCGATTAACATGAAGTAGATATAAAAGTAATCGTTAGAAGGAATAATTCGTACAAGAGAAAATCATGAGAATGGAACATATCAAATTCTTTATGCTCACTTATTCTCACTTCTTATATTTCTGTTAATGTGCACTTTTAAGCATTGTATAAGAATAAAGCGCCTGATGTAATCCGTATTTAATAGTTTTATATCTGTGCATCACTAACCTTTTATATTATATGCCTTTCCCCATTTTTAGTCTCTCATCATGGCCTTCCTCCATCCCTTGTTTATTTTTGCTGGTCCGGGTGTCCATGCGATACAGATTGCTTTTTACATATTTCTTGTAAATATCTGCAATAATATTCTGTGAGCACGAAGCGCGATAAAAATTATCCCAAATATCGAAACATCGAGTGGTATATGTTTAAAATATTCCACAAAATAATTAATGATTCATTTATCTAATACTATTTAATATTTATAGTGATTTAAAAATAAATAACATTCATATATTTTAGTTAGGAGTTATTTTCACATTTGGCACTACAGCTAATCCAATAGGCTGTGAGAACTTGAACAACAATTTTAGCGTTTAATCAAGGGAAATGAGAAGTTATGTAAATAATGAGTATAAATGAGTGAACTTGCGTTAAAGGTAGGTCAGCTACATTCAAAATTAAAGTTGTTTTGACTTTGCCTCTTCAGTTAAAATACCAATATCCTCACTAGAATATTCGTCAAATCTTTTGTCTGCCATTTTGAATGACCCGCTGCACATGGATACGTACTTCAGATGTTCAGAAACATAAGAACAGGAGCGATAATACTACGCACAACAGCTAATAATCCCGCATTAGGGAATAGTCACGTTTAATCTACTAACAGCAAATATAACATAATAATTACAAATATAATTTGACGCACATAAACAAAATAACTTACATTCAATTACAAAGAGATTTAAATTCCCTTTCTATCATATTTAGGTGCGCTCATTCTTTTGTTTCCTTATATTGAACGGAATTGTTCTTCTACCTCTTTCAAATCAAACGTTTACATATTAAATTCACTTATAACATGCTTTTATTTATTGAAATGATATTTTGCACTTAGGATGATTAAAATCCCTCAATACTATTTGAAAAGTAATTTCATTGGTATCGGTAGATACCAGGGGGTCAAGCACGAAATGCTGCATGTGTGGCCAAGGACTGAGTCACATGCCACTGATCCGTTAACAGCCTGTCTCATGCCAGCCGTCCTTTCCATTTTTAATTACATTCACGAAACCCAAAATGTCTCTTATGTTGCAGCAAAGGTGAAGTGCTGCGGCATGTCTTATATCCAAATGCCACAAACTGTCTCAATATCTCATGCGTGTCACTTTGATATACTTTGTGCTTAGTTTTGCTAAGCAGTTAGTTTAATTCACTGATATTTATTCGATACAGCGATTTAATATCTCTTACGATATCCAGGGGCACGTTAGCAGGCGTTGCCCAAAACCTGATACCCTCGTCTAAGAACCGGTTTAACCATTTGGCAACCTAGTTCCCTAGTAGGACGTCACATTTCCGGTGGTATAGGTTCTAAGGATGCGTTATTATGAGTGTAAAAGTGTAATTAGTTTTCGGAAGGAAGTTATCCCAGATATCAACAATTGCAAAGCAGCGGAAGACGAGGGTGTGTAAGAACAAAGATACATTTGATGATGAAGCCACTAGGGAATTTAAAAATGAAACAAAGACTAATTGGAGTGTCAGAGTGAGGTAAAAGGTACTACAAATAGCCGATTGCTAAAGGGCAACATAGCACGGCAACAAAGGAATAGCGTGTCGCAATGCGCTGGCCAGGTCGAAGATGGAACAGTGACTGACACGCAGTGCAAAAACCAGTCAACTCCACATTAAAGACGCGAGCTTTATATCACAATAGCCTCCCTTGGTCTCCAGGGAGACAAGCCTTAATTCTGTGACTGCCCTTGGTAATGAATTCGTATTTCAAAACAAAATCCAATCATTTAAATAGTTTGTGTAAACATTTCACACATTAAACATATAACGCAAAGTTTGTTAGCTATATATGGGCAAGGTCCCGAAATATGGCCCCCTTTTATTATTATTTATAACCCTCTCGCATTGCTTGTATAAAAAACAATACACACACGAAAGCTTACAATTACATATAAGGTGACTGAAACAACTTCATTTAGAAGTTAGCAAATAATGAAAGTATTCATAACAAAAGTGTTCCAAATATGGCCCGTAGCGTGAAATACATTTAAAAAGGGGAAACTGATCTATGAAATACGCACTTTTGCAAAATGATTTAACTGTGGAAAATAGTTTAATATTGACAGTTGCTTTTCAAACAAATAGTGCAAATAAATACAGTTTTGTGTGGAATAATCCACATTTAGTGTGCACCACCAAGTGGGCCATATTAGGAGAAGGATTTGACTTTAATATGGCGCTTGTTTGCCCAGGTTTTATTTACTATGTAAACTGTTCTAAGATGAGGAATCCTGGGCTTCTGTGGTGCCAAAAGCCGGTTTATAATAGTTATATTTCAAGGTAAAGCATTTTGTAACAAAAACGTGTCGATATCTCACCATTACATTCAAAATTAAGCACAAGATTTAGTACTGGTACAAATAAAACTGCTTGTTCCTTGCACTTTGTATGCACTACTGTCGTTGTGGTTCGTGCTAGTACTTTGTAGGTGCGCCATTTGCTGGAGGGAGGCCATATTACTCTATTCTCATATTAATTACATTAAAAGCCAGGCTGCTTGAAGGGATATAAGTCTCATCCAACTATATATAGCTAGAAGAAGAAGAAGAAGAAGAAGGTGAAAATGGAAATAATGTTGCATTACGGAAAAGTTTCATAAACAAATTGAAATCTATGAAGAATAATGAACAAAACTGCAACTCTAAGGTACAGAAACATATAAAGCTAGAAGCTTCCATTGGAAATCAGCAGCAAAATATAGGTATAGGTATGGAGAATGACTCTAGGCCACGCCGTGGCTGAGTGGTTAGACCATTCACCTGTCACCAAAACGACCCGGTTTCGATGCCAGGCGCAGGAATATGGGCTTTGCGGTGGACAAGGCGGTTTTCTTCCAGGTTCTCCGGTTTCCGCCGCTATCTCATTCCACCATTGCTCCATCTTAATGTGTCATCAGTGTCACCACCTGCGCTGCCGTATATAGTAAAGGTGGGCGTTAAACACTAGAAGAAAAAACTACGACTCTGCAACTAAGTAGTCATAGTTATACTAAGGAAGATAATTCTTGAAAGTTAAAAGTATCTGAGAATTTATTTTCATTAAACAAAATGGGAAATGTACAAAAGCAGTTTTACGGTGAAGATGAATTTGATTAATTCTTTGTTTGTGCAGAAGATACAATGCGACTGCATCCCATGAACATAGGTAAATTCATCAGACACCTAATAACGAATAATACATTTTCATAGTTGACAGCAAATATATTAGTAACATCTGCTGAATCAGCAAATAACATTGCTTCCATTTCAAATGCATCTGAAATTTGTCGGTCTATGTGGCACAGTTTGTTAGACGTTGGCCTACTGTTTCCAACGTCGCGAGTTCAAATTCGGCCTAGGCCGATGGCTTTAAGTGTGCTTAAAAGCGACTGCTTCATGTCAGTAGATTTACTGGTTTGTAAACGAACTCCTGCGGGACTAAATTCCAGCACATCGGGGACTTTAATGTGATTCTGGCAATTGACAGAGTCGTTAAACAACAAAATAACTTTTTGACTAACATCTGAAATTAAATTTTACGTACTAAATTGTCAAGGAATGTATAGTCAAGAATGTAGAATGATCCATCACAGAAAAAGAAGTGGAAATTAAAGTACATAATTGGAGTCAACAGTAAAACAAAAGTAGGTGACCAAGTGAAATACATACATCACATTTTCGAACATTTTCGCACTTTAAGTACACAATACGCATCGTGTGATCATTTCTTACAACTACTTTAGACCCGATCGTACTTTGCTATGTTGCCACTACCACCGCTTCCGCGGGCCACCGACACAATATTAATAATCAAAGTTGTTCAGCTGTTGCAATTGTTAATTGCCAATACAAGGAACCTCAGAGATCACATTGCTGCCATCTTGCCTCAAATTTAGCTATCGCCACAGAAGCTAGAAATATACTTCAAGGGAATTTTACATGCATTTGAAAATAATAAAAGTAGTCCAATGATAAAACTTAATAGTGCAGAAATGAGTATTGCAGTGAATGCTTCTGAAACCTAGTTCGTCTTCTCAGTCGTGTTCTGTGACCGTGAAATGGGTATTAAGATATTGCCTTCCTTATCAGAAATAAATATAAAATAAATTACAGTTTGTATTCATCTTCCCGGTATTCCAATGGAAGCTTATGCTGTTCAAACTAATATCAATTCAGTCCTAATAACACTTTTATATGAGTCATCTAATATAAGAGATTGAAAGATAGAAATGTTGAAACAAACCAAACAATTTTTTCACCCTGTTATAGTGATGGACAATTTTAGTGGACATAGTAAACTGTGGAGCTGTGTTACAGTCGCCACTATGGGTAAACTTATTATGGTAACAATGGATAAAGAAAACTAGGTTCTCAATAATGGAAGCGCAACCGGAATTTCTAAACCGCAATCAAGGGTGCCTGTTGCAGTTTGTACTCTCTTTTAGCGGTTCAACTGACATGTCATTAATGAAGCATTAAATTCATTAGCTTCCGGTAATTATCAAATTTAACTTCAATCAAGGTAGGTCTCAAGCCATACCTCCATCTTACAAGTGGAATATTAAAAAGGCAGACTGATTACCTTTCAAATCTTTGTTTAGGCAATCGTTGCCTACTACAATTATTGTACCTTTCCAGAAAAATCACAAATAAACTGTGACAAATTCACGTCCATTATTGAATGTTACCAAACCAAATAAACATCGTGAAGTGAACAGTAAAATGTTCTCAACTCTATGGAACACCGATTGTAATACTGCCTCGCTAATGAGAAAGAATGCCCTTAAAACACACAGAGACAATTCTACATGTAGATTAAGCTACAAGCTTGATTAAGCAAAGGAAAGCAAAGCAAAACTCAAGCTCAACCAAAAAGTTATGAAGCAATAATAATGATGATGATGAAGATGATAATATTAATAAAGAAAGAAATTAGTAATCTCTAAGAGAAAAAGAGAATAGGATGCAAATTATCATTTTTAACAGTTTAACCAGATACACCTCTCCCTCTTAAGTGTGGAGCCCTATACATTTTCTCTTTCAAAAATCTGGATTCTTTAGACATTACCCTTCAATATTGCGACAAAATGACTAAGTCCAGAAAGAGATAGTTTACTAGCAGGCCCAGAGCATGCGCGCGCGTGCGTTTGTGCGAGTCTATGTATTTGTGTGTGCCCGTCATTAGTATAACTCAAAAACGAGTTCAATAAATACAGAACTTGGTATATGTTCTCTATTTGCTAAACATGCAACACGAAAACTTTTTTCAAGTAATACAGTTTCTCCAATCTTCAGAATAACTCGATGGATTTAAATAAACATTGCTACTTTCTTTTGGAAAATATGTGATATTTTGTTTACTTTTGAAAACACGCCTAAATATATAAATGCATTTGTCTTTAAAAGTTGAATATAGTTTACTTTAAGCTGCAGATACACATATATTGGTTGTAGTCCCGGAAATACAGCAGAACTCCAATTCTGAACTCCAACTACCCCATTCCCCAACTATCCGGGTCACCTAGTGGAGGGGGGGGGGCGAGGAAAGAAGAAAGAAGAACCGAGTTGGTTTTGTTCAAACGTAGTACATAATTGAGGGGTAGTGAACGTTTCTTTATCTTCTTAAGTCTATTCTTAGCGAATGTATTGAGAGATAAGATATCCAAGTGAAGAATGAAAAGAACTAGATTGCGCGCTTGGGCCCTTTTTGCTGCAAATGGCTACCGCATATACTGAGTCACCTGTGCAAAATGGAAACAAGATTGTTTTGTAATTAAATCAGCATTACAATAGAGTAACACAAAGTTGGTTGTTTTTTTAAAGAAATGATTTTTTGACTATTTATTAGTTATTCGGATATTTGGTTATACAGATCGGTTCCGGTCCGAATTTCTACGAATAATTAGAGTTTTGAATAAATTACAATATATCATGCATATAACTTCACAAGCCCCTTAATATTGAATCACCTAAGTTCTACTTTTTATGGCTTCAAAACAAATAAATGGATAAAGTACTCGTATATCCATTGTGTTACAGTTTTGAGTAGAATAGCTGAGGGGCCAGGGGTCGAAGCTTTTTCGATGTTTAAGGCATGTGAAACAGCAGGAACTTCACACAAGCAAACTACAAAACTTGCTAAACATAGAGCGATATTACCTATCTTGTCAGTCTTCGGTCACATCAACGTCAATGTCCATTACACTGAGTACTGCATTAGTATTTTATATGCGATCTTCGGCGTGAAAATTTTATGACATTCTGCCAGCGAGCACGGATACCTCAAGATCTGTGATTTGGTTTCCAGCCGTGCCATTTAAACTTTCACCTTTGATTCAGTGTTCTCCAGCCTTGGCCTTTAGCCGGCCAAGTATTACACATAAATAATTACTGATAATATTGCGGTTCACTTAAAGGTACTTTCCTTTACGTGCTGTCTTCCACAAAAGTAAATATCCAACTTCAATGAGACCTGTGTGAAGGGTCAGCTAATTGTCTGGAGTTCTTGCACAGATGATATGAAAATGAATTTTTTCACAGGCCTCCCCTGCTCATCTTAGGGCATGGCAGTCATTGGCTCCCCTTGCGATAGCAATATTTCAGCAACAGTGTAAATTAAAGGGTAAATGTTGCAAATTCAAGCTAGTACACCAATAGAAAACATGTTATTGTGTTTCGATTAAATAGCGGACCAGAAGTAAAGAATCTGATGTGTTGCACTCGCACGACTTTCTCTACTCTTGTACTAACCATTCTTACAAACTCTTATTCCTATATTTTCTTCGTGTTAGTTGAGATAAACATTTGTAGAAATTATTTTATTGCTTATTTCCTTGTAGGCCCAAGGAAAATATGAGAATACTGGCTTTGAGCGATAGTCAAATCTTTTAAAGCCATTCTCTTTGCACGGCTAAGTTATAAAAAATTAATAACGACCTTCCATTTGATGAAATTTTAAGTATAATATAATACAAATAACAGGGAACGTCTCCGAAATGGTGCACTCCACAAAAAAAATTATTTGGACATAAATTTATGTTTTAGTAAAATCTACATTTTTTTATAGTAAAATTTGGTCTATCCCTTACGGTTTACCAGTTATGCAAAAGGATCACATAGGCTATAGCCACAAAATTCAAAATATACATTTTTTTTGCCATAAAACATACGATAAAATCGCTAGAGCAATTTCTGAGAAAATAAAAAGTTTCCTGTAAAGGTAGTTTAGAGTGGAGAAATTTTCTTCAAAATCTTCGTGTCTCATCCTTAAAAGTTATTACCTAAACTTAAATACCAACTCTGGTTTTTAACCGACATTTTGTTTTTGAGTTATTCTGTTCACATGTACCACCCCCCCCCCCCACACACACACGAACCTTTTTCTAAAAATGCTTTTTTTTGGATTCAGGGGGCCTCAAAGCATATATTTCCGGGAAAATCTTGACATCGAATTGTTGTGTGGAATACAATACTTCATGTGCTTACTATACGTAGTTGAGAAAGTAAAAACGACTCCAGTATGCGCACCGCAAATTAAGCTTACTCGACAACAGTTAAACTCGCTAGAGCGTGTTACTGCTAATGTGCTGTGGTACCCCAAACTTGGATCGATCGTCTTTTTTCTCATTTTTATCTTTCTTTGTCTCTATATATTAAGCGAACATAATTATTTATATTAACCTTTACGAAATATGAATTTATACAAATTAATGGAACCTCTTCCTAATAAAGTTCCTCCTTTAGAGCAGCAAATCACATGACTATTTCGTTTGATGAACGCTGCAATACGATTAAAGTTTTACAACTGAATGTTGTATAAGATACTGCTTAAAATTACTACAAATAAAATCGTATATGCATACTTCAACTGTCAAAGGTTCCTCCCGAAATTATTAATCAATATTTTCCTTTAAATAGCCAAATTCAAAGTTATGTCTCTATGAATCTCGAAGACTAGTACCATATCAAAGTATTTAATTCGGTCATGCATTATTAATCTGTACATTAGCTTACAATGGATATGTTGTTGTTGTTAGCTAATGCTGGACTTCTGACAATGAAGTCATTAATCCTCTTGCTCTCCAATATTTTTCACTGATGGATGGGGCATTAGAAGTGGCCGGGCATATTTGAAGGTGGTCTCGATCCAGATCACATAGAGGACAGAGTGGTGAAGAATATATCCCAATTCTGTTTAAATGTTTTGCCAGACAATCATGTCCTGTAATCAATCTGAAGGTTGCAACTGCTGTTTTTCGAGGATACTCAGGAATCACTGTTTGAATGTTTGGTAGTTCCCATCTTTTATTCTTTGATTTTTCATAGTAATATTTTGCAATAATTTTTTTGAATTCAGAGTTGACTAATCTTTTAGCTGCATAAAATGGTAAATTAACTATAGATTTTTGTACACCGCTGGTACCCTTTTTTGCAAGAAAATCAGCTTTCTCATTACCACTCAGTCCACAGTGAGCCGGTATCCATTGGAAGACTAGGTGTTTTTGAAGTGCTGTTAGATGGATATACGATGGGTCATATGTTCATGTCAGGAGATCCCGGCAAGCAAGGAAACTAAAATGTTTCAGGCATGAGAAACAAAAACTATTTTAAAAGGTTTGAGTGAAATCAGCATGATTACATTCATGTTTACTTAATTATGCACTAATACGACATTGTCATCCTATGTGAGATTAATACTGAAAGTATCAAAAGCAAACAAATTTAAGCCTTAAATAGTATTATGGATAATGGGTAATCTGTTAACATTAGAGAGAGAGGGGGGGGGGCATTTCGACTCCTCTTGTGCTGTTTGCAAGCCGCACAAGGTTACACACAGACACACGCACACACAGAGCTTTTTCTAAGAATCCTGTTTCTAATACAGGTAAGGTCAAACGTGTATTTGCAGTGCAATTTCAATATTAAATTTTTGGGTGGAATGCAATAACTTCTTGACCTCCTCTTCACCTGGTAGCTACAAGAATATGATAGGTACTTTAACATTTGAGGTTCATTTCCCAGATGCGAGAATGTTGCTGTATTCTGTGATGTCAAATGACACACTGTTGCGACCTGCAGCTGACGCTTCTTCGAGAGCACTCTATCACTCTCATAAACAGGTCGTACAAGCTCTCTTCAGCTGAACTGGCAAAGCCGATGTATAGAAGAGGCGAATGTCTTTTGTATACACTTTACATGTGCTATTTTTTGGCAGTCTTACCCTGTTCTTGCATCTGTTGGCTAAGTTATACAGAAATATGAAAGGAAAAATATGTGTTGCTCTTTTCCAAGTATTCAAGCAGTCGGGGGGGGGGGTTATATAATCACATTTAGTACTCCAACATAGTTGTTTTATGAAATACCACTGAGTACGAAAGTGATCCAAAATGTATTATCTGAAGGTTGCTTGCTTCTCGACAGGCATTGGATAGTAAGTCATTGAGAATTTAATTCTTAAAACTGAAGGTTAATCTCATTAACCCTTTCAGACCCGAATTATTTTGCTACTTATGTCATTCTTCCTCTAATTCGAAACCGGTTTAGATTAGGCGGTCTGGGAGACCTTCAGCCTGCTGGCTCGGATAGCCATGATCGTTAAGGGAACACGTAGTGCACTGGCCACGCACTCAAAGCCTGAGGTCGTGAGTTCGAGTCTCGGCAACCGCAGTCAAATGTGCCTGTGGTAAAGGACGGGGAGGGCCCACGTAAAATAGTCGGTGTGATGTAAATTGTAAAAAATAAATAATTTTGTACAATTCAGAACATGTTTTTACATAGGTTTAACAAGAATATGGCAGAAAAAACCGTTAAAAGTATTACAAGTAGGCAAAAAATGTCTATGTCCATTGTAATGGACACCGGGACTGAAAGGGTTAAGGTAAATGCAGTACTAGAATGGGAGAATTGTACTGCGACCTCCACATATACAGGTATAAGGGGTATAAGCGCACATATGTGTATTCCTAATTGATCACAGTGTAATGAAGAATATTACATCAAAACTTACTCCATTTGCAAACTTATAATTTTACTTCTTAAGTGTAGAATGTCTGCATGTTTGTGAGCACGTCTAGGTAGGCGTGGCATAAAAGGCATGACGCAGAGTGGACCGGTCGCGTGATAATGAATGGGGTTCCAATACTTTCTGCAATATCAATTGTCTCAATACCTAGGACAGTAGCTCACACATTTAGGTGTGAAACAAAACGGATAGTCTATACGAAAGCGTTGTTCATTTTTTGGACAGTTACGACCAGGCAAAATACATCAGGTAGGAAACTTTGTGATTTTTAATGATAAAACTGTTACGCGAAGAGAAAAAACAACTAACACACTGAAGTGTATATATGTCAAGGTATCAATTATCAAAATACTTGTATTTACCACTAAATCAGGGGAAATTAAAGGCCGCAGATAAGTGGTAACACAGACGCGCAGAAGTTCCTATTTCCTGTCTTGAGGACCCGATCCGATACTGGAGCTGTCAGAAGTGTGCGGTGAACGATCCTTGCTACCAGGCAGCCCTCTGGTTTCCACGGAGAGTGCTCTATACTTGGAGCAACAAATGTCGACATCATCTATCTGCCTCATGCCAGAAAATCTGGAAACACGCCTGAAACGTGAGAAGAAAGCTTGGTTATGAAGAGCAAAAATCGCGGTAGAAGAGACTTTATCTCAACATTCACCTACTGACCAGGAAAAACTACAAAATACCAAAATCAGAGTTTGCGGTCGACGGAAATCAAACCCGGTATCCCCCGAATGTATATCTTACCGCTGATACAAACCGCTGGGTAGAAAGGGCAATAACTGCAATCTTTTCTTTCAAATTATCCCAAAAATTCTAGCAGTTCGCATGACTTTATTAATGCTTTTCTATTCGAAAATATGCCACATAACTGTGTTCACTAATAGAACGTGGGCTCCTATCCTCCATATAGGGAATCACCCATATAGTGTCAGCTGTTTATCTTAATGCCCTTACTCTATAAAGGAGATAGCTCCACGGTGCTCTCGCCCATCATAAATACTAACGGCGTCCAGATAGCGTTGACAAGCAATGTTAAGGACCTATGTCAACATACTGCAATCCCTGATCCTTGTTTATAGTTGAGAGTGGCCCCCAGAGATGGCGACATAACCTGACAGCAACAAAGGTCCACCTGGTTTGCAGAGCAGAGGAAGTACGGTCAGGAACCAGGAGAAGTGTCTAATTTTAAATGGCTCTCTCACTCCCACGCCACGCACTGCGTGATTGGCACAAAGAGGTATGCGGTGCGCTGCCCGCGTTCACTTTTGCAAGCTCTAACATTGTGCATGGAGGGAGGAGGGGGGATTCTTGTGCCTCATCGCGGTCTTATGGAGCCTTGATAAGTGGCTCCAAAACAGTTGATCTGAACACATCTAGTCCGGTGAATCATAACAGCCGGGCTTTCTTTCAGTTGTTTCTCTCCTTAGCTGCCAGTTACAGTAGATGCAGTGCCGGTGTTTTCCCAGAGCCTGGTAAACAAGAAGTGCAGTGACCTAAATTTTACTTTCTCTGCTATGTAGGGGAAATATTCGACATCAAGATTGCACCGGAAATACGTGTTGGGAGTCCTGAATGTTTTTAAAAAATAGCATTATTTAAAGAAAAGCCTGTGTGTGTGTGTGTGTGTGTGTGTGTGTGTGTGTGTGTGTGTGTGTGTGTGTGTGTGTGCGTGTGTGTCTCTGAACAGCATAGCAGTTCCTCTTTATCTGATTACCCTCTCGGTATAGAGGACTTAAACACCCTAGGACTTACAAGCCTGTGCCTAGGGTCAGATTCGTGGTGGACGAAGCGTCGCTGGGACGGGTTTCCTCCGGGTTCTCCGGTTTCCCCCGCCATCTCATTCCATGTATCATCAGTGTCACCGCCTGTGGTGCCAAATGTAGTAAAAGCGGGCGTTAAACATTACACACACTAGGGTTAGATTCCTGTCACGGAGCAGACGAAGCTATGGACCGGACAGAGTGAACACAGGAAAGCGCCAGGTATGAGAATGGGGAAGAGGATGATATGAAATGCAGTCAAAATGGATGAATGGATAGGTGGTGGAGTGATTGGCGGGGGAAACTGAAGAACCGCCCAGACGCCGCTTCGTACACCACGGATACCACATACGGGTCCCTGGGATTGAACACGGGCTGCCTTGGTGATAGGCGAACGGACTAACCAACAGCATAACTCAAAAACGAAACGTTTGTTAAATATCATACTTCTGCATCTTCAAAGAATGCGACACAAGGATTTTCAAGAAAATCCCCACACGCTAACTACCGTTTACATAGAACATTTAAAAAGTTTGATTTTCTCAAAAATATCTGTTAGGATTTTATTTAAGATATTTGTATGGCAAATCTTGATCTTTTGGGAAATGTCTGCACAAGCCCTCTGCACTCATAGTGACTTTTGCAGATCTGATAAATCGTAAGAGATGGACAAAATTTTACCGCACAAGAAATGCAGAGCTATTTAAAACACAGAATTAATGTCTAATGCATGTTGTATGGAGTGAAATATTTTGGAGTAATTCCTTGTTACTTGTCTGAATTTTGCAATATTTACACTTTTCTCAAATGGGAGGTCATTCATGTTTTTTATCTCTTGAAATAAAAGAGGACAACTTTAAAAATATTGAACTATCGCTTGAAGCCGATACTCGCTTTATACCTACAAGAAAACATTCTGCAAATGTTTATCTCGAGTAACACGAAGAGGATAGAAAGTGTTGGTAACAGTTCGTACAAGAAATTCATGTGAGTGCAACACATCAGATTTGTAACATAAAACATTTCAGCGTGTGAACTGCAATTGTTTTCTACTGATATTTTGTATGCGTTGTGCACAATTGGAATAGCATAAGACTTCATTTTTCCGCTGTATTAGATTTAAGGAATCACAATTGTGGAGCGTCGAATTCGAGTTCACTGGATTTGGAGTTGGTCATTTGTGCCAGAATATTTCTTAGTTTACAAGGTAACAGCTGATGCGTGAGTGGGAGATGATTTATAATACGCAGGCCTCTGTGCATTCACCGGCTATTGGCCAAATAAACTGCTATTCACTCATACCATGTTTCGTCCTTACATTCTACAGGGAAGTCTATATAGCATCGATGTCATTCAAGTTGAACTTGTCAATTGTTACCTGCCTATACAGAACGATCCGTGTGGGTGTGGATAAACTTAAATTTTATTATGACAACCAATACGACTGTACAACAAATTTTTGCTAGTTATATTATACTTAAAACACGGAAGTTTTCATATATGATAAGCAATAATGTGTAATCTGAAAGGGCATCTGAAAATTGTAACTGTTTAAAATGGTTAGTGAAATTGAACAAAGGAAAATTCAGACAATTTCAGAGTGTGAAAAGGTTTAAAGGGAAATTCAACATGAGTATGATAATATGCCTAATGTACCTATATACTGTGACAAAACGACTAAAGTCTAGTCCAGTTATTTTTCTATCACTTTACTGCCTTCTAAAATGTTATCACAAATATAGTTTTCTTCTTGTGGTTAACACAGTCTGCAGTCTTTCGTGACATCAAAACTCACAACTATTTACTTCTCATAACCTTGACTCAGTCCTTCCAGTGTCTTCACTTTATCTGTCTCTCATACGCTAACTACGGTGATACAATCGCTCGACGGTCGTTAAATCTTCTTTACGACGCACCGACACACGCATAACTGTCTCGCACTCACTGACACACCGACCGGCTCATGTAACTGCTGTTTACTCGCCTCCTTATACAGCGGGATGACGTCACACAGGACTTCCGCGAACTCCTTCAAATACGCCCGTGATGACGTAGCCATATCTTTCTCGAAGGCTCCGGAGAGAACACCTTTTGGTTCTGTTGCTCTAATTGTTGTAAGTCATATACACACAAACAGTCGCGCGAGGCAGCCTTACCTTGAATGCCTTTGTTGGCTCGCCAGCCTGGTATATGGTGTGATAGTTTAGGCCCGACAGTCCTTTGTTTTTCACCGCTCTCAGCGTCACACAATACGATTCCATAATGTGGTGGTACTGAACATTTACAGGAACAGGTTCTGTATTAAAAATACATGCAGGAAGTCGTAGACGAAACCCAGTAAGAGAAAATGCTGTGATGAATTCATCTGACATGAAGTCCTACGAAAGGTTAAGTCGACTGGCTGCAGAGATGAACGTATCATGTAGAGCGGGGGCGGGCCGAATAGTGTCTGCTCCGAATCCACTGTGCACGCAATCCGCATAACATTCCTGCCGTTCGGAAGAGTTATAGTTCTTCTCTTGTTAAACTCTTGACAGTAGTGGATGGGTAGGTACAATTAACGGTCAGCGTGTTTGTTTCAAACAGGAAATAGATGGCCACCCTTTTATTGTGTGAAATCGTAATTACACACATTAATTGTCATCATCCGAACAAATGAAGACATTCACACTGTGGCGTAGTATCTTAAACATTGCGCCCAAAAGTGGTTATCTGAAATGCCAGATCTCAGTTTTCGTTCTCTGTCTTCATCAGGGACACAAATTGTTCACAGTTGTGGAGCAACTTTACCTCAAACAGCTCTTTGAATATGACTCTGCCAACTAAATCTCTGCAGTTATTTTTTGTCGCTAGATCTGTTTTAGATCTACGAGTATGAGCTCATTTAACTCTTACGTTGACTACATCTGCAGTAAAATGATTAACAAGCATTGAAATGTCATTCTCAAGATTCCTGAAATCATGGCATCAATGTGAGTGAACAGAGTTTTTAAATTTTCAATAATGGAAACATAAATAATTGTTTTATTCTCTAGCACAGTACAAGGTGATTTTCTACAATTGAAATAAATGTTTCATAATTGAATTTGTTGTTTAAGCAGGTTGTTACATGATATGGTATGTTTGCTATATTTAGACTGTAAAGTAATAGTAATAATAGTAATATTAATAATAAGAATAATAACATGTATACAATATGTAATATAAGTGTAGATCACAAAACACTTGCACGAATCTCTTGTTACAAATGAGGTAGACGATGTTGACAAAGACATAATTTCTCCACGGATACGAGTCACGAAACTACCCGAAATGATCAGTGGACCCCTGAAATCAACTAAGGGAGGGGTTATGTACCGCTGTGTTGCATAGTTACACGGGGAAAGGTTCACGGATGACACGAATTCATGAATCCTCTTTTGCCCTCCTCTATTATAGAACATGTCAGCCTGAAACTGTACCCATTTCATCTAAAAGCTCTACAAACTTTACGTGATGAAGATCATGAGCTCGTTTCAATTTTGTATTGATTATTTGCCAACGGATTGAAGACGATGACGGCTCCTTAAACATATATATATTTACAGATGAAGGTACTTTTCATGTCAACGGTAGAGTAAGCTGCAGTATTTGGGCAAGACAAAAATCACATGCATCCTACGAGTTTGAAATAAGAAGTCCAAAATTGTGGACCCATTCCTTGTTCAAGACACTGTCTATGCATATTGACGATCTGAGAGCAAAAGTTACTCAAATTTTTCATCAAATCATTCCTACTTTATTACAAAACTGAATGCATCACGTTAGGAGTTATGCAAATTGCGCAATGGATGTTCATGTTGAACACAGGAATCTCCCATTTTTCTATGTTTCAACAAAAAATGCCCAGTAGTAAATGTTTTATAGTGTTTTAAGAGGTGAAATCAGAACTGTAAAATCCAACGCCATAGCTGGGATTTGAACTACGGATCTTCCGCTTATCGAGCGGCTGCTTTAATTACTAAGCTACCATGGCCAATTTGCCAGTACGACATTAAATTCCCCAGCTGATTCGTACTTTTTCCCCGGTTAGACCGCAAGGGAATCTCACATCAGAGATAAATACCCCAAGGGCGACTTACAATTGTAAGTACTTTGTCCCGTGTATAAGTAACGTTTAGATGGTAATTATAATTTATTAATTATTATTTATTAATGCCAACGTGGTTCAAATCGCGGCTAAGGCATTGAATTTTTCAGTCCTGATTTTACCTCTTAAACATTGCCCACACGCAGTGTTCAAAACCACCAGCAGTAAGCTTGTTGGCATTAATAAACAAGTTTTGTAGTGTTTTTATTTTATTCATACCCAGGCATACGTGCTTACGACACTGTGGTCTGTTACCAGCGCTGATAATAATTATACCTAGGTAGTCGTAATCTAGAAAACTGAAAATTGACTCATTTTCCCAGAGTTGTATTTCCTTTAGCTGTGTAATCTACGAGCAAGGTATATTTATTCAATTTTCATGTCATTATATCTCGATGCATCTGGACTTTGTCTTTCATTTTTTATTATGCTATCTATTAGCTTTTAATCTGCTTTTCTAAAAGACCTAATTTCTGTATTTACCCAAAATTCAGGACCATAAGGCGTAAGAGGTTAAACAATGAAAATGGTGACGCCAGGGCTCTTGCGCTCAATAATTACAATAATTAGTGCACGGAGAATCTATAACTATAATCCAAATATACATTTTGTCTCTTTGAGTCTGTGAAAATCACGATAATAAGCTTTGTCAATGAAAACTCTGAGTCAACAAAGGAATCCGAAATTTGTTCAACTCTGAAGGTCTAAAAACAATTCTACTGGTATACATTTTATCCGATATTATTGCACATGACAGTTGGTGAATTAAAGTAATGAGTGTCTCTTGCCTGAATCTTGCTGAAAAAGCCATTACTATACCGCTCGCAAAAGTTAGGCATGTGAATGCTGGCCAACGCTCAGGGGGAGCGCTGTTGCCAAGCGTGGTGTGTATACCGGCAGAGGTTCTGTACATAAGAGCGCGTGAGATGCGTGTACCACATTTGGCAGCACTGGTAGGAGGGGCAAGCTTAGGATTAGCTGGAGTCGGCAGTACGGCCAACCTCCATATGCCTTTAACTTCTGCGAAGATTATACACGTAGTGATGAGGTATGTAATTAACAAATGGGTCTGTTTTGAGGTATATCCGAAAAGATCACATAGGTACTGCATAAGTTTCTCTAGATGAACTTGCAGATGTACAATTATGACTAATATTACCTGGAATCGTTTAGTTTTTGTTTTTGAATTTTCTGATGAGTATTCCATAAACCTCTCTAGATGACGGTAACGTAAAAATAAACTTACAGTTATGACCAATATTATCTGAAATTGGTACCTTTTTTTCTGAACTCATTCTTTTCACTATATAAGTACTCCATCTTAAGATGAAGTTAGCGTAGAAGTAAATTTGCAGTTGTGACAAATATTAGCTGGGATATTTTGTAACCTTGTGCATGAGTTATATTGACAAACGTGTGGATAATGAACACAGAGGTATTATAGCAGTGTGAACTAGCAAGTCCTCTTCTGCTTTGATGTATTACCAATGAGTGTGAAAGCCGAGTGATTACACACACGCAGCGCACGTTAATCACTCATTACCTCTCCTTGTAGTGTTTAACACTCGTACATACATACATACATACATACATACATACATACGTCACAACAGGCCCTGGATACTGATAACACTTGCAATGGAATAACACGCAGAAAAAGAATTTTTAATTTCTCTACTACCTATAGTAAGTAGGGGAAACATTGCATTCCCCCTGAAAATTGGATGTCAAGATTTCATCGGAAATATGTTTTGGGGCCCCCTGAAACAGAAAAGACGTTTTTAGAAAAAGGTCCGTGCAATTCCGTCTGTGGTCTGTCTGGAACAGCATAACTCAAAAACGAAAAATCAAAGTTGGTATTTAAGTTTAATGTCTTTCAAGGATAAGACGCGAAGATTTTTAAGAAAATTCCTCCACTCTAAAGTAACCTTTACATGAAAATATTTAGAAAATTTTAATTTTCTCAAAAATGATTAACAATTTTGATTAAAATACGGTATGCTTAATAATTTTTACGGCAAATGAAATGTATATTTTGAATTTTCTGGCTACAGTCCATGCATTCCCGTTTACTTTTGATGACTTTTGCATAACTTTTGCAGAATTCGGAATTTCAAAGCCCTCATATAGCGACCACCTTTGTTTAAAGCCTTGTATTCCATTTATTTTTTTGAGAAGTAAATATTCTAGTTCAAGTTTAGGTTACCTGTTCAACATTTGGCAGTTATGAAAGCCAGAATCAGGGAGAAAGGTCCTGGAGGGATTTGAACCGCGAGCCTGAGCCATTTGCTACGAGGAAGGATGGAAATTGCTTAAGGAGAAATGGAATAGTTAACATGTCGATGTCAAATGCGCTTAATTCATTCATCAATCACTTAAGATATTGAAATTACCTTTCAAGAATATGTTTTACCCTAATTTTATTAAAACGTAGATAAAACAACATTTTTGGTGCTAGATAATTTTACAAAATAAAATGGAGAGACGTAAGAACCTAGGGCAATTCTAAAATGCAGATGTATTTTCAGTCTTTAACATATTAAAGAAAAATGGATGACCTTTAGGCTTAACATGATTGTGTTACACTAACTAATAGTATAAATTTAAAACTATATGATGTGCGACACTCACATGACTCTTGTGCTATTGTTACAAACTCTTATTCCTCTATCTTCTTTACGTTAGTCGAGATAGACAGTTGCAGAAATGACCTCATTGCTTATTTTTTTGTGGGTGGGTGAGGAATCTGGGAATATGGCTTAGAGCGGTAGTCAAATCTTTTAAAGCTGGTCGTTATATGAAGACTTTGAAATTCCGTTCTCTTTGCACGGCCAAGAATAAACAAGTGAATAATGAAAATTGGGAAAAGTATAGATATTGCAAAATTCACATAAATAACAAGAAATATCTCCCAAATGGTTCACTCCACAAAGATTGCATTTGGACATAAGTTATATGTTTTAACGATATCTACATCTTTTGTATAGTAAGATTTGGTCTATCCCTTACGGTTTAATAGTTATACAAAAGTCCTCAAGAGTGAATAGGACCATATGGACTATAGCCAGAAAATTGAAAATATACATTTCATTTACCATACAAATATCTTAAACCTTGGCATTTTAATCAAAATCGTTAGATATTTTTGAGAAAATCATAATTTTAGCAGAATTTTTCATGTAAAGAGTAGTTTAGGGTGGAGGAATTGTCTTCGAAATATTTGTGTTGCATCCCTGAAAGATACTAAACTGAAATAGCAAATTTGGTTTTTAACCGACATTTCGTTTTTGAGTTATGCTGTTCATACATACACATTGATTCGCACACATGCGCGCGCGCTCACGCACACGCACACACACACACTCGCACACACACAGATACACACACAGACATACACATATACCGACCAGTTTCTAAAAATGATACTTTTTGGATCCAGGGGATTTCGAAACATATGCGTATTTCCAGTGAAATCTCAATGTAGAATTTTTGGGTCGAATATAATACTTCCCCTACTTACTATACATAATAGAGAAAGTAAAAAAGATAGCATTGTTAATTTAGAATTTCAAATGTCCTGTCACATATATATTATGTAGACAGGGTGTAGAGTCTTCTAGGTCCTCTGATCAACTTTTATCCAATATTTATTAAGAAATATCGGTGTGTCACTCAATTACGCCATCCTTTCGTAAAAATTATTCAGCAAATATGTTTTAATATAGCCAAATATCATATCACAAATGAAGATGCGTAACACAACTAGAAGTTATCTTTATAAATCAAAAATGTAATTAAGGTATCTTAAGTAGTTCTGAGAAATGTGCACAGAAGAATCTGTGGTAAAGGAAAATATAACTATTAATGTAGTAGTAGTTATGATAATGATGATAATAATACTAATCATAATAATCATAATAAATACTGCATATGTTTATATTTTTAACATTATTACCAACTAGTAGAGAAAAACGTTCCCTAAAGTGGGATCTAAAGTTTACGTTGCGATTTTTTTCTAAAAGTTTTCAGAATAATTCACAGTACAAAGTAGTAGGATAATATCGCTTTTAAAATGTGTGTTTAACACATAAATATTGTCCTACAAATGTATGTACATACAACTACAGAGGAAATTCCAATTTATGAGAAACTCTTTGTCAAACTTTCGCCGTTTAGTCTCTTTGTAAACATTCAACTTGGAGTAGATAATGGTAACACACTGATTATGTCTCAGTGAATGTTATGCCCTCTTAACAGCTTCTCAGATTTAAGCTACAAAAGAAATGAAGATGTGTAATGGGTGCACATGCAAATTTAGATACGCTTCTCCTTCAATAGAACATCTTACATTCTTCCATGAGCAGCATCACAAACTACTAACAGCACAGTCATTCGTAAATGGGAGTTTGGTTTTCACTGGTACGTGCTTCTCAGACATTGAAACAGTTTTCACCCAAAACAATACCCAGGATCGCCTTCAAGCGTTGACGTTTTGATACGTCGGCGTATATGAAGTATATAAGCACATGCGATGTCTCCTAAATCAAAGAGAGCAAAAGGCGCCACTTTACTTTGGTGAGTGACTCCACGCGCCCATCACAAAGCCGGTTGCTCAAAACTTCTATGTAGAGAGAGAGAGAGAGAGAGAGAGAGAGAGAGAGAGAGAGAGAGAAGTAATATCCAGGGACTTTTTTCTTTCTCTACTTTTTACTGGTAAGTAGAGGAAGTATTGTATTTCACCCAAAACTTCGATGTCAACACTTCGCTGGAAATATGTTTTGAGAATCCCTGAATCCAAAAAAGCAGTTTTAGAAGAAGGTCCGCGCGCGCGCGTGTGTGTGCACAGCGTAACTCAAAAACAATAAATGGGTTAAAAACCAAAGTTGGCATTTAAGTTTAATGTCTTTCAAGGATGCGACACGAAGATTTTGAAGAAAGAGCCCCACCCTAAACTACCTTTACATGGAAAATGTTTCGAAAATTTTGGTTTTCTTGAAAATGGCTCTAACAATTTTAATTAAAATGCCATATGTTTAAGATATTTGTACGACAAATGAAATGTATATTTGAAATTTTCTGGCTATAGCCTATGTAGTCCTGTTTACTCAAGTTGGCTTTTGAATAACACGTAAGCCGTAAGAGATAGACAAAATCTTACTACACAAATGTAGATCTCGCTAAAGCACACAATTTATGTCTAAAGAATTTTTTTTCTGAGTTTTCGGAGACATTGCTTATTTTTATCAGTTTCGGAGAACTTAAAACCTTCGTGACATGGAATATCGTTGTTCATTTGTTTATATGTTAAGCGTGCAAAGAGAACGAGATCTCAAAACTTTAAAATATTTGACTATCGTTGAAAGCCTACTCTCGTAATATTCCCCTTGCTCCTACAGGGAAATAAGCAATAAGGTAATTTCTACAAATGTGTATCTCAACTAAACGAAGAAGATATATGAGTAAGAGTTTGTAAGAATGGTTAGTACAAGAGTAGAGAAAGTCATGTGAGTGCAACACATACGATTTTTTCAGTTCTACGCCTACAGGATAATACCTACAGGCGGAATATTACTAATATTGGTTCTATTTATTAACTCTTAACTCTGTATTTCTAGAAGGTATCTTCCAAAATGCACTTACTGTGTTTCAGTGCCGAAATTATTAGCTGCAGACAAGTAGTGTAAAACGTGATATACCTACAGTTCTCGCGAGTTGGTTCGTGCTAAATAGGTATTATGGGAATTGTGTTTATACGAAGATAATGATGGTCAGCACGCACTATTTACCTCACTGCGACAAAAGTATGAATGAAATTATAGTCCTGATGTCATGAAAGAATCATTATAGAGGAAATACATGGTAATCCTTTATGGACGGAATTAGGAAGTAATGAAGGGAAACAATTATGTACACAACTGCTAAAGATATATGAAATTTGTATGGTCAGGTGTTTTACACTTCAATATCAGTCAGGAAATGACAGTATTGTAGCAAATGTGTAACGCATTTTTCCATTCACAAATGAAACTATGCTTCTTTGATTAAGTATTGAATCTGCATTGAACATATACACATAAGGTACATACAATTCATCACCTTCTCAACCTACAGTTTCGAGTTCTATTCCAGGATAAGAGGATACATATACTTCCACATATTCTGGAAATATAACATATTCCCTAATGAAAACCAGTAAAACCAGAAAAAAAGCGCAGTCGATGAGTGGGGTATTGAACTGTTAAGTGTGAACAGCAACTCTTATGACAGGGTATGTATAATTGAAATGGTAATTTTGTCGTGGATTTCTTTCTTTTATTTTCTGTTTTTACTATCCTGTGTATTATAAAACCACCTATGGATTTATATAAATATATTCGTTCATATCTTACTTCGAGTACACGTTTAAACACAATATTAGAGGAAGTTTAATGAGAACCCTTACACAAAGCAGCTTATCTGACTCTATGTTTCAAAAGTGAAATCATAACTATTGTTTAAAATCGAGAGAAGTAGCGTGGAGTGAAGCGAGTGTGACCCACATTTGTGAGGTCTTCCGTTCGATCCCCGTGGCCAATCTTCCTGATCCATGGGTTTTTTTGGGGGGTTGCCCAAGCTACAAGACGAATGCTTGGAACCCTTCCTTCCATCCTCCCCAATTTACTCTCACCTTATTTCACTTCACTTCTCATTTCACTTTCAAAGCTGTAAAGTGTTTACAGATGTCTCGGTGCTGTATGGCAAGGCAAAATGATGCGCTCTGTAAAACGCCTTCCCCCGGTGGAATGATTTCTTGTTTTCGAGTCTTCCTGGCAAGTATGCTGAGGAAGAAGAGACCCGCCAATCTGGAACCGTTAGGGACGTTGCCCGCTGCTCTGCCAGTGCTCCTAGATTGGCCGCCCTGTCACCTCAACCCTCCTCCCGGAGCGTCCTCTTGTGGGGACAGATGCAAAAGGCCTCGAGAACTGCGGTGCCGACTCCACCTATGCTTTCTTTACCTTACTTTATACCTATTGCACAATGCAATGTTTAAACCCAGATCTTCCTGTTCCATTTGATCGATCCCATTTCTGTTGGTACTTTGTAAATTGTGTGTAGGTAAACCGGTTCAGTCTTCCTGAAGTGCGAGTCTTGATATATCACTTTGTTCTTTAGGTAGACGCTTTCGTTCTTGCACTCGTTTCACTTTCGAAAAATCGAGTTTGCGTCATAGATGAAAGAATTACGCTGCTTGTGCCAAATGAATGTAGGAAAGTGATCAATGTTTCAGTGGTTCGTTAACATATCTTCAAAAACAAGAATTCCTCTTGCTAACATGTGGGTTAGAAATAGCAGTTGGCGAATTTTATCGCGGTGTTTCATATATTAACTAGAACAAACATGTTTCTTCTCTAGTACAATAGGTCGGTGTGTATTTGGGCCAATTAAATTAACACAAATCTGCACCAGGGACTGGATTTTGTTTTTGGTTTGGTTGGACCAGGTCCAGAATTTCTTGTCTTTCCTAATCCACACAGACAAATAAGCAAGAAACACACGTGGGCCTTGCGACATCAACTAGTCAACTTGAACGTCCACACAGCAGGTCAGTTTCAGGCAATCTGATAAACATCAGCAGCCGACTTTGTGGATTAGTGGCTTATAATTGATTAAATAGCTCCGTTATATTATAAAGTCTTATATGGGAGCAAATCTTGTAGTGTGTCTCTGATTTCTCGTATATTTTTATTTCCGGGTACTAGTGCGCAATTAACTCGACGCTTTCTGCAGCTAATTAATACTTATTGCGTACGTATTGTGAGAGTTCGACAATTCGACTTATCCCAATTTTGAAACCAATGTGACAAAAACGAAAAAAGTCCAGGCTAATTACTTTTTTTCTCACTTTATTTGCTTCCAAAATGTCTGTTCGTATACACAGTTCTCTTAACAGTCTACAGTCTTTCGTGATATTACAAGTTACAACTGTTTTCTTCTCGTAAGCTTGACTCTGTCTTTCTTCACTTTCTCTGTGTCTCAATCAGCGACTTTAACGATACAGTCACTGAAAATTCATTCACTGTTTCGCAATTTTCCTCCACGACGCGCCAGTTCACACACGCAGCTGACAAAGACACATAGACACAAACACACACTAAGACTAAAAGCCGAATTGATTCCTGTCTGTCTCAAGTACTCTGCTCGTTGCTTCGCCTCCTTATGTAGCGAGGATGACGTAACACAGATCTTTCTCGAACCTCTAAAAATACTCCGTCTGTCGGACTATTCTCGAATAATCTGAAAACCCCTTTGGTTCTGCCACTCTGTTGCCACGTTGTTTGCTCGCCTGAGGCAGCCTAACCTTTAGTGTCTTATACACGCACCGCCAGAGGGGTTAGGCTGCCGGAACCCAACCATCCTTTGTTGTGCGCAGCGCCTGGCGTCACAGCATTATTTCTTTCTCAGTGTACCGACTGAAGCTAACAGCATTATAAGCCTTCCTGGTACTTGAAACATATATAACACTAATTGTTGTCATATTAATATAAAATCAAAGCTTGTATAGAATAAAAGCAAAAGAGAAAGCAAAAGTGTTCATATTAGACATGCTTTAAAAACACGTTGTGCTTGCTCGAACACTGTAACTGTGTTCGGTGGCACAATTCAAATGACATCCATGTTGAGTGGCAGTTTACACCAGTTATTTCTTAAAGCACTTCCCAGAACTGCTAACAAAATTTTGTTGGTCAAGTACGACATCTTGACAACTAAAGTCAAGTTTCTTCTTATTTCTCTGTTCGGGCCGTAATGCCCAAGTTGTCAACGGGCCCTTAAACACCACATATCAACTCACTCGCTCTTTCTCTGTTTACGCTCCTCATATGTAGGATTTATTCTCCCAGGACTAGAGAGAGGCGCCAGGATGGGTGATCAGCCTGAAGCCTGTATGAGAGGAGGAGGGAGTTAATCTGAAATTATGGCGAAACGGATGCAAGGAAAGATGATTAATCGTAAGTTATTGGATCGAAAAGTGGGGGAAACTGGAGATAATTCACCCAGACGCCTAACACAATCCCACATACGATGCAAGGCCGCCGATCTAATCACTCGGCAAAGGCGCCACCGTCAGATTGCTTCAATCACGTAAACACTTCTGCCAGACTCTAAACCACGAAGGAAAAGACACAAACTTTAGAAATACACGCTCTTTTATCAACTTAAACCCCGCCTGCTGCAACACCTCCATCACATTCCCACTTATGTTGCTGCATTCAAGCTTTTAATTCGCCTGTGAAGTGCAACTTTTTATTCTGAGACTTGCTAAATACTGTAACAAATGGAACATCAGTTGCTTGTCAGGTATGTTGAGTAATACAGTAGGTATCATGTGCAGGATTCTCTGTAGCACATGCTCTCCATGACGTCATGTAGTGTACGTGTAGCTGTGGTCATCTTTATCACAGTAATAGCTACCTGAAGTTACAGATGCAGATTTTCCGCAGCAAATTAGATCACTAATAAAACAGTTAACTGCTAACCGTTAAATTTAAATTATTGAATGTAAAGGAGCAATTGTTTAAATGTCAGAGTGAAGCCACTGCTCAATTGGTTTAACTAGTGTTCCCCTTGAAAGCGAAGTAACCCACGAATCTTCAGGAAAGTGGCTTGTTGATGTCCAATACATCGAAACAATTTTATTTCGCTTTGATTTTCGTAATCTACATGCTACATAGCTGCCAACATTTTAATAGTTGCACATTCTTGGAGTTCACCTTAAAGTTTTTTTTGGTTTTTTTTAAATTTATTTACAGTCGCTTTAACAATTAAGTCATATCGCGACTATTCTATGTAATACAGCGGTATACAATAAATTTGATACAATTATTTAACCAAAAACATGAGAATACAATCAACAAATCAGTACAACAAAAACATCCTTCATACTATATTTCTGCATGCAAGCCTGTACCTTTGAGAAACGATAATACCCTTCTGCAGTTGGATGGCATGTTCAGAATGGTGGATAAGTCTCCAGTGATGTGATGAAGCTGTCGTTGTATAGCGTATTGCTTGCATTCTGTGAAGAGATGTTTTACTGTGGGGCGGGTGTTGCAGACTTCACATTGTGGTGGCTGGCCTTTGCTGAGGAGGTATGAGTGGGTTAACCTTGTATGACCAATGCGGAGACGTGAGATAATCACCTGCTCTTTCCTGCTAAGAGAATAGACAGGGGAAGAATTAGTGTCTCCATGTGTAGTTCTTCTGGAGGCGATTGATTCCAGGCCTGTTTCCATCTTGTTTTTATTAGTCTGGAGAAGTACTTTGTAATATCACGATAAGGTACTGCTTGCTGTTCATGTGTGTCTGTTAACCGATCACCTTAAGGTTGTTTTGAAGCAAAACAAAAGAACAGAGAGAGTGTTGATGCAAATAGTAAAATAGAGAAGCACAATATATTACTCAATGACACTACTTCTCGCCGATTAATGCAATTTAGTCACGTGACGTCCAAAGTTGACGTAACGTGAAGGCAAAGTTTGCATTGTCAAACTGTTAAGTTCCCCAAATAGCTCTATTTAATAGAATGTGTTTGACTTTCATGTTACATTCCGTCGCGTTAATTAAAGTTCATCGCAATCCCGGGATTATCCATCAATAACTCCGATGTCAGATATCATGTTTCGCATGTGGCTACTCATTTAGCGCGTTATATTTGTAATGATTTTTAGTTTTATATTTCACTTCATGTAAAAGGGCAAAACATGCATTGGTTTAAAGCAACAGCGTAATTAGCACACATTTTTAATTAGGCGTTCTTTATTTGTATATTTATGGCAGGAGATGACAAGTTTAAGATCTTGATTCCACAAATTAAGGTCATGTGAAAATTGCAATCCATGACTTAAGACATAAAAGAAAGTTGGAAATGTCTGATTTTTCATTAACTGAATGGACAAAAGGTTTACATTACCTGTGATAAAACAGGAGGAGTAAATGTATTTTTATACTCAATAATAATTTCATTCAAATAATTTTTGTTGTTTAATTATCTCACTTTATAAGTAAAAACTCTGATAGGTTACACTCACATGACTTTCTCAACTCTTGCACAAATTATTCTAAGAAATACTTATTCCTGTATCTTCTTTATGTTAGTCGAGATAAACGTTTGTAGAAATTATCTCATTGCTAATTTCGTGTGGATACAAAGGGGAATATGGGAATACAGTAAGTAGGCTTTAAAGGATAATCAAATCTGTCAAGCTTTAAAATTTCGTTCTCTTTACATTGCTAAGAGATAAAAAAAGTGAATAATAACCTTCCATTTGAGAAAAGCAGAAGTATTGCATAACAAGCAATATCTCCGAAATGGTTCAATTCACGAAAAATGCATTTGGGCATGACTGGTGTGTTTTAGCGAGATCTACATTTTTGTATAGTAAGATATGTTCTATTTCTTACGATTTACCAGTTATTCAAAAGTCATCAAGAGTAAACAGGACTAATGGGCTATAGCCATAAAATTCAAAATATGAATTTCATTTGCCGTAAAAGTATCTTAAACGTATGAATTCTTACTTTCTCTACTGGTAATATTGTATTCCACCCCAAAATTGGATGTTGAGATTTCTTCGGAAATATGTTTTGAGACCCCTGAATCCCAAAAAAGTCGTTTTACTTTCTCTACTGGTAAGTAGGGGAAGTATTGTTTTCCACCCCAAAATTCGATGTCGAGATTTCACCGGAAATATATTTTGAGGCCCCCAGAATCCAAAAAAAAAGCATTTTTAGGAAAAGGTCCGTGTGTCTGTCTGTGTGTCAGTCTGTGGACAGCATAACTCAAAAACGAAAAGTCGGTTAAAAACCAAAGTTGGTATTTAAGTTTAATGTCTTTCAAGGATGTGACACGAAGATTTTGAAGAAAATAGCCCCACCCTAAACTATCCTTTAGATGGAAAATTTTTCGAAAATTTTGATTTTCTTGAAAATGGCTCTAACGATTTTGATTAAAATGTCATATGTTAGAGATATTTTTATGAAAAATGAAATGTATATTTTGAATTTTCTGGCTATAGCTCCTGTAGTCGGATTCATTCTGGACGACTTTTGCATAAGTGGTAAACCGTTAGAGATAGACCAAATAATACTATACAAAAAATGTAGATCTTGCTAAAATACACAATTCATGTCCGAATAAATTTTCTTGTAGTGTTAACCATTTCGGAGATATTCCTTGTTATCTTAATGAGTTTCGGAAAACTTAGAACTTTAGCGAAATGCAACAACGTTGTTCATTTTTTATATCTTAATCGTGCAAAGAGAAAGGAATCTCAAAAGGTAAAAAAGATTTGACTGTCGCACAAAGCCTGCTGTATTCTAATATCTCCTTTGCACCTACAAGGAAATAAGCCATAAGATAATTTGTACGAATGTTTATCTTCTAATATGGAGATATAGGAATAAGAATTTGTTAGAACAAGAGTAGAGAAAGTCATGTGAGTGCAACACATCAGATTTTTGGAAAAAGGTGCGCGTGTGTCTATGTGTCTGTCAATCTGTTGACAGCATAACTCTAAAACGAAAAGTAGGTTAAAAACCAAAATTGGTATTTAAGTTTAATGTCTTTCAAGGATGTGACACGAAGATTTTGAAGAAAATAGCCCCACCCTAAACTATCCTTTAGATGGTAAACTTTTCGAAAATTTTGATTTTCTTGAAAATGGCTCTAACGATTTTGATTAAAATGTCATATGTTAGAGATATTTTTATGACAAATGAAATGTATATTTTGAATTTTCTGGCTATAGCTGCTGTAGTCTGATTTACTCTGAACGACTTTTGCATAACTGGCAAACCGTTAGAGATAGACCAAGTCATACTCTGCAAAAGATGTAGATCTTGCTAAAATACACAATTCATGTCCGAATAAATTTTCTTGTAGGGTGAACCATTTCGGAGATATTTCTTGTGTGTGTGAGTTTCGGAAAACTTAAAACTTTCGTGAAATGCAACAACGTTGTTCATTTTTATATGTTAATCGTGCAAAGAGAAAGTAATCTCAAAGCTATAAAAGATTTGACTATCGCACAAAGCCTACTGTATTCTAATATTCCCCTTGCACCTACAAGGAAATAAGCAATAAGATAATTTGTACAAATGTTTATCTTAACACGAAGAAGATACATGAATAAGAGTTTGTAAGAATGGTTAGTACAAGAGTAGAGAAAGTCATGTGAGTGCAACACATCAGGTGTTTTTTCCTTCGAAATTGTTTGTCATTTATGAGAAAATCAAAATTTTTGAAACTTTTTCCATGTAAAGTGCAGTTTAGAGTAGAGATATCAACTTCAAGATCTTCGTGTGGCATTCTTGGAAAAAAAAAAAAAACATCAAACTTAATTAACAACTTTTGTTTTTAGGAAAATTTTCATTTTTGAGTTATATTGTTCACTCACAGAGACACATAAACATATATACATACAGATTTTTTTCCAAAAATGTTTTTTTTCCCCTCTTTTTTTCTTTTTTGCACTGAGGAGGCTTCATAACATATTCCCAGTGAAATTTCAACATCTAATTTTTGGTTCGAATGCAATACTTCCCCTACTTACTGTAGGTACGTAGTAGAGAGTGAGTGAGTGAGTATTGTTTAAGGGCCCGTCGACAGCTAGGTCATTAAGGCCCACGTAGTAGAGAAAGTAAAAGAGCAAGTTCATACCATTGTATGCCTTAGTTTATTCACAAATAAACTAATAAAACTTTATCTTCCAAGGTCCATAATATGTATCTGCTTAGAACAGTAGACAGAATGAACAAGTCAGTAATGAAAGCAGGTATTGATTTCTGTGTTAGAAGTCTGGTCTACATTCGTGGAGCAATCAATATCTACACTAACTATGCAATAATCATTCTACTGCAATGATGAGTACCAACATGCCAAAGACTATTAGGATAGCATTGAATTGAAAGAAAATTGTGCATTTTTCATTTAATAATTGAATTAAAGTCCTCTAATCAACTTCGAAAAATCCGTGGAACATTTTCCACATCTACAGATTTGGTACCCCAATCGACTGGACAGAGCCGAGAGACTACAGTATTAACAAGGAACTTTTGCACAACCTACTCTGACTTACTGTCAGCACTACAACCTTGCATGCGATGATCTGCGCAAGCAACAACAATGTAACAATAGCGACATTCTGAGCTATTTAATATGAAGGCTCTAGAAAGGTTAGAGAATGAAGACAACTGAGAAAAGGCATTTCAATACAAATGTTATCTAGTTTTGCTGCAATAGGTTGTCAATGGAGGAATTAGGTCTAAGTCAACATCGTCTACCTCATTGGTAACAAGATATTACATGGTTTTCTTTGAATCAGCATTGAACGGCTTTATTGTAGATATTATGTAACATACAACGAAAAAACCAAGTGCTTTCTGATCAACATTTTTATATTGTATACATCTTCTTTTATTATTATTATTATTATTATTATTATTATTATTATTATTATTATTATTATTATTATTATTATTATTATTATTATTATTATTATTATTATTATTATTATTATTATTATTATTATTATTATTATTATTATTATTATTATTATTATTATTATTATTATTATTATTATTGTTGTTGTTATTGTTATTGTTATTATTATTGTTGTTATTATTATTGTTGTTATTATTATTGTTTTTATTATTGTTTTTATTATTATTGTTTATACCTCTTGAGGGATATCGACGTGAAATCACGTCCATTTAAAATGGCGGATGAGCGATATGGGCGTCCTGTGCGTTTAAGCATTTAACCCTTATTTATCCCTTATCCAACTCAACTTATTATAATTTTCCCTTTATGAAACATTTTAGTAAGGTCTATATACTTTATTGGGTTACCTTAATATGTTCGTTGTGAAGTGATTTACCTCAAAACAGGGATAAACACACAAGGGTAGGTACATCTCCACATTCACGAATTCCCTTCTTGCGGCACACGAAACACTTTCGAAATGGGCGGGACTTCTTTGCTGTTGGTGGTATCCTTTTAGGATGTTTTCCTTGAAGTCTGAGGGGTGCAGGGGTTTTGGATTTTCAACCCCCAACGTGGTATTGTTCAATTAGGCTGCGAGCTATCTATAGTAGGAAGTCAAGGTCGGTCATTGTCCTGTGTGGGTTTAGAGAGCTGTCCAAATCCCCAAACAATTGTATATGGTTATATCCAGTTGGTGCAAAAACACCTTTTTATACCACTTCTCCCTTCAGCTACAAGCAGGAAAGAATACGTATGTATTTCAACAAAGAAAGACACGGACTCTACTCAGTTACGAAACTCGCGTAAGCAAAAGTTGTAATGTTGATCTATTCTGATGACTCAAGAGACCACGCATGCAGTAGCGATTTATTACACAGTATGCTGACGCATTAGCCACACATACAATGGGTGTTCCTTTACTGTATCTTTCCGAGAACTAATATTAGATGCGTTCGACAGAGCAAAGTTGACTTTTTACCACAGTGGAACAAAATTGTGCCATTTCAACGTTTTGTAAATACAACTCAACTTTGCTGATGACGTACATTAATACTGCAAATAACGAGTTTTATACCAGTTTTTGTTTCATTAAAATAACTTAATATTTACACAAAATACAGCTGTGTATATACGAAGCGCATTTAACAATTTAAATGCTAGCAGTTCTCGGCTCGCGGACGTTTAAATGGCCCTCGCTCAAGAGATTATTGTTTATATTATTATTTTTGTTTATATTATTTTTATTGTTTATATTATTTTTATTGTTTATATCATTATTATTGTTTATATCATTATTATTGTTTATATTATTATTATTATTATTACTATTATTATTATTATTATTATTATTATTATTATTATTATTATTATTATTATTATTATTGTTGTTGTTTTTTTAATTGTTTTTATTATTTGTATGTTACGATTACAGATTAGAGGATGCTAAAGGTTTACAATTCAAACATACCATGCCTTGTGACAACTCTCTTAACCAACAAATCAAATCACTTGGTACTGTGCCAGAGGATAAACTATTTATATTATAACTCGTAGATGTACAATCAGATCTGTTGACAAAAAATAGGTTTAGATTTAGTCCGCACATATGTATTGAAAGAACTGTGTAAAGTATGTTGGTCTAAGACAATTTGCTGCTTCTGTTACAGCAATATTTTGCTCCACATGTGTTAGTAACAATTTTTTCTTTGATGAATGTAGCAAAATCAAAACTGAGATCTGGCGTTTTAGATAACCACCTCTCGGCGCAATGTTACAGATAGTACGCCAAAGTTTGAACGTGTTCTCGTATGTTCGGATGATGACAATGTGTGTAATTCCAATTTCACATAGTAAAAGTGTGACCACCTCTTTTTTGTTTGAAAGAAACGCGCTGATCGTTAACTGTGTCAGTCCATCACTGTCAAGAGTTTAAAAAGAGAAGAAATGTCACTCCTCCAAGCAGAAATAATGTTACGCTGGTTGCGTGCACAGTGGATTCGGAGCAGACACTATCGTGCCCGCCCCTGCTTACGGGAATATAAGCTTATGAAAGGAATTTCGGAAGTACATTGCCATTAAGTTATAGTTCTTCAAAATCATGAATTTCAAAACGGAAATATAGACGCAGTCCGAAGCTAAAATTATTCATATACAAATCTAGAATTCCCCATGGCTGCTCATAAATTTATCTTAATTTGTTAGTGGATATTGTCTAACAAATCAATTTAATTTCCTTCAATTGCAGTTATCTGAAGGGTAGCTTGACAAAAGAGTGTAGCATATCAGAAGAAACGCTATTGTGAAAACTGTATTTCACCTCTATATAGGACGCTTTACAATACGGATTCAGCAATGAAATTTGGTCAGTTTGAATGTTACATTGTATTATATTCACAATTAATTTTATTTTTTTAGTATTAATGAACTGAAAGTTATGAATTTTGCTGTTATTTAAGACTGTACTTACATTAGAAAAATCGGCGAATATGCTTTCTTGACAGGTAAACCGTAACCTCATGGCCCACTAAGCAGAAATGCGAGCAACATAAAGCTACAAGTGTTGTCATATCTATCAAAGTTAACATAAAATATATGTTGTTTTTCATAAATTATTTATGGAGTATACAGTCATTTCAAACGGTGTTTACACAAGTATTACTGTGACTACAAATAGTTTGTTAGTGATTAGAATGGTATATAATTTCGTAGAAGTGTCAGTCAAATCTGATTCACGAACTTTATTTTGGTAGTTGGTAATACAAATCTGAATCTTCTGAATTAATAAAATAAGATGAAATTAACCAAATAGGCATAATATACTCAACTATCATTTTTTTTTTATCTTTATACAAGACGTCTATGTCAGAGAGCAATTTGTGGTTAAATGTCCTGAATTCAATTGTTTAAAGTATTGTATAGTGTAGTAATAAATATTGGTTGTATAGTACAACCACAATGCCATAATGGCTTAAAATAAATAATTTCAAAAACAAAACAAAAGAAAATGGAACAAAAGGGGAAGAAACAAGTGATAATGTTGCTTGCGCTGATCCATCTCTGTTTTCCAATATCATGCTCCGTCAAGCATAAAAGACTTCTCCTACACTAGACCTAGAGTATGACCTAGTTTATGGACTCTCCCTTATAATTTTTCATTCGGGTTAAAATGTAGAGGTACGTTTCATATTGCAGATTGCTTGAAGCAGAAACTAGAGTTCCATAAATCAGCTTTTTCGTAGCGTCTAAACGAATGAGTAATTAATGGGGTAATATTTAAATGCTGAAGATAGCTATAAAAGAAAGTATTAATAATGGGTATGTCTAAATTGATACTATTTTCACCTGCAGCTGTTCTGTTTTGCAATTCTAATGATCGTGACGTTTCCGAACTTTATTAAAACAAAATATCAACTTTGTTCACGGCTTATTCATTTTAAAGGGCCTTTCTTCCGTTTTACCTTATCGCACTGCATTACACACCACAAAGCATTATATACTGAGGTGGTTTTAAGACCCTTGAATCTATGAAAAGGCATTTTTTTCAAAAAGGTTTGTGTATGTGTGTGTGTGTGTGTGTGTGTGTGTGTATGTGTTTGTGTGTATGTGTGTGTGTGTACGGCCTAACTCAAAAGCGAAAATTCGGATAGATACCAAAATTGATAGGTATTTGAATTCCGGGAAGTTCCAAAAGGTTTTCAAGGAAATCTATAAATGGAAGCAGTTCTTTACATATAAAATTTTTGAAGCCTTTTATCATCTCAAAATGGTTCCACTTTTATTAAAGTACCAATATATTCAAGATATCTACAAGACAAAATATATATTGAATATTCTGGCAATACTCTGAAGAATGAAACTGGTAAACTTTAAGACAATGGTAAAATGTAGTGTTTAAAAATCTGATGTGCTGCACTCACATGACTTTCTCTACCCTTGTACTGACCATTATTACAAATTCTTATTCCTAGATCTTCTTGCTAGTTAAGATAAACATTTGTACAAATTATCTTATTGCTTATTTCCTTGTAGGTGCAAGGGAAAACATCTTTAAAAGCTTAGAAATTCCGTTCTCTTTGCACACTTAACACATAAAAAATGAACAGCGATGTTCAATTTCACGAAAGTTTTAATTTTCCGAAACTCACACATAACAAGGAATATATCCGAAATGGTTCACCCTACAAGAAAATTTATTGAGACATAAATTGTGTATTTCAGCAAGATCTACATTTTTGTAGTATGATTTGGTCTATCTCTAACGGTTTACCAGTTATGCAAAAGTCGTCCAGAGTAAATACGACTACATGGGCTAATAGCCAGAAAATTCAAGATATACATTTTATAAAAATATCTCAAGAATTGACATTTTAATCAAACTCGTTAGCGCCATTTTCAAGAATATTAAAATTTTCGAAAAATTTTCCATGTAAAGGGTAGTTAAGGATTAGGCTATTTTCCTTAAAATCTGCGTGTCGCATCCATGAAAGACAAACTTAAATACCAACTTTTCTTTAACCTACTTTTCGTTTTTGAGTGATGCTGTCCACAGACTGACACACAGACACACACACGCGCGTACATTTTTTTCTAAAAATGCCTTTTTTTGGATTCAGAGGTCTCAAAACATATTTCCGGTGAAATGTGAACATAGAATTTTTGGTTTGAATACAATACTTCCCCTACTTACTAGTAGAGAAAGTAAAGATGTGGATCTATTTAATACATACAATTTATTTTCAATAACTTTTGGGGGTGCACAAACAATTTCTGAAATATGGGTTATTGTTGATACTACTCAAAGGCCTGCCGGAGAGCTGCAAGAAGACCACCTTGAGAGTGGGTTCCTTCACGTTTATAGGTCGTTCTTCGTCCCGACGCGAGTTTCGCGTACGGAGCCTGCCACCAGGATTTGACTGGTGGCTCCCCTAGGATAGACGACCGCAACACCACCTCGACGCCGAGAACCTATTTGCAAGCGCATTCACCACCCGCGGAAAGCACCATCCTCGCAACACAGCCGACACGTAACTCTGAAAAGTCGGATGGAAATTACATACATGAAACAGAATGAAAGGACAGGCGATTCGGGGGATATATAATTATCCTTCCCAGCAAACGTGTGGAAAATACACCGAAAAAACACATGGGTCAGGAAGTTCGCTCGCGGGAATAGAACCTACAATCTCCTGAATGCAAGCCTCATAAGGTACCACGGAGTCATCTCGCCCGGTGTGTTATGTTATCTTGTGATTGTTATTCTCATCGAAAACCGGCAGTGAAATAGTTGGAGGAATGTGAAAAAACTATTGCGCGATGTTCCTCATTGTTCTTCCACCTGATGATTGAAAGTAAGGAAAATTAATGCGTTTTCTTACACCTTCTTTACTGCACAGATAAAGTCGCAATAAGCGGCTAGGTGCTGTGCAAATGAACATACCGTACAGGAGAACCTGTACGACCTGTTCTCGAATGCGCACGCGTTTCCTGTAGAGTTGGCGCCAGAACTACAAGTTTGATATCACTGATACTTTAATTTTCTAGCGGTTGCAAGCACTTGATTTTCAATATCATTTGATTCATTGTTATTGCGCTAATCCAACAGAGTAAATACCACTGTAAGTCACAAGTGTTATACTGTTTGCTTGTAACGGTTGCGAACAACAATAAAGTGCTCTAAAATGGGAAAGTACTGGGCTGTTTAAACATATCTTACGTAAACATCGCCATATCGCCATATCTTAATTCGAATCTTGGGGCATGTTTCACCCGCAACTTTCCCGCATTGCGGGAAACCGGGGCAGTTCCTACGCCACTGAACACTTCCCCTTTTTCACTGACCCCATTTTGTCTCTTGCCCATACTCATTTGGGTAAACGTGCGCCTGTGAGACTGGCAACAGTTAGTCTCTGTTCCCTTTATCATTATGCTACCACTACTGCCATATGTATCAATTATTCATGCTTTCAGTGCTTCTAAAGCAACAAAAAGTTTCTGTTTTCAGCTGATGTTCATGTTCCTCATTTTTATCTGTACACCATACCCAGTCAGTGAAGCACTTCCTACAGAGGCCAAGTATTAGCTCATGTCATAGCGATCTGGTATTACTAATGATAGTAAATATAAAACTAACCTGCGACACAGCAGGAGAATCACACACATGGGCAAATCTGGTAACTTCTTGGAATAACTGACAACACGTCTTGTGCTGAGAACTTTTATGTGAGAGAACTTGAGTTAACATTTTATTTGCTCCTGTCATTCTTGTAGCTATGTTACTAACTGAAACAAACGATGCCATTGTTGGCAGCGATATCATATAATTGTGCAGATCATGCGACACAACGAGAAAGTGAAAAATTTCAACCAGAATTGTTTGAACCAAGCGGGAACCTCAGGCGGTAACGTCTGTGACCCGTATTCGGGAGGTCATGGGTTCGATTCCTGATCTTGGGCTTTTTTCGGATGTGTTCCAGGCCACTCAGATCAATGCTGGAAAGGATGCTTACCTTTAAACCCCTTCACGTTTCACTTCCTTTAATTTATTTCATTCTCCCTGTCCGATATTTACAGGTTGTAACAGTCTATGGGGTCGCCGGTAGGGTGCACTACAGTGGTGCTTGCGCTCTGGAAATACGGTCATCGGCTGCGGGAAGGTGCTGTGGTCTGTCCAGGGTGACTGATTAATCAGCCCGACCTGTCTGGTGGCGGTGTCTCTGTGGTGACCTGAAACTCTGTGGGGCTGACGAACTTGCCCGTACCTATTTAGTGATCCACCGTAGTTGTAGTTCCGCCTGCGATTCGTTCTGGTCGCCTGTAGGGTACTTTCATCTCATCTTTCCTCCCGGGGCCTGACGCCGGAATCCCTACCGTAGCAGACCGGCAGGCAGGCAGACAGACAGAATTGTTTGGACTCTCGTGCTTGGGTCCGTGGTCGATTCTAACACTGAGCTCGACTATCTGCAGATAGTACTCTTCCAGTGAAGTTATTTAATTAAACATTCAATAATGGATGCATTGTTAATATCCCCTCTATATAGATTCATTGTGCATAGGTACACACACATCCATAAGAAATACCTACGTCCAATTTCTAATCGCCTAGGACGTTAATAGGGCGTGTCTTGAGATATCCACTGGCGCCTTCCCTTCACCCTTAGTGTTGGTTAGGAGGAAGGAGGGGGGGGGGGGTATAGCTTACCTCAGGGGAAGACAGGTATCGCTGCTGTGACGTCAGCCCACTCAGCTCACATGCCCGCAACGACGGCCAGTTGAACATGTGACGTCACAGCGGGGAAGAGGAAAGGCGTGCGCGACATCGCAATTTTAATGCTGACTGTTTCAATTACGGAATAGTCACAGATTATAAATAATTATATTTCGGCTTTATGCCATATATATGAATTCTAGTTTATGTGAAGTCATGTTATAACGCCAAAAGAACAGAAATTATAACTATTTTGCCTGAGCTAGAGGAGAGCTATGCAGAACAATTAAGTGGACATTTTCCGACATTTGCCGTTTCGCTTTTCTTTACCTAGTTTGTCAATGTTAGGGCGTAATGCACGGCACATTTGTAACCGAAGACTGCATGTTAGATTGTCATCTGACAATATGCTTCGAGATTTTGACTTAGAACGGTTCATAACAGGAAGGTTATTGTTCGCACACATACGTAGAACCAAACATACATAATACCCGTGCAACAAGGGCATATAACCTCAGGAATCTGGTTTGAGGAACATTCTTATAAAAATCAGCCAAGTCTTCCTTGTGTTTATAGTTGTCCTTCAGCAAATCGTCGCACTCTAAATTTATCAATTCAATTTGCTACCTGCTAGAAACATTATTAACATCCAATGAATACAGGGTCGCAAAGATCTGAAACGTAGTTGACAATGTTTCTACATCTTGAAGCCTGGTCTCAAACTAGTGTGAAACACGGGGAGCTGAACACAAACACAAAACAACTACACACAACACTACACAACTTCAACAAAAACACAAAATAAAAACAAAATTCGCACTAACGCCATTAAGATCCCTCAAACAACTAATAAAAACCCTCAGACTAGGTTGAAGAGTGTTCTCCCTAAACAGCCCGAGCATGTTGTAAACATCCCCAAACGGGGGTGCCGTGGCCGAGCGGTTTGCGCGCTCGCCTACCACCTAGGCGGCCCGGGTTCGATCCCAGGGACCCGCATGTGGTATTCGTGGTGGACGAAGCGGCGTCAGGGCGGGTTTTCTCCGGGTGCTCCGGTTTTCCCGCCATCTCATTACGCCGATGCTCCATCTTCATTCCATGTATCATCAGTGTCACCGCCTGCGGTGCCGTAGTAGTAAAAGCGGGCGTTAAACACTACAACAACAACATCCCCAAATAAATTTTTCATATTCATTCAGTGTCGTGCAAGTAGCGCCGCTGATCTATGCAGTACAGCAATACACTGCTCTCGCCTGACGTCACACGAACGTACAAGCTGGCTCTTCGTTTAAATACGTCACACGGCCCGAAGTTGTCTTCCCCTGGCTTACCTGTTTCAAGAACATATAAATCCATCATTGTTTCTACTTCTGCCCGGTGACAGCTAGCCATTGACAGAAGCACAGTGACTGTCAAATGGGATGCTACTTAAACGCTACCAAATTAGCAACCAATCGGAACCCTGCTGTGCTGTCATACAACATTCCCCCTAAAAGGGGCACGACACGACCAAAGTGAATCCGTCTCTAATAAATAAATTTGCGCTACGACAAAATATTGAAATACATTGGGTCTCCAAAGAAAGTTACAAATTTAAGTGACTTTGACAAGGACATCCTGTGCAGAACAGGTTCGAGTTTTACAATCACTAGGTTAAATAGTAATATTATTAGTTATATTAATTTTCGTTTTAGAGCTGCTTATAGTACAATTCTATTTTATTTCCTTGAAAGAAGTTTAGTTCCAATATAATTTTTTTTATTTTGGTGAATTTCCAGCAATACAGAAAATAGCTTTTTGCTCTTAGAACTAAAATATCATACACTGTATACAATTTATTCATCTACAGAAAGACAAATGATGGGCGCCGATACTTAATGAAGATAAATGATATTGCTGTCACAAGGATAACATTTGTATATAAGTCAGATTAAAAGAACAGGTAATTCACAGACTATAATTATATACAATTTAAGAAAACGTGTATATATTATATGTGAGTATGCCTGTTCAAAATTTTAATTTAACTGCAAAATGATTGAAGTTTACAAAGTGCAGTTTGGGTTTCCTTACGTCGGTCGTTATGTGCCAATTAGAATTTCATACTCTAGGATACTGTAGGACTGGGCGTGATGAGGTTGCAAATCTCAGCACACAAATGCATCTCATTCGTTACAAAGCAGAACTGTTTCCATTTAAAAACTATAGTAGTATATGTAGATATACTAGCTGGTCAGATACACAGCAAAAGACGTGATAGCACCCAGAAAGGGAGATCACCAGTGAATAAAATGAAGTCATGACGTCATGAAATGCTCTAAAACATGTGGTTAAGGAAGCCTTCTAATTTATTCCTGTCGTTTCTGAACATAACATCGTTGCATAGTCTATTTCCTCGCACTGAAAGAATAACAATGCTGTAACGTATGTATAGCTGGAGGTACCAAAGTTAACATAGTTAACATTGTGTTAAATGATAATATACTCTATTTGGGGACTTGAAGACTTATCCAGTTACATAGAAATAAGCTCGGTCTTCATCGACGCTAAACTGCTGAAGCACTGCAGTTGAAATAAAAAAGCGCCTTCTAATATGGGATTTCAGGACATAATTGCTCTCCATTGACCTTCAGCCATTCTACATGTCCATGCAAAACATCAAGAAATCATTCAAAATTCGGTATGACAAACGAAATTTGTATTGGACACTCGCTGGTAGAAACAGCAAGTATGAAGCAAATTCAAGGCGAGGCGTCAACTGATGCCCTGCTCAGCAATAGAAACACATCATACTTCATGTAAGGAGTTCTTTCAGTATGAACACTGAACTTCTCAAGTCAAGTAGTCTGTTTATCCTTCACACAAGTATTTGCCGTATGATAGTTATGAGTTAGAGGACACCGATGAACAGTTCCCTATAAATATCTACACATAGTTAATGCGCAAGCATTCTTCTTCCACTGAATACCAAACATCTTGTTGGCCTACCAGAAGTAGAACTGCACTTTTGCAATCCATTTCAGATAACAATAACCATTCATTAATGCCTGTTATGATGGAAGTGTTTATAAAACAATCACTCTCAGCTATTTAGTTGTTCTAATAAGCGATTTTGCCTGTTAGTAGCTATTTCGTCACCATAGAGATCGTACGGAAGACGTGATTTATGTTATTGTGTCATAATGTAGTTCATTATCGTTTTAAGAATGAGTCGTAATTATACACTTCCTCTTTTCTGCAGACACCCTTCAAGAAGTTGTTTCTTTCACAAAACGAAAGCGATTTTCAACAGTTGACATGGGCGATACATCCGTCAGCTCTATACTCGGAATTTCTTCTCCCTTTTTTTCATTTTCTGCAGTTATTAATTTCATTATTTTGCTGAACTGTAACACGGGTGCTCTTAGGTTCCAATATAGCTATGTATGCTTCAATAATGACGCTGGGTTTTGAAATTGCGTTTCATATGTTCAGAGTATAAATTCTTTATGTGCGTATGTGTACAAAGGATACAATACAAAGCTACAGAATTAGGGTAGAATTGGGCAGATTGTACATAGGAGCAGAGGAGCATTTGCTACGAATATTTAGTGTAATTTACTTACCAATGTTGGTATCGCTACGTATTGAGAATCCGTGCGTAAGTTAGAGATGTGTATACATATTGTGGAAAAGATCTGTAATTATCAAAAAGGGAACGTACAATCCAGCAACAGAAACGAAACCTGCAAGAAATATTTATTTATTTACTTGAACTGCAAGCTTCGATCAGTTGCACATAAGTTTTTATGCAAAGGGGAGGCTTAAAAGAATACTCTATACACACACGTAGTGATATCAGGGATCCTTCTGTCGGCGCTGAAGCTTATTAAAGGAATTACTCCAGTCTCATGGATTGCATGAATGCTAAACATTAAGCTAATACTTCAGCTAACGACTGGCAGGCTAATGCCCGAGCACAATTTACATAACAAACGCATGTAATTCGCTTGGTCCTGTCCAGGTTTCATGGACATCACTAAAAAGTAACTTCAGACGCGCTCGAATGCAAGGCATGCCGGTTTACAACTTCCTAGACTAACCGGGGTACTATGTGGGAACCGACTATTGCACGATGATGCACGAAAACACACTGCAATACACAAACTAACACGTGGAGGGGCTTTTGGTCAGTACATCTCCTCCTACAGGGCGCAGGGACCCCCAAACCGTTGGCCATAGCACGTTGGCCTTCGCCTGTAACTGGGTTTTCCTCCTTCACGGTAAAAAAATAGTGTTTGCTTCCGTTATTATTTTCTGAAAGAAAGATTGTTGATCATAATTTTCCAGTGTGACGAAACCGTGCGTCACATTAATCATCCTGCTTTGGATGAAAGCACCAATAGATCTCCCAGAAGTGCCCTCCTTACTTGTATGCCCTATACCCTTTAATCTGTGTTAATATTCCGAGGAAATTGTAATTTGGTAGCGGGATGACACGCAACATATTTTGTTCCTTCTTGGTTTGCACAGCCTCTATATAAACAAATCAAAATGAACGGAAGCAGTGACTTGCATGTAGATGTGTTTGATTAGGAAATCTTCTAAATATGTTTCAGAACTGTAAACAAAGAAGTACAAATGATACTCGCGTTCAGTGCTTCACTAGGTATTACTTTCTTGTAAAAATGCCAGGTGGTAGTTATAAAACCTACTTAAAAATCTAGGTTAGAAGTCTAAAAATAAAGTAGGGATGTAGGGCCAAAAAGGGTGAAGGTTGAAGTGTCTGTGTATAATACAGGTTGGACAGCACAGAGTTATAAATCCAAATCAGTGACATTGCCAAGTAGATATCAGAGACGCAGCTATTGTGAGAACAAGCGGTTCGATTCGATGGCGGATTTCTGCGGAAAGCGATTATCTGGCTCTGCACAACCTTGGCCATCGCCATGTAAACACAAACAGTTCATCGCCCAGAGGATTGTCCATCGCTGTGATGGATCGGAGAAACAGTGTACTTGGCATCCCAGTGTTTGACGTCATTCGTGCTTTGTCTCCATTCATCCGATCCCTTGCAATGTGTCTGCTTGTCACGTTGCCCGCCAGAATCTGCTCATTCATCTTTCCTACAAGCAGTGGCGGCCAGTGACGCGACAAGGTACCTAAAATGAACAACTGGTTTGTTAATCACACTGTTAATTATCAGAACCGTATCAGTGCCCTCCTCGTTAGCGTGATGGTTAGCGTGTCTGCCTCGCGTTCAAGAGGTCGCGAGTTCGAATCTCGCTTAGGGTAAGTTATCCGGGTAAGGTTTTTTTCCCTAGGTTTTCCCTTATCCTGAGGAGACGAATGTCGGGTAACATAAAGCTCCATGGACTTCGGGCTCATTTGAGTATCATTCATTCACCGTCTAATATGACATTACGTTAGAGAACGTTAATTTAAAAAAAAAAAAAAAAAAAAAAAAAAAAAAAAAAAAAACAGCCACCGGTGTCCCGGGAATCTACTGACAGAGCTGTCGCTTTTAAGCACACTTAAAAACCATCGGTCTGGACCGGCATTTAACCCACGACCTTGTGCTCAGGATGATGTACTAGAATTGTTCATTTATTCTCTCTTATGCACATTCATCTTTCTTACAAGCAGTGACGGCCAATACTAAGACAATCTACCTAGATGCTTATTGTCGTTCCTTATACACATTCATTTGTCCCGCAAGCAGTGGTGACCAGTAACGCAACAGGGTACCTAGAAGATTGATATCGTTGGTTCTTATGCACATTTATCTTTCCTACAAGCAGTGGCGGCCCGCAACGCGACAAGGTACCTAGAAGTTTGATGTCGTTGGTTCTTGTACACAGAGAACAAATAGCAATAGACATCGAATTTCTTATGGACGTTTCTTCTGATATCGGTCTCCACCAGTTTGAAAGGGGACACGTTACCTCACCTCCCTTCCAGCTGAGGGAGGTGGCTATACCTATTCTAAGTAGCCAATGAGTTGACAACACCAGCACAGGTTCGATACAGAACACAAGGCACCTGCAAGGTGACAGTACCAATCATGAAAATGAAAGCATGACGTAATAAAGTACCCCACAAACGGTAAGGCATGAGGTGTTCGCAAGGAGGCAGTGCTGATTTCTTTCCGTGTTGTCTGTACACATTCATCTTTACTAGAAGCAGTGGCGACTAGTAACGCCCCAAGATACCTAGATATATTAATTGGTTGGTTCTTGTTCAGTAATAGTTTAATATTAGTATTGAAATCCTAAAACTCATCTCCATTATAACCTAATTATACACCTGATGAATTCTGAAACAATAAATATACGTAATAAAATATTTTATGAATATTTAAAACAATATTATTGGTGTGATATTTTCAGCCGTTTCGAATGATCGATGTTACACTTTCAAAAACAGAATAACGTCGCGTTAACTACTGTAGATTTAAACTTTAACAGTGTTTTAAAATTGTTCTTTTACCAAGACGTTGTAAAGAGATATGCGATAATGCATCTTCTATGAGGTTTAATTGGTGCCAATAGATTTTTTAAGAAATTCCATTTCTCAAGGAAGAAAATTACACAAAAATATTTTCTTGGTTACATGAGACTCTGGATCTTGATAAACTTTGCATGCGCATTAACAAACTGGAAAACAAGATGATCTGTAAATTCAATCCAATGTGACAATAAACTATAGAATTTATTATTGACAAAGAAATATTACAGTTTCTACGATATTGTCCATACGCACGCATCTGATAGGGGTGTAAGATATGGCTGATAAGCTGAAAAGTTTTAAATTAATGGGATGGAATACAGTTACGCTGATTACTATATTACTCGTAGAAATTCTATGAAACATGGGCTCAAGGACCTGCCAGAGGGAAGTTCAGAGTGAAATTAATTACTTAGAAGGGAAGGCAACACGGAAAATTCAACTCTGTAAAGTTTTCAGTTAATTTCGCAAAAGCTTTCTCACAAACTTTCCTTTCATACACAATGCGGTATGTAATGTGAAGTACCCTAATAAGAGATACTTTTTGAAATTCGGCTATCATATGTACCAGTATAAATACATTTTATCTCTTTTCATTCCTAAAAGCGTCTATATTCAGCTTTTGTACCGTGAATGACGGATAACTATCTGTTATTTACAAAAATTCCTTTGAAATAAAGGATAAGAAGAACGTACATTTTCAAAACGGATTCCAAATATGAGGTACCATCATCAACGTTCTTACTTTCATTGGTGATTTAATAGTGTTTAATAGTGAATGCATAAGGAAAGAGCAAAGACCTTCAGTAGTGCTATTTTACAACAAATAAATTCTCGCTCCCAAAAATAATGACTCAGCAACTGTTCGAGGAATATGAAAATATCTTCTGCAGCACCACATTTTTCATGTGCCCTACGATAGCACCTCACAAATCGTGCTCACTTTTCTCCTCACGTGTCCTCAGAATATGAGTGCAGATAAGCAATCATCAGCATCAATGGCTACTGTCTCTTGTTTGGGACCACGTGGTGTCCCTCATTAGAATCCCGAATACACTGAAGTTCCATAGCTGCTTATTTTCAAAGACGTTATTGGAGACATTACTAAACCCACTTATGACAACCTCTATAGGACCTATATTAAAAACTGTAATGTAATTTAATTGTACTTAGAACTCACCTGGTAGAGCTCCACGGTTTTAAATAATATGGCAATACAATTTGAAACTCGTGCAACAGTTTCCTCCTCCTCAGCTTGCAGCTACTTGACCATAAGTACAACAATATGCTATCCAAACAAAGGTATTATGTTACAACCATTTCGAGCATTCCAGCAGGTACCAGCACCTCATTGGCAAAATACATAGATGTCCCTTATTAGGGGACTAACTCTTATTTTAATATCTTACCTTATATTGTATTTATTTTAGTTCGAGCGAAACGATTTAAAAGTTTAAAAGTTGAATCGCCAAGTATCTTTCTTATTTAAAATCCATAATTCAAAATGCAGAAAATTTAACCGGTATATTGTTCATTTAATTTTCGGATGTATCTTAAAAATCCTAAGTGTACTGAAGAAAACTTTATCCTGTGAATGACTTTGAATAAGCTTAAGCTATGAGAAAATGAATAATTGATATAGATGTTTGAAAAGTATCGTCCAACACCTATAGTATGGGAGCCCTCGGTGCTAAATGGGGATTTACTCCAGTGTCCTGGGGAACTAATGGATTTTGAAGATTAGATAGAAAGAAAATAAAGGTTATATCTAAATTAATCAGTTACGAGGTAATGTAATTTTGTTGATAGTTTGAACCCGTTGAATAATAAGTGTTAACTCCAGCAAAAGCAGGGCCAGCTTAAGTGGAGGATCTGATGTGTTGCACTCACATGACTTTCTCTTCTCAGTACAGACTGTTCATACAAACGCTAATTTCTCTGTGTACTTCATGTTAATCGAAATAAACATTTGCAGAACTTATGTCATTGTTAATTTTCTTGTACTCAGGTACTATCTTTCACAAAAGTAAATACCCAACTTCAGTGAAACCTGCACGAAGGGTCACCTAATTCTCAGGCCTACTTGCATAGACGGGATGAGAATTAAATTAGTCATATGCTTCTCTTGCTGTTCAGAGCCATGTTACCTCGTAGCTCACCTCGCAGTTTGAAAATCAATATTTAAGCAATTCTTGTACATTAACGGGAAGTTGCAAATTTAACTTCAGTGCACCTGTAGAAAGTATATTTTATGGTGTTTCATTAAGTCGTGGACTAGAACTAAAATGGTTTCAGTGTTGGGTGCTAGAGTTACAGACGTGAGTTTAATCGATTAGACCAAATCCGTGTGTTCGCTATAGCGGAACTGGTTAAGACGTGTTTGTTCAAATCAAGTATGGTGGGCTGACATTAGTTCGAATCCCGTATAACATTCTTTTTCTTGTTTCTTCCTTAACGGCAACACAATTATTTGTATAATCGTCCGAAATATAAAATTATATAAACTAATGAAATATATTTCTTTAGTATTTTTATCCCGCATAGCTTTGTAACTATTTCCGCCATCTAATGAATCCTGCAGTACGATTGCAATTTTAAAAATGAATGGTTTATAGCATATTAATTGCAATTGCTGAAAATAAAGCAGGTAGCACGCCTACCTCAACTGTCAATCACGTCTCCCGAAATTAATATTTCCCTTTAAACATTCACATTCAAAAGCATCTCTATAAATTTCTTAGATTATTATCACATTAAGATATGTAGGCGCATAATAGTGTAAACTGCGGTTTTAATGGTATTAAAATGCATTGTTACAAGATCTGGATGCCAGTGAATAATATAATTACCGATGCATTAAACAGAACAGAAAGCAGTTGTAGATTACTTCAGCGGAAGCAACCTTTGAGCCTAAGAAGGTTGCCATGTCGTTTATTTCCAAGCGCTACACAATGTTGCCATGTCCCCATTAATTCAATTTCTAGCAGTGTGCCTTCATCCAATTCTCGTTTCTCATTAAAAGCAGTAGAGTTAAGCATATTTATTAATTTCGCATTTCAGAAAATAAACATGCGAAAGGCGAGGATCGAACCCCCAGCAGCTGGAAGTTCTGAATTCCTCAGTCAGTGACGCAGCGCTCTCAGCTATTCTTCACTTGGATATTCACGCTGTATCATATGGTATTAAGGTTGCTGTCACTAGTTTGGCAGCTAATTTCAGTGCAAGGCGGGAAGTTCGTTAACACCTTTAGAAATGGTTTAAATTGTTTTTCTAGATATTCGTTTACATTTATTTAGAGGAATAAGAAAAGAGAGTATTTCTATAACAAGCACGAGTATCGCAGTGTTTGGTGTGGAGTTAAAGTCCGTTTATTTTTATTAATGACAGGCAAATGATAATGAAATAGCTAATATCGATAGTTAATTTATATTTATTACCTACTCAGAATAGACGCTTGTCTTCAAGAATAAGAACGCCTTTAAGACGTCACCTAGCTTCAAGATGACTTTTAAAAAGGATCACTTTTGAAACATTTAATTTAATATTTCTAACACTTAAATGTGCTTTAATGTAAGCGTCTTGTGTTGTTTAGGTCTTCTGTGCAAGTAAAGTGATTATCACTGCACAAAGTTCTGTTTTTAACGTCCTGTAAACAAGGAGGAGCAATAATAGCTTTGATTTCATTTACACACAGAAAATGTTTGTTTCATATCTTTAGTTAAGATTTTTAAATCATCAGGCTCTAATATATTATTTTCATTAAATTTCCCTTATTTTAGAAGATGTCTTAACAGAGATGCTCTGCTATTTTTCACACGAATCAAAGTATAGGCCAGCCTAAACATTAACAGCTACAGAAATGACTCATTATCTCATTAGTGTATAATGATCATGATTCATGACTCTCATTTACGAAACACGTGTTCCGAATAATATATACTCTTAATTGTTTTGTCTCAACTCCCCCCCCCCCCTCGGGCCCTAATGACCTAGTTGTCGACGGGCCCTTAAACCCAACTCACTCACTCACTCAACTCCCCCATTAGATATAATAGTAATGATTTTCGGTTTTGATAATTACTTATACCAAATAAAAGCTCATATCTAAATACGAATGACTCATTATGGGTATTAAAATTAAATAAAGTGAGATGATTGAAACCCTGAAAGGAAGACAAAGTTACCGATTCCTTGCAAACAAGATTAGATTTTAATCTCCGGTTTACAAAGCAGACATTTATTCCTACGCAAGTTGGAGGGCTTGTCTACTAAGTTAATTTTAGTGAACTATAATATCCGTCAGATAATATCACATTTTAATTTTAGAACATAAATGCTCCCTGTAAATCATCTCATATTTAATACTCAATCCTCCGTCATGTATGAGTGTGAATATGTTGAATACTATTTTCTATTAATGATACTTCTATCAACGGGAATGTACAATCACTCTTATATCGTTTTATCCTTATTTGTCGTTTGTGAAAACAAAGACACTGAAATTCCACACCGAACACTGCGATACTCGTGTTTGTTATAGAAATATTCTCTTTTCTTATTCCTCTAAATAAATGTCAACGAATATCTAAGGGGGAAAAAATCTTTAAACCATTTCTGAAGGTGCTACAAATGTTTCACCTTGCAGTGAAATTATCTGCCAAGTTAGTGACAACAAGCTTAATACCATATGATACATCGCAAATGCCTAAGTGAAAAATGGCCGAGAGCATCGAGTCGCTGACCGTGAAATTTTGCCGGGGGTTCGATCCCCGCCTTTCCCCTGTATATTTTCTGAAATACAAAATTAGCAAACGTGCTTACTTTTCTACAGCCTTTTATTAGGAATGGAGAATCCGATGAAGGCACACTACTGGAAATTGAATTAATGGGGACATGGCAACATTGTGTAGTGCTTGGAAATAAACGACATGGCAACACTGCTAGGTGCAAAGGTTGCTTCACACTGAAGTAAGCTACAACTTCGCTCTATTCTGTTTAATATGTCATTAGTTACATTATTCATGGCATACAGATATCGTAACAATGACTTTCTAATGGCATCAAAACCGTTGTTTACATTTTAATATGGTAATGGTCTACGAAATTTATAGATATGACTTTGAATGTGAATATTTAAAGGGAAATGTTAATTTCCGGAGGCAGGATTGACAGTTGAGGTAGGCGTGTTCCCTGCTTTATTTTCAGCAATTTCAATTAATATCTTATAAAGTATTCAGTTATAAAATTGCAATCGTGCTGCAGGATTCATAAGATGGCGGGAAAAGTTACAACCCTATGCGGAATAAGAGTACTGAAGAAATATATTTCATTACTTTATATAATTTTGTACGTCGGACGATTATGTAAATAATTGTGTTGCCGTCAAGAAAGAAACAACAAAAAGGGGAATAAAAAAGAATGTTAATGGGATTTGAACAAATGTTAGCCCACCACTCATGATTTGAACGAACACGCCTTAGCCAGTTCCACTATAGTAAACACACGAATTTGGTCTAACCGATTATACTCTCGTCTGTAAGTATAGCACCCAACACTGAAATCATTTTAGTTATAGTCCACGACTTAATAAAAAAACATAAAATACATTTTCTACAGGTGCAATGAAGTTAAATTTGCAATGTTTGCCCGTTAACGTAGAAGAATTGCTTAAATATTGATTTTCAAACTGAGAGGTGAGCTGCGAGGTGAAATGGCTGCCATTTCCTCTGAACAATAAGGAAAGCATATGACTAATTTAATTCTCATACCATCTATGCAGGCACGCTTGAGAATTAGGGGACCCTTCGTGCAGGTCTCACTGAAGTTGGGCATTTACTTTTGTGGAATATAGTAGAAGGGGAATATGTGAATACTTTATTCCTATACTATCCTATGAGCGATAGTAAAATATGTAAGAGCTGGTTTAAGAGCTGTCTTTGACATTCCGTTCTCTTTACATGGCTAAGAAAGGAAAAATGATTGATGTTGTGCTCTGGTGGTTAACATGTTGGTATCCAAACCCAGAGCTCTCGGATTCAATTCCTGACTAGAGGGTGGAAAGTTTTCTTTAGCCACGATTATTCTCCATGATCTCCATAGTCTGGAAGGAAGACATAGTGTAGATATATGTGCGTGAATTTACTTCTTATAAACAAAACCCAACGTAAACAAACCCAAAGTTACACAAGTTGTAAACGAATGAACATCTTTGTCCATGAGCAATCTTTGTAAAGGATAAGCCGTCGACATGACCTTATATATTAAAGGTGGCTTGTTAATGGAACAAATAAGATAAAAAAACGTATAACATATTGCTATTTGAAGAAACTATGAGGTATTTCAAAATTCAAACCAATTATAACAAATATGTCGAAAATGGCTTGCTCAAAGAATTGTGCTTTGAGATCTCCACATTTGGTAGTAAGATTTTGTCTATCTTTTATGATTTACCAATTATGAGAAAGTCCTCCAGAAAGAAGAGGACTTTATGCAAAAGTCGTCCTCAATGAAGAGGAATTCAGGAGCTATTAAAAATAAAAATAAACATTTCATGAAAATATCTTAAGTATGTTTTAACATTAAAATTTTTGCAGCCATTTTTTGAGAAAGTCGTACATTTTAAACGTTTTCCACGTAAAGAGCAATTTGGGATGTGAGGATTTTCTTAAAAATCTTCTTGTTCTACCCTTGAAAGATACTTAAGTTACACACCAAGTTTGGCTTTTAACCGAATTTTCACACTTTAGTTATGCGACAAATAGACGCGCACACACGGACACACACACACGTTTTTCTAAAGATGCGTGTTTTGGTTCAAGGGTCTCAATGCATATATTTCTTATGAAATCTCCGCTTCAAATGTTTGGAGAAATACAAGTATAGTTCCCCTACTTACTGTACGTGGTAGAGAAAGTAAGGAACATACTACATATAAGTTGCCGAGAGGGTATCTTGTGTCGGAATGTTTAATTTCCCTTGAAGTTGTCCCGGATGAACATGGCGGCGAACATTATTTATTAAACCTTTACGAGAACTTTTAGTAAATGAAATACATGTTTACAGAAGAAACACAGGCAATTAATGAAGCATTTTTAATAATTATATGGAAGCTCTGACTGTTATTTTCTTCAATTTTAAAATAACATTCAAGTTTTGTGAACCCATTTATTTGAATCTCTTTAATAACATTTCCTTTAAAAATACATCATTGTGTATAAAACCTGTTCTACCTCTGGCGCAGTGGAAGAACCTCTATGACGTACTATGACGTCTATACACCCACGGTGTTTTATCAACCTAATTCACGTCATTGCGCACGGCAGCTCGTGATGACGTATTTGCAACGGGGGCGTCTATCGGCACGCATTGCGCATCACTACGCACACTTACGCTTACTATATCTTCCACAGGTTAGTGTTCCGCCCTTCATTGTCGCATGATACGCTGGCAGTACCTCATCTCCTAGGCAACACATACGTCCAAGATTCATGAATGGCAATCAACGCACCTGCTCCTTTAGAAACAGTCCAGCATCTGCAACCCCATTAAAAGAACAGAAACTCACAACCTAAACTGCAATATACTTCTACCGTTCCCCAACATTTAAGTGCAAATACCTAACACAAGACTTAACCGATTCCAGCCATTTCCGTCGCTCAAAAGAATATCTTATGCAGTTCACAACAAAAGTTCAAAACCACACCATCAGTAACCAAGGTTTCAACGGTGCCTTAGCATCTGCTTGAAGTCTGGTGAAAACTCACCACATGGCTCAATGCAACATTTGAAGATTGTCGTGTTATAGCTCCACACTGGGGACATGTAACCGCCGCGTGTTGCGGAAATCCCTAAGTCATCCGTTGCCGCGACAACGAAGTTTTTTCGCAGGTGGCGCTGGAGCAATGTGGCTGGCGACATAGGCGGGTCACAGAGCATAGGCGCATCTGGAAAGCAGCAGAAGAAGAAGCAGCAGCAGAAGCGGAGGAAGACAGGCGATGTGACAGCTTTAATGTCCTTGAAGCGCCACCTGGACTCCACCTCGAGTAGCCGCCGCGCGAGTATAGTTGGCAAACCGCCCTCAAACGCCACGGCCCCCCACTCGCAGCTAACGGGGGCGGGCGGACGGGGTCGCCGTGACTCCAGCCCGCCCCCGGTTGGAGGCGGCGACGCCACGCCCCACTACATCGACGACAAGGATATTCGGGTCCTCAACAACCTACTGGACGATCTCAAGAAGTTGGATAGCTATCAAGATGAAGATGCCCTAGTAGAACGGGGTCATGCCGTGGAGTTATCAGTGACCAGAAGTCGTCGCGAGTCGGGTGACGACGTGGCGGACAATGCGGGAGACGGCGATGTGCTCTTGGATAAACAGCGTCCTGGCCGTGCAGAACAGGTAATTATGTTATTTACTCTCCTTATTAGTTGTGATTTTGTCGTTTCACCCCCTAACTTTTTTATTCACAGCACTATACTACTGTAGGTTAATGTTATTTCAATTACCTTTTAATCCATAGTTTCTCTCCTACTACATCTTCTGCTCATTGGTAGTAATGTTTCCCTCTTACCTTCAGTTTAGTTTGTAAAACGCATTTATTTTTCACCTTTGTGGTGGCTGCACTCTTTTCATTCAACAGATATAACGTATTTCTTTCAATATTTTGGCACATTTCTTTTCCTTCCAGCACATATATTTTAAAATTTTAAAACTTTGTCGTTGTGTACATTTTTCATTTGTATAATTTCCTTTCAATAGAACCAACATTTGGATGAAAACAATTTGTATTTCGAAATATTACAACAGTTTTCCTGCTGGAAAACTGTTTTACGCATAATACTTGTCTCCTGAATGTTGCTTCATCACTAAGAACTTAGTGTTTACAACTTGTTTTGGTGAAGGATCCAAAGCGAAAAGGTAAGTTGGTAGTACACAGACGATGTGTCAGTATATACAAATTTGTAAATGACTTTTGGATACAAACTTCTATTACTATTTTGCTCTCTTTAAATATGTCATATTTAGTATAGAAAGTAAAAGGTCCCAGGCCCAAAAATAACTAAAAGGTAATGGTTTCTGATTGTTCTGTAGAGCTCCCTTTTATAGATCTTCCCTTTTTACAGTGGTGTTGTGATTTCCATTAAACCAGGTAGAAGGTACTGCTTCGACCATAAATTCACCTAGGAGTCTACATGATGAGTGTAACAAATATATACAGTTCTATTATTGTCAATAAAGAACCCTTTCGCCACTAAAAAGGAAAAAGAAAATGTGTTCAGTATTTGGAGCCACCTAGTTTCTTGAAGAATGGATTATAAATTATTTATTGTTTCACTAACTGTCGTGTAAACATTGTAATACATTATCTTAATTCGAATGCGTTTACTTACAATTTAATGTCAAAATGTTATGCAAAGTTTAATTTCTAACATAGACTTGGCAATGTCACGTTAATGTTAAATTGTGGCTAAATTAAAAAAGACATTACAGCATTGTTCACACAATGTTTGCGCGACTATTAGTGAAATAATAAACATATCCATTCGTCAAGAAGTTACACGGCTCCAAATATTTGATACATATTTTTTTTTTCGTGGAATGGTTCTTTATTGACAATAATTGTATTGTACGAGTACATATTTGTTTACACTCATGTAGAATACCTGGTTGACTTATAGCCGAAGCAGTAGCTTCCACCCTGTAGTAATTGTTGCACCAACTAAAATAATTATGTACTTATGTATGTCTGCTGAGTCAAACCGCAAAAAAGTTTTAGCCATGTCTATTAGGAAAGCTAAAATGCAGCAGAAATAAGCAAAACTACTTATATTTCTCAATATTAGTAGTACGAATGTAATTTTTAAAGTTAAAACCATATTGTAAGATAATTGCTTGATCCTTTCACTGCGTTGGTTTTGGTGAATTCAAATTTTTTAAGCCTATAATTACATAAAAAGAACTAGAACTGTTACATCTTAACGTGTTTCTTTTAGCACAAGTTATCCGTTCCAGGTTGAGACACTCTTAGGGTTGGTGTGCAATAAACTGTGAGCAGTAACCACAATGGTAACATTATTTCAAAAGGAGAGCATTCACAATAAATGCTACTAAGATCTGGGAATGTAAGGTTTGGAAACGTTAACTTGTGGGATAGGTCCTACTCAATTTATTTTACTACGTTTCTCATCTCATCCCTTACTCTCTTAGTTTAAGGCTTTAAAGGATTTTAAAGCGATCTCTTACGGTCATTAATACACATTTACCTTTTTTATCAAGGGTATCCGCAATGCAATGTTTAAAGTCACTCATTCTTTGGAAACCAGGTTTAACAGCAGTTTGTAAATAAATGTTTTTGCAGCATCGTTGCATATTTGTAACATGAACATGTCAATAAACTATGTAATAAACTAATAATAACAATGATGATGATGGTGATGATGACGATGATATCAACAACTTATGTTGACTTCCACAACTTACAACGCACCAGTTAAGGGGCGTGTCCCATTTCATAGGTATTGCATGTTTATGGGAACAAGTGTGCAATTATTATAGGCAGCCCACAGCCTAATTACTGTGTCACAGATTCGTTAACAAATCAAACGACACTGCCTCTTACTCTGCACTATATTGCTCTGTCATAAACATATGCTGTGGTTTCCTTACTTAGCTTATGAAAAGTTTCAACAAAATCGTTGTCGTTATGGTTACTGTTCCTGGTTTAATGTGGATCGGACCTTAAACGTGTCCCATCTCGTTGCTGCAGCATGGTTGATCCCCTTTGTGGTATTACAGGACAGTCATCAGGTTCATCCCATTCACCAGGTTCAATTGATTTCTTCACCTCGGTACAAATGCATTAAGCCTGTAACCTTATGGGATAGGAAACTGCTCTCAGTGGCAAACTCGCATGTGTTCGTAATGCATAGACAAGCACAAAAGGTAGGTATGAAGTATTAACACAGTACACGTTGTATATGCACAGCTATATGGAAACTCGAGTATTTTTTTCTGCCAACCAGTCATGCGTGTAGCGAGGCAAATAACCAGATATACTTTTGACATCACGATATCTTTCGTCTAACAGTTTTCCCACAAAACCCATCACAAGTTTACTACCTGCTGTCTTCTGCAGGGTCATGACTACGCTGTGAAATGAACGTCTGTCGTACACACTATCCGTTTTGCTTCACACCTTCTGACCTAGGTAGCGCCAGGTCATTGGTCCTGCAGAAAGCGTGGGAACTCAGTTCCGGTGCACTATTCGTTATCATGAGACTGTCATGTCTTCCGGCATGTTTTCCGTGCCACTCCCTAGGTACTAACCAACGAAAACATACCCTCCCCGTATGGAGGACTTACATCATCTAGGACTTACAAGCCTGTGCCTAGGGTGATCAGCCCAGCACCAGGTATGAGAGTGAGGAAGAGGATATCAAATGCAGGCGAAATGGATGAATGGAAAGGTGGCGATGAATCACTTGGTCAAATGAGTGGCGGGGAAAACCGGAGAACCCAGAGAAAACCCATCCAGACGCCGCTTCGTCCACCACGAATACCACCACACTAGGGATCGAACCGCGTCCTTGGTGATAGGTGAACGGTCTAACTGCTCGGCCACGCCACCGCTATATTAGCCTTAAGAAGTAAAATTAAAACTATTGATTCAATATTGTTCATTAACTCAATTAATCCAATTACCAGTAAAAATATCTGCAATTATACCCACGTGTATTGCAATATAAATTCAGTTTTGAATCATGTGCATTTTCCAGCGAGATTAGTGTTTTTTCTGTTTTACACAATGAATTTAATTTTTCAAATGTGCGGTATTTATAAAACCAGGTGTACGCATGTTTAATTTCATACTGCTTAATTTTTTAAGTGAATATTAAATATATAGCGATCAAGTAGTTCTGGTTGTTTGCCGTATTCAAGTGCTAGCGCTTCTTGGCTAACTTGTTGCATAGGATTATTAGTACAGAGTTTCCTTACTGTATATTGCATACGTGTACCGTGGAATCAATGTTGAGGGACCAACTCTGGGACGACGAGTCCGCAGATTTGCCTTCATCTAATTCATATTTGCAGATTTGGTGCCATAAAAGGTTTAAATGTTAATTTTGCTATAAATATATTAAAATTAAGATGAGTTCTATATGCTATGTATGCCCAAATTCCATGCATAAAAAGGAATTACAGCTCACGTATTTGCATATTCGCGATTTTCACGTGATGTTAACGACTCATTTGTTTGGGATACAAAAGGTCATAATTACAAGCAAAAGGGGAAAACGTTCCCATTTTGACAATGTTTGTGCACCGTGTGTCCAAAAATAAAGGAAACGGGAACACAAAGAGTGTGTCTTTTAACTTATGGCAACTAAAGAACACATTCTAGTGAAACACTACACACCAGTTAATAACTGATTAATTCATCAAAGTTCTAAGGCTTTCACGGCCGGTATCAATATACTAGATACAGTGAGATCCGGGCTTGTGGGCCGTGATCTGCTGGGCTCCTTCTTCCCAGCCCAGTAGACCAAGGCCCACAAGCCCGGATCACGCTATATCTAGAACTGATCAATTATTAATTTACATGGTGATACACTGATAAAGCGTCTAAAATGTTCTACCTAACCCAATTACACTCATCTTACTGTTTATAAGGTACAGATAATTTTAAGTATCATAAATGAAGCCTAGAATGGAGTTGGAATGAGTAAAGTTGCGAGCAGAATTTGTAAATATTGGTATCGTAATGTCCATGTTAAGTTCACGAAACACATGCTGGGTTGCAAGAACGCACTTACAGATTTCGTTAGCGCTAGTGTTCATTTGCCTCTGAAATGAGTTGCAAGACCGATTTACAACGCTAATCAATCGAGTATCATTATAGTTCGAATTTCAGATCTATAAACAGTAAATGGTCGCCATTATTGCTTGCATCCCAAGCTTTCCCATTAATTTTTTTCATATTATGACATCCTCACATAAAAGTAAATAATAAATATTGCTGTATGCACTATTGTCGATTGATGTTTATAGAATTATAGTTTTATGCCGGGAAATGTATTCGTATTCTGTTCTTCATTATAAAATCTTCGTCTGACAAAGAAGTTATACTGGACCTTAGTGGGTACATTTCGTTTAAGATTTCGTATGTACCGAAAATCCTCTTTCATCACAAAATACTTTTTGTCAGTATTTTTAGCACCGATGCATGTTTCAGTTTCAGTAATCTATCGTATCCAATGCGAGAAAATGAAGAACTTTCTCTATTCGCTAGCTCCTTGTTTACGCAACTCGCTAATCATGTTGTTTACGTCACTCCACCATCAGAGACGCCAGCATATTTTAGTGAATCCTATGTAGGTGCAAAGTTATCCTGAGTTAATAAGTAGTGAGTTAAGAACGTAAAGTTTTCTCATTAAAGTCTTGGGAGGCACTCACCGTCCCTTTTAAGCAAACATTTTACTTCTGTTCCTTTTTTCTACATTTTGGCTTGCAGAGAACACGAAATGACTTCACCAACGAAATTAGAAGCGCAATCCTGAACGCACGGTGGCTGTCTACTGCAGCGACATCATCCGTGTGATTATGTACCCGACTACGCCGGCTCTGTCGAATTGTATCTTCTCTTGTTGAAGACGAGAGTAGTTAACCGATCGTATAACGTCGTTCGTGCATCTACCTGAAGTTTAGAGACTTCACTAGTTTACCTAGTCATTTACTAAAGAAGGGGGTACCTAATTATATGGCAGTTTTCTTGCAACCCAGTATTTAACTATGAGATTGTGCTTCATTAATTAACAAATATAGAAGAGAAACACAGCTCTTGATATTTACTACAGATGACGCACTATAACTGGTGTAGTGTACTATGTAAATGTGCATGGTGTAAATTTTGTATTTAAACAGGATATATTCGAATATAAGATTTATTCACATGAAAGTGGCACCTTTATATAAGTTAATAGAGCAATAATAGTCTGTACCAATGTATTATTCAATACTTACATACAAAATACTTCATGTTTATTGAAACAAAACTCACAAAAACTATGAAACCTACTGTCATCCATATGTAACTATTGGTCATAAGTTTCGTTAGTGAGGTCTATTTAACTTAAGTTTGCAATACAACCTAGTTGTTGCTGGTATAATATTACCCAAGTTAATATAAAACATACATCTTAAAGAAACTAAAGTAACATTAACGAAGTGATTCAAAAGCTGTTTCAACTATCCTCTTACTCGTATATCCAGGCCGCTTGTAGTAAATGTGCATAGATGTCAGGCCCAATACTTGTGTAACCTTGTAGTTCACTTTACCGCGCCATTTCTGATGTAGATCGTTGCAATGGACTTCCTTTAGTATTAGTACTCGAATTGCAACTCTTGTTCAATGGAGATGGGCACCTTTAAGAGGAGACATACACTCGGCAGAATTAAAACAACTTGATAACCTGGGTGTGGGTAATCGAAAAGTGTTATTAATAGAGAGGAAACTAATTTTATGTTTAATGACTATCAAAGTTCACTAGCTTTTTGTAGAAATATGAGGCCCCATAATCCAATTTGCTAGATTCACCAATGTGTAAAATTTGAAACAGATCTCCCAAAATATGAATTTAAAGTTGATGACACCACTTGATCTTTTACGTTTCAGTGCATACAGCTGAAATATCTATCTCGTAACTGTTGAATTATGAAATATTTGCATGTATCATGCTTTAAAACATACCTCTTAAGGGGATATGGAGTGAGTTTAAGGTAAAAAGAACTTCAATTTTTGGATTATTCTCTTGTACGAAAGTATGAAGTTTTTTCTTGATTGTGTCGTTTGAATTACCTCGACTCTAATTACCTCAGTAGGTTAATTATTAAAAGTGGGAATGACTGCACACAATTTCGTACAGCCAGTTACAGTAGCACTAGTGCAGGAATGGAAGTTTCACTAGTTAAACAAATATTTCAGTAGTCTGAAAAGTACCATAAAGTGCGCTACACTACTTACTTAAGAGATGGGGGACCCTGACGCACATAATGAAGTTGTAGCACTACAGTCCTATGGAGAAACTGTAAGAATTGAAAAATTGAAATTTGTGGGTCATGTCCAGAAGAGGATGGGTTGTTGACTAAGACAGCTGAAGATTTCTTTAAGAGGAAAAGTTCTTAGTGAATGGAAAGGCACTAGGTGGAAGACATAGACTCACAGATCATGTCATTGAGAGGTTGCGTAGGAATTATGGTCTTGCAATATGATAAAATCTAGAAAATGTAAAAAAATGAGAAAATTGGTATGGACAGTTTGCTGTTAGACATTGTGGATAAATGACAATCACAATCATGGGTTGTGTCCAGCTGGTGCAGAGAGTTGGTATAAATACAAAACCATTATCAAAGTTTGCCACTTGCCACATTGAAGAAATAAAACCAATATTTAAGGACTAGGTATTTCAGCTTTGGAGCTCATTTCCCGTAAGTTCAAAATTTCTTCACATAAGGAACATTTATCCAGCCGTTAATTAATATTTTGATCTGAAATTTTTAGGAATTAATTTTCTTGGTGTTTTACTACGCTGGAAAAGGGTTTTGAAAATAATTGATTTTTGGTAGAATTTTTAACGAATATGTATGTGGAAACTGTGGAAACTGTGGAAAAAAAATGTCAAAAGAAGAAAGAAGTATCTTTCAAAAACCATTCAACTTTCTTAAAAACGGTTATTTCAGTTATAACAATGTTGCACTTACAAACTTTAAAAAATTCAGTTTTCTAGGTTGAATAGTTACTTAGAAAATGTTCCTTATATATGACATATTTTGGCATTGTCAAGATAGGGCATCCCGTATTCCCTTAAGTGGTTAGTGTTCAAAGTGAGGATTCTAAGTACCCGTATACACGAGCTTCTGAAACGGATGATACGCTTTTTATTTATTTAAGAAGCCTTTGTATTCTACACGCTCCAAAAATCAAGTACATAAATTACTATCCATTGAAAGTTTGTTATTGAATACGTAGGTGTTTTCCCGTAGTTCGTAACCAAATCGATGCTAACTGTTGCAACTTGAAAGAAAATGGAGTCGAATCCGTAACGTTTATATCATACACACAGACGTTCCTAAGTAACGGAAGAGCGCCTTCAAACACGCATATAACAATCATTTGCTGCCGAAAGCGCTTTTTATATGAGGATGTCGGCATTGCATGGTTCGTGTGGTGGTAATGTTTATGTGGTTTGTTATCCATCTGTTTTGACCAAAGAGATAAAGAGTATACACGCAGGTGAACACCCCGCGCACCTCGACCTACGCAGATGTATTGTGGCTAACATCCCCCAGGAGGCAGGGACGAAGCGTGGGAACCGCAAGGAGCCACGCCATCCGCCCCGCACCGCCAAACACCACGCGTCTGCAAGCACACCTGAATGGTATGGAAAAAACGAAGGGACATGATGGATAGGAAATTGTGGTATGCAATTAAGAACCCTAGATTTGATTAAGTGAGAAGTCAGAGTGCACGACCGCCGGCGATTAAACCCGGAACCTCGCGAATGCCAGTCTCACACGTTGCCTGGGTGCCACTTCGCTGGGTAAAGATACATGCTAAATAAGGTATAACACGACATATTTATCAATCATGTAGTCATATGAGGCAGCCTCACATTTTGCACATTTTGGAATGTGCCCTTTTTGAAGCTGAAAAGCAGCAAATATATTGGTTTGCCTTCTTCAATCCTTTACACTGTGCAGTCTACTACCACTTTCCACCTCCACGGAGGAGAAATAGAGTACTATTATCTACGTTTGAGATTTTTACCATATCAATCAAATCGAAATCGAAGAAATATTTGCAATGCAAACACTATTGCATCAAAAAATACCCCATGGACTTTTTATATGTTCCTTTAAACCAGAGATGAATATTGATGAATACATTTTACAGGTGTACAAATACATTTGTCCTATTTGTAATAGATTTATAGATAACGCTTTGAAATCCAGAGAAGTTTGGCAGTTGATGGGCAAGATGTGGTGCGTTGCAGCACAATCGTGCTGCCTGACACGGCTATAAGCTCGTCGCTGCATTACCGACGACATTACTAGTATGGAATCGGCTAAAACTCAAGCACAATTGCTTACTTTTGAATGGAAAAATAATATAAATATTTCAACTTAAGCGTTTACTTGTTTTACGCGTAATGTAAAAACTGAAAACTTAGAGTAGGGTTTTATCGGATACAAAATAACTTACTGACTTTCGAAATAAAAAACAAAATAGGCATTTGAATTCGGAAAAAAATTGGTTTGTTCAAGATCCTGTTTATTGCCAGTATCCCAGCAATGCTGCCGGTATAAGAAATTTCTGCTGCAGGAGTTCTGTTATATACTAAATTTGGTGACATATGGCGGTCGCTTTTAAGGGAACCTACGACAAACAATTTAGCCAAAGTAGCCAATATTTTCGTTTTTTGTATTTCGGCAAAAATGAACTCTTTATAATGTTAGTGAAATATTTAAATTGGACCTTTTTAAGGACTGGGAAATTTTAACCATCTACACCACCAGTTAAACCCCTAGCGCTACTGCCCAGGAAGGGCCTTGGATTGCCGCCCAGCCGCTGCGTCCCCCACCTCTGTCCACTACAGGCGTCAGTGGTGGGGTGCAGTGCTGGAGGGTGGGACATGGTCAGCGTCCCGATCTCTCCCGGCCAGTTATGCAGCCTTCGGGGCATTATGCGCCCTGGGGGCACTACTTCTCCATCAAGTAGCTCTTCAACTGGTCCTCCAGGTACATTAGCTTGTATTAATGTTTTCAATATAAAGTTGAAGTTTTCTCAGAATGACATTTTTCTACATGATAAATGCACTATGGTTAGCTCTTTTCTTTTTCATGAAACTTGGCAAAATCAATACTACAATAACTCTATACAGCTATCTAAAGAAACTGTAGAATCTTTTTTGGGCTACAATGTAAACATAGGGCACAGTGGTGCTATTAACCCAAACATATTTACTTTTTAGGCTTCAATGTCTACATTATTGGTTATAATTATTATTTTGTCATTCAAAGTATAAAATGAAAACAATCATTCTAGAATCACTTCTTAGAAGTTCAAATATTAGTACGAGAAAGTGGTACTGGTGAAAAAATTATTTTACTACAAGGAGTGTTTCATATTTTTTAAATATCGCTGTCTGAAAAATAGAAAATAGCTCATAGCTGAAAAATTACTTCGCCAATTTTATTGAAATTCACATAGCATGCTATTTAGAGTGGGGGTATACTCTGTTTGGTTCATCTTATCTGAAGCCTAAAGAAAGAGAAGGAGATATGCTGAAAAGAGATGCAGATACCCCCTCTCTGTGTCTGTTATTAGAGGGAAGGTGGTAGAAAATTCGACTGCATCTATCCAATCAGTGCTGGACTGAAGAGGCAAGTATGAATATACTTCCAACGTTTCTGCCAGCAAAACGCAGGTTAGTTCCACTTTTATGGTTGTAGAGACCAGCTAAACCTCCGGAACTATAACCAAGATACAAAAATTAAAATCATATCTGTCCCAGATCCCCTTAAGGACACTTAAAAACCATTGGTCTGGGTCAGGTTTTAACCGGAGACCTTAGGATCTTAGGAATAGTGGCTAACCGAGTCACCCAGATCGACTAGAACTCGAACTTATGTTTTGCACTGTGATATGATAAGGTATTGAAGGCATTGTAAGCGAAAATGAGGCAAGATAATCATAGAAAAAAAGAGGAAAAGAAGAAAAATACGATTTTAGCCACGTGAAAAATATAAAGGTGTATTTCTTGCCCGTTACGTAACGACACAATAATCAAATCCTTGTTGGGTCAAGCTTTGTAATAATATTTTTACTTAGCCATTAGGATAAGTATCAGATAGTTTTAGTGTTGTCCCCCATGGTCTAGGGGCAATATGCTAGCCTCTGGTTCGGTGGTCGTGAGTTCAAACCCGGCGATGGGCGATGATTCTTTGGAAGAGAAATAAAGTTGGTGGTCAGTGCAGTACATATACTGAAGCGGTCTTTCATGTCCAATATGTGAGTGAAGTAAAACACCCTCACTACCTCAAATTTCCAACATTTATTTGGGACTATAATATGTTTTAATTCGCTACGCTCAGGAAAATTGGTCAATTATATCAACAGGAATGTTTCCTAATTTGTAATGGATATGTAAAATATTTACACCGGTCATCTAATAAATATTAATATGTACTCGTGTGTGTAACTTCGGGGGCGGGGGGGCGTAGGGGGGACACCTCGAACAACGGCGACCCCGACATGGATCTTTTGCGGGCTCCATTGTGAAGGGATGAGGCGAAGTAAGACCATAGGTTTGTGAGAAAGTGGAGCCAGAGACGCACAGAAGTCCCTAACAGTTACAGATATTGATACCCGGCGTACAACCGAAGTGTTTCCCCAACCAGATTGAGGTTGACAAGGCAACCCTAGCGACCCCGGGCGGAAACTTCCATGAGGGACCAGGGAAGCGTATCCAGATTGCAAGCATCTGTGCCATCAGTATGCATCCGCTGGAACGTACCGCACTACTTACCAAACCTCAAATTACAAGGGAGGGAAATGGGAAATGAAGAGAAACGAATCCGCGAAGAAGAGAATCCACCCCAGCATTCGCCTAGTGACAAGGGGAAACCACGGAAAAACCAAAGTCAAAGGTGTCGGTCGACGGTGATCGAACCCGGTACCTCCCGAATGTAAGTCACACACGGTACCGTGACACCACCTCTCTCTGTGGTATTAGCCTGCGTTTATTCACATAAGTCTTAAAACTAACTACTCGGGGACTTATTACAGATTTACAAGGAGAGTTTAGCTTATGGCATCACCAAGCACCAGTTGTCACTTTCCCACGTGTATTCATATTTATGGTTTGACGTGAACACAAAGGCTGCCTTCTACAAAGCTGGATTGAAATTCAGCCCAGGGCGTTTTTCAACTCCAGCACGAGAAACTTCCAACTATTCGCTTATGCACAGAAGAGCAATGTTGTTCATTCGGGAATCTGCGAGGCTTAGGGAGTAATTACAAGACATCGAACATAAACTCGTGGTGAATCATTTCTACTTCCATCTCTCTCATTGTGCAACCATCGTGTGTCTTTGATAGAAAAATAAATACAAACGACCAGAACAAGATTTAAGCAAGGCGTGATAACGATCTTCGCCATAAAGACATAAACCTTGAGGCAAATCTGTGCATATGACCAGAGAGGAACTTTGGCAACTCAAAGAATCGATATAGTGGGGACAGAAAACTGCCATTAGTGTCCTAACGAGCTAGGTGCTTACGACCGAAACTGGGTGAGGTTGGAAATTTTTAATATTGCTAAAGAATTTCCCTGAGCTGCCTCCTCAAACCTTAAAACGTGAAGATACTTGCTGATTTAGCCGATGTTACCAGTTTTAAGCTCTATGATGAAACTATTAATTCCAGTACTCCTCGCATTATTTATGACATTATTGTGGAGTGACCTAAAGGATTATTATGGTTATTTCTCCACTTTAACTCCTAATACTATAATTTTGTACACCATCAGCGATTTCTAATAACGGATAAAAAATCGCAAACTCAATATTCCACGAGAATTTGCCCATCTTAAAAGCCAAATACAGAAATTTCGAGTAATGGAATTGTGAGGTCTGAGAAGAGAAAGTTTATGGCAAAGGTAATGGCATAAGCTATGGCAAAATCCGAGATTAATGAGATTTATAGTGCTGTTGGTATCCAGTGATGCTTCGATCAAACGACTTAATGCAATTCGGAAAGTACTGGTAACGGACAATATGCGACATCAAAAATATTTGGACAAGATAATCCGATAATATTATCAGTTTACTGTAAACATAAACTATATGTAAGCGGAACCACGTGGCGGAAATGAAACTCATTGGCTGATGCTTTTTAATACTCCTGTATTCTTCGACAATGTAGTTCCAAGGCCTATATAGCTTGTCTTACTTGCGTTCAATAACTCACTTAAATTGTTGTTATAATATAGAATATAACGGTGCAATGTAATATACTGCAACAGTACACTTTATACCTTATCCCCAATCGCAGAACATTAAGTTCTCAAGTTTTGAATACCAGTCGTGAGTTTGCCTGTTGCATCAGCGCCATCTGGGCGTGCAAAATGGAAGCAAGATCGCTACAAGTGTTTTTTATTTTTTTTCTTTTTTTTTTCTTTCAAACATCTGCGAGGAAAGTCTTTAAAGAACGGTGAAAAATGGTTATATATTAAATATGTTCTATAAGTTTTCGGTGAAATATCCTACCGTGGCTATAAAGGTCTGGTAAAGATAATGGATAATGCCTCTTACCTTCTAGTAAGATCGGAGCGCATTCCAAACAATGCATAGAAAAACACCTGAAGTGTCAACTTAGCTGAAATCTAAGAATCCTTACACGTGATTACTACATTAACAATGGATCTCATGTATTCCACAATGCAATGGTTTATGTAACAACAAATAGAACAGTTACATTCAGGTGATCTGAACGAGGTGAATTTGGCAGTAGCAACATTAATATTGTTGTTTACATACACACGTGCAGATTTTATGTTAACCAATAGCGTACTAGAGGTGAAGCTAAACGCAGAGCGCGGAGGAATACACTGCTTTCTTCTAACAGCAAATAGATTATAATAGTTTTTAATATTCTGACAATGCGGTGTAAATTTTGTTGAATAAGTAACCTGTGCTCATTGCAGAATGTGGTAAATTGGGAAGTATAGCTTCAAAAATATCAGTGTTCTTATCCATAGTACCTGAGTTAGCTCTCCTTTAAGTCCGCTAAGATCTTTTTTGCTCAGGATAAAGACATTTAAAGTAAAATTGATTTGATGAGATAACGCTTAACATCAGCATCTCATACAGAAAGTAAATTGTATATAATGATGTCAAATATTTAATAGAGTATGGGAATGTATGTCTTAACGACATTAGTTACACAGATATATAAGATATATACTTATTTTAAAAAAATCTGATGTGTTGCGCTCACATAAGTTTCTCTACTCTTATACTAACTATTCTTACAAGCTCTTATTCCTCTGTCTTCTGTATGTTAGTCGAGATAAAAATTCTTATTCTTGAATTTCTTGTAGGTGCAAGGAGAATATGGGGATACAATAGGCTTGGAGTGATAGCAGTCAAATATTTTAAAGGTGGTCGCTGTTTGAAGGGTTTGAAATTCCGTTCTCCTTGCACGGCTAAGAGAGAAAAAGTGAATAACGATCTTCCGTTTAAGAAAAGCTTAGGTATTGAAAAACTGACACAATAATACGTCTCCGAAATGGTTCACTTCAGAAAGAATAAGTGCATTTGGACATAAATTTTGTGTTTTAATGAAATCTGCATATTTTGTATAGTAAGATTTGGATTATCTCCTACGGTTTACCAGTTATGCATCAAGAGTAAACAGGACTACATGAGCTATAGCCAGGACATTCACAAGGTACATTTCATTTGCCATAAAAATATCTTAAACATATGATATTTTAATCAAAATCGTTAGCCATTTTTGAGAAAATCGAAATTTTCGAAAAAATTTCCATGTGAAGGGTAATTTAGCGTCGGGGAATTTTCTACAAAATCTTCGTGTCGCATCCTTGAAAGATATTAAACTTAAATACCAACTTTGGTTTTCACCGGACTCACACGTACCTTTTTCTAAAAATGTTTTCTTTCAGGTGGGACTCAAAACTATATTCCACGTGAAATCTCGATATTGAATTTTTGGGTAAAATACAATAGTTTCCTTACTTACTATACGTAGTAGTGAAACTAAAAATTATAGGCCAGACTTCTCATGAAGCGATTGAGTACATTTGGTGTCAAGAAGTTCCTTTCCCCCTTTACAATTTACTTCTATGGTTTTGGTTTCTTTCTGTGATTAGCAAACATTTCTGGTTTAGAGTGAACTGATATTATGGATATCCTGTAACATTTTCAGGCCAAAATAGTTTCTTTATATGTAGACACACGTTTTTGACTCTGATTAGTAACTTTACTCTTTAATTTTGTCTCAAGAACGTTTAAATGAAGTCAATAAGAATTTCAACTGATTGATTCTACACTAGCAAAACAATGGGATCTCGTTGGACACATCAACGTGAGTTGAAGTACTCAACATTTTGACAAGAGCTGCTTTATTTAAATGCTTCAACAAATGCTGGTATTTTTGAGATAACACATCATGCAGTGTAGTTAAGCGGAGCTGTAGAAAAGTAACTATAACAAGATAATTAAGCGTTTCTGGATCTAGGGGCAGATGGTAATTTTTATTCTCTGTATTAGAAACACATTTCTGTTACATGCGTGGAACAAAATCAACATTGAATAGCTGTGAAAGAATGCATCTGCTCTGCTAGATCCCCACAATAGCCAGTATTTGGAGGTGAAATGCCACGAGTCATAAAACAGTAATGTTTCAGTGACACGCAATATTACAATCGATATATCGACGTCTTGAAGAGCTAGTGGATAATATAAGCGAGGCGAGGACTGTCTATGACAAGTGTCTACATATTTGTCAATAATCGATAATACGTGGAGAGCGATGTTACTAATCACTGCACTTCCTGTTATTGCTAGGAGAGTCGATCCGAACTGAACTCGTTTTACAGTTGCAGAATCACAATAGCAATGAGCTATTTCTGTGATAAAACAATGGAAGCACTATGGCATATTTATTACTGAACTTATGGAAAATATCAGAAATGTTGATTTAGCTATAAAATAAACTTCCTTTTAAGCTAAACGTTAAGCTGAGATCGAAGCTAAAATGAAATCCGCAGTTACAAGGTAATTCATAAAGTAAGGTCCCATATTTAATACACAACAAAACATAGTTGCTTGCTTTATTCAATTTTCTTCATCTTTCTCTATTATTGTACAAGATTGTCATATTTATTTAAACATTTTTCATAACGTTCTACAAACATTTATATGCCAACGTCATAGACATCTACCGCCTGTGAGGATAACCAGTCGTGTAAATTGTCACGGATGTTTTCATCCATCCGGTTGACCAAATCTTCTGCGATCGTTGATGATCCATAATGTCGCTATTCATTATGGACAATGGACATTCTCACGTCCAGGCTTGAAATTTCTCACCCACTTGCGCACTTTGCTGTCACTCATCATATTGAGGCCATACAGTTCACTGATCTGTCCATGAATGTCCGCTGCTGAAACGTTCCTTGCTGTCAGAAACGAATCACAGACCACATTTAACAATCAGAGTCCCATCGATTGAAACAAACATTTCCACATTGTGAACAAGAGGAGGAGAGGAGGAGATGTAGGTTTAAGGGCGCTCAACTACATGGTCATCAGCGCCCTTAAAAAGAATTCATGGCAATAGCCAGACATAAACTTCAATCAAAAATGGAAACTACTAGAAAAATGGAAAATGCACATAAATATACAAAACAGAGTGCAAAAAGCCAAAATATAAACAAAGTGATAAAGATGTCAAAAGAGCATAAAAACTATCAAAAGTTTCAAATTCTCAAATTCATGTTGCAGTCCGCTAAAAGCCCAACTCTTTCCACCGCTATTTTGTCGTCCGCAAGACCTCTGCAAGTCCTTCAGGCAGCTGCAGAGAGTATTGAAGGTGCGCTAGAGAGGAACACTCTAGCAGCACGTGGCGGACTGTCAAAAGGCTGTCGCATAGTTGACAAAGAGCAGCAGGGTAACCATGTGAAAAATTACAGTGGTCTATTCGCAACATACCTCCTCGTGACGAGATCTGCGAGAAGAGGTTACCCAGTTTATCGGAAATTCCTTCACTTCTCTAAGCTTATTCCTACCGCGGAGAGCTGACCACTCTTCGTGCTAGCACGACAGCACCGCTCTCCGCATTTCAGGCCTAAAGTCTTCCGAAGCAATACGAGAGATGGTAATATTGGGTTCTGTGGTTGCCGTCTTTGCTGCCAAATCCTCCATTTCATTCCCCGGCAAACCAACGTGACCAGGAACCCATGCATACACCACGCCAACGCCAGAAGCGTGTAAAACATGGAGGACATCCTGGATACGTTGTACAATAGGGTGGGGATTGTACAGCTCACGAAAGCTCTGAAGTGCACTAAGGGAATCTATCAAAATGAGGCAGTCACCTAATTTGCGACGGCGCACATATATAACGGCTCGGTATATTGCATACAGCTTTTAGTATCTTCTTGCACGCGTGAATGTGACGTCACTGAACAGGGAATTCTCAATAAACGATATCTAATTTCCAGGCGAAATATATACTATTTGCGTTTCATTCAATAACTACGTGTTATTACTATTTGTATTTTCATTTCATTCCAAGCACACATTTTCATTGTTATATCTAACTTACGTGAGATAAGGTGCAACAGGTAATAACCATTACGAAACCAGCACTACTGCATCGTTTACTCAGGAAATTACACCTATTATAGAGTCTCCGCTGCTGCTGCTGCTGCTGCTTGATATGATTACTAAAGCCACACCTTTAGTCACCTTACCGTGTGCATGGGGCTGTTTCGTTCAGTGCTGATGGCTGGCCTCTCGGTCTGGGTGAACACACTCACGGCATAACCGACACTCCTACACACGATGCGGTACTAAAAATTGTGGTTTTGATGATTACCTAGAACAGATTACAATGGCTTTCTATGATGCCATGGATATTAGTGGCTCTGATTGGAGACAGGAAACATCTAAATATAAAAGCATTAAAATATTGTTTACATCATAATTACATTACGGGAAAAAATTGCTCATGTAACACTAATATCCTTATTTTCAAGCACGTTTTAATAAAGGTGAAGATTTTTAATGCATAATCCTCAGGTAATCCTTCGTACACAAAGGCACAATCATTTTTTAAAAGGTTTGACTTAAGTATCATGTGTTTGTGAGATTTACTTGTTGAGCGAAACCTTATTTTCTACAATTCTGTGTAAACAGCTGGTGGAAGCAACCTCCTCATTCTTATTGAATTGATAGAAATGCAAAACCGCAACGGATAAAAACCTGATGTATTGCACTCATATCACTTTCTCTACTCTTGTACTAACCGTTATTACAAACCCTTATTCCTCTATCTTCTTCGTGTTAGTTGAGATAGACATTTGCAGAAGTTATCTTATTACTTACTTCCTTTATTTCCTGTTAGGAGCAAGGGAAATATGAGAATACAGTAGGCTTTGAGCGATAGTCAAATCTTTTAAAGCTTTGAGATTCCGTTCAACATATAAATGAATCACGATGTTATAGTTGACAGAAGTCTAAGTTTTACAAAACTGACACAAATAACAAGGCATATCTCCGAAATGGTTCACTCTACAAAACATTTTAGATAAATTGTGTATTTTGGCAAGATCTACATTTTTTCTATAGTAAGATTTGGTTTATCTCTTACGGTTTACAATTATTCAGAAGTCATTCAGAGTAAACAGGGCTACGTGGGCTATAGCCAGAAAATTCAAGATATACATTTCATTTGTCTTAAAAATATCTTAAATACAAAGTTACTTGAACAAAATCGTCACTGCCATTTTTTATAAAATCAAAATTATAAAAGAATGTTCTAAATAAATGGAGTGGGAGATTTTCTTGAACATTTTAGTGCCGTATCCCTTTCTTTTTCACCCTTGGAAGATGCTGAATTTAAATACCAGGTTTGGTATTTAAGCGACGTTTCATTTCTAAGTTACACAGTTCACAGATACACAGAATCGCGGAAACACACACGGACACCCACACACATACGCCTTCACACAGACTTTTTTCTAAAAGTGCTTTCGTTATACAGGGGACCTCAATACGTGTATTTCCACTGAAATCTTGATATTGAGCTTTTTGGGCGAAGTATACCTAACAAGTATGTGGTAGAGAAAGCAACAGCATAAGATATAATACAATTTAACCCAATGCTTTCCTCCTTTAATGCTTAAATACGTATTTATTCATTTTTGAGATGCAAAATGCATTACATGAAAGACTAAGCAAGGTTTTAAAATACCACCTTCCTTTAACCAACCCGTGAGTATCGTTTTTAATTTTTGAAGCTACCCTTCTTTTCAATTTAATGAGAAATAGCAAGGGAGATTATGCCAAATGCTGGCTTCAGTTAATTCACTTCCTGGTTTCGCACTGGAGCACACTCCAGTGAATTGTGGTTGGGTGGGTGAATGGGTCACTATCCGACTGGGATTTCCGAAAGGTTAACCACATTTCTCAAAGGGATTCTACCATTTCAGGGCCATAAGGTTACCACAACATCGGAAGAACAATTTCCCTACGGTGCAGGAACAGCATGATTGTAATTCTTTGAAATAAAATATATGCGCACCTAGCGGTCTGAAACCTGAAAATAAATATCTATAAAGAAAACATCAGCTAACGAAAATGTATTATCTGTTGTAGCAGTAACAATGGTCTAGTCAAGAAATAGTATTCTACATAACTAGTCCAGAACTACTCCCATTTATAAAATTCATATAAAGGGGCACATAATTTGCGCCCATAAATGTCCGACGCAAGAGCAAAGGTTATGTACATTATTTAAAGCTTATGGTGGTTCGAACGCATGGATGGGCATTAGTGGAAGTTTGAAGAGCCCAACATATTACGACAGAGACGATAATTTATTTAGGGGTATAAGTCACAAAGCCAACGTAGGAAAAGTATGCTTTGTTATTAGAGCCACTTAGGAATGGAATGAATTGCCTGTAGCAGCCTTTCAGTGCTATCCTCTGCTCATGAATAAATACGTATAGGACAAATTTAACAAGACTATATGTTGGATAATTTATTATAAAGGTGCATGTTTGACATTTTATAAGATAATTGTGAATATTTGTAGTAAGTTTATTGGTTAATCAATGAATCTAAATTAGTAAAGTAATCAATGATTTAAAAAACTAGCTGATAAGAGCTTCACGGGTGATTAGCCGTGTTAAATTTAAGAAGGTCGAGCTTTCGGCCATTATACTCTCCATGGCCATCTCCAGGACTAAAAAAAAAAAAAAAAAAAAAAAAAAAAAGTCCTGAAGATGGCCATGGAGAGTATAATGGCCGAAAGCTCGACCTTCTTAAATTTAACACGGCTGATCACCCGTGAAGCTCTTATCACTAACGTTCGCCGTGAAAGCTTCAAATCTTACATAAAAAACTAGCTGTTATGTTACAAAATCATTAGCTGGTAGCTATAATAATCTGTTTCACAGAGGAAACTATTTTGTTCATATTATTTTTTATTTTTCACTGTATTACTATTATTTATGAAACTATTTTTGGTAATCTTAATTTACTGTACATTTAGCTCTGCATCCGGGCAATACCCAATTGCAGTGAATAAATACATACATATATTACTATTTATGTATTTCTTACATCACTCAAAAAAACTAATTTACTTTTTTTGTTGTACAAGTCTCCGTTATTAACAAAATTCTTATTCTATCATAACGTATTGGTACCCCGTCACTTATTAACAATGATGCAATAATCCAAAGTACCAAGATAAGATATCCGAGGCTTAACATTGTATTTAAATACACCGAAATTCCTTCGAATTAGATGCGTATGCGGGTTAAATGGGTGTATCAGAAATGCTTACGTATGAGTTGATAAGCAGTGGTTTAAGAATGATGTTGCCTCGCTAAAGTCGTTAGGTCCATCACTCACACTTTTGTGTGACCCCACTTACGTATTATTATTTCAAATATATAACTGCAGTAGTTAGCATGAACTCGCTTAAGGCGAACCTGCGGTTAGCGCGGAAAAAGATATTGGCCCCGGCAGCAATACATTACTTCTTATGGGAAGTTTTATCGGTGAACAGAAATTTCGGTTAAGGCAAATTACGAACTGTTTTTCAGTCTTTGTCGTGATAAAATTTCATTGTAACATGAACTTGCATGTTACAGTATTAGTAAGTGTTAATCTATCCGAAATGAACGCAAGAAATGTAACTACAAAGCTAACTACCCATTTCTGACTCGTTTCTAATATATTATAGATCGGCAGCCGGATAATCACCTCAATAATCAGCGTCTGCTGTACACTGAAATAAATTCAATAATATGTGCGTTACCATTTAAAAACGCATTCGACGTGTTCTTTTAGTTGTAGTCAAATCGAGTTAGAATACTGAATAAAACTGTACAAACGGTAGCATGCGAAGCATGGGAAAGAGGAAACAGACAGGTAAAACTTAGAATTCTAGGTATCTAGACGAAATAGACGGTGCTACAAAGAAAAAAAATTCAGAACAGAAATTACATGATATTTTCGTTCCCGAGAACGTCGGTGAATCATACTTGAAATTTTTTCCAAGAAAATAATGTAACTTGTGAGCACTTGTACTTTTAGTCACTTTATAGTGTTATAAGTCTACAGTAGTGTAAAGCTATTAATACAGCGGTGTATTCCGCATTACTGTATTGCTTTTGTAGATACTTGTATACGTATTAAAATCTGTGGTTTTCACTTAACACGAACTTTTTAACACGAAATCCTGTTTTTTCTGTCCCTTCGGAGTCATGTTGACGAGGTTATACCTTACATATTACCTCAGGATAATTACCATATCCTGAGTGTCAATTATTGTCGATTACGTGTATAGGTGCAATATAATGTTACATATGCACAATAAGCGAGAGTCAGTATTGATCCTGATATCCAATCTATTTTTCTCCTTTTTACTTTCTCTACTACTACTACTACTACTACTACTACTACTACTACTACTACTACTACTACTACTACTACTACTACTACTACTACTACTACTACTACTACTACTACTACGTATAAAGTAGAAGTATTGTATTCCACTCTAAAATTCGATGTCGAGATTTCACCGGAAATATATGCTTTGAGGCCCTTTGAATCCAGAAAAAAACATTTTTAGAAAGAGGTCCGTATGTGTATGTATGTGTGTCTGTCTGTGGACAGCATAACTCAAAAACAAAACGTCAGTTAGAAACCAAAGTTGGTACTTAAGTCTAAAGTCTTTAAAAATAGCCCCACCCTAAACTATCCTTTACATGGAAAATTTTTGGAACATTTTGAATTCCTTGAAAGTAGCTCTAACGATTTTGACTAAATTTAACATGTTTGAGATATTTTTATGACAAATGAAATGTATAGCTTGAATTTTCTGGCTATAGCCCCTGTAGTCGTATTTACTCTGGATGGCTTTTGCATAACTAGTAAACGGCAAAGCATAGACCAAGTCTTACTATACAAAAAAATGTAGAACTTGCTAAAACGTACAATTTATGTCTGAATAACATTTTTGTAGAGTAAACCATTTCGGAGGTACGCCTTGTTGTTTGTGTGAGTTTGAACTTATACTTATCACATGGAACATCGTTATTCAATTTTGTATTTCTTAACCGTACAAAGAGAACGGAATTTGAAAGCTTTAAGAGATTTGAGTATCGTCGAAAGTGTACTGTATACCCATATTTCCCTTGTACCTACAAGGAAATAAGAAATAAGAATTTCTGCTAATGTTTATCTCAACTAACACAAAGAAGATATAGGAATAAGAGATTGTAAGAATAGTTAGCACAAGAGTAGAGAAAGTCATGAGATTGCGACACATTAGATTTTTCATTACTTGCCATCACAATAATTTAACGATAACGGATAATGACTTAACTTATGTCACATTTAAAAGGACTTACCCTTGTATTAAAACGTTTGATTGAAATGTCCGTTTCATTAAACGAATTAGTGCATCTACAAATGGTTTAAAAAGATGCCTATCATCGAATTCTACTCTATTCATATAATCTCATGTTGATTAACCAGTTTAGTAACAAAAAAAGATCAACAACAAACAACACGATGTAACAGTGTTGCCTACCGCTGAGGTCTTATCACGATAACACAACAGTGCAGTATTAGCAAAGGAAGCCGAACACGTGGTTCGTTCAAGAGCCACCCGCGGCATCCGTTTTTTCAAGTGATATATCTTTCACCCTCATACTGGACATGGATAGAGTGATCCAATTCATAGCACTCCTACTTTTAATATTTTATTTCGCTTCACAAGTGACTAATAATGTCTCATATAGGATATAAACGTGTAATTTCAGTTCTATTTATCTTCTTTTGTTAGTTGTAAATTTGACAGAGATTATCTTAGGGATTCTTTTCTCATGTGCTGACTATACAACTTGAATTTTGAACTCTCTTCTACTGCACTTAGAGCCTGTTATAATATGTCAACAATGCAAAGGTTAAGAATCACGTCTAACCATCTCTAACATAGAAAATGTTTACCACTCCTCAGCTTTTAATGACGCGTCTTGTGTAGTTTGCAAATGTTTTGTTCTGCCCCTGAATGTGCGGCAACTTCTCTGTCGCAACTGCTATGTGTGTAGTAGCATGCTCAGGCGATGTATATGATTGAAGCGGTAACTTCCTTTTGCAAAGCATCAAAAATGCAACGCGCATGTGAAAAGCACATAAACAATGAGCTGAGAGTCCAAAGCATCACTAGTTGGTTTCTAGCACTTACTCGTTTGAGCTCAGATATTTATTTACTTGATACTATATTAAAATACCAGAGTAAGAAGTAAACCGAAGGTTACATAGACTTCCACAAGTGACTCAAGAGAATGGCAAATTTTGTTGTTGCAACGTTGAGAGGTTGGTGGCGCTGAATAGCACACTACCTTGCCATTTAATAAACGTGGAGCAGTAAACGTTGGGCAGCGTGCCTTTGCGTACTAGCCAACCTGAGAACAAAACATACTACTGTCAATAAATAAAACTATAACTTCGCAACAGAAACAATACTGTTGTGGCATGATTCATTACACTGTCCTCAATTGTCAGTAAAATATTTGCACTGACGGGATATACATATAATAATAATAATCTGTAAAATAGTCTGGTTCTGTATTTTTATTTTTGAGAAAACCGTACGGTGTAAATGTTTAATTTATGAAATTTAGTTTCAAAGTAAACATTAAATAAATAATTGTAAGTGTGTAATATGAGATATAATTCCCCTTTTATTCTTATCATACTGCTGTCAATACGAGAAATAGACGTCTGGAATAAACGCTTTGGAAGATATTCATGCTTTAGGAGTTAATTTGGAATTATAAATATATAATATGTGTAACTTTAGACTTCTTGACTTCTTTCCAAGCAATCAGCTGAATTCCACATTCATTCCGTTGTTCTCCTGAGACATCATTCTGTATCAAATAGTTTAGCATATAAAGAATTGGGGATTTACAATAAAACGCAAAGAATTTATGTAAACTTTTTCAATTAATTTGGAGAATTAATTTATCCATTAAAGATGATAAAAGCTTCATGAGCGGTAAAGTTAGGCACAGAAGTATAACTTATCAGTAAATTAAGCATAAAATCAAGAAAAAGAATTCAGATGAATATTAGCTATGCATGTCTTGATTTCAGTATTACAGTTTTTTTCTTCTGAGGTTACTCTAAGCAAACCAAACACGCAAAATCAGTAAACATTTGTTGGAGACTAATATTTAATAACTGGCATAACATTAATATGTAGGATTAATTGCACATATCAATTTTGATACTTATTACCCTACACTTTACTTTCGCCGTTTAAATTATACCGTGTTAAATGACAGAGTAGTAAGAAGACTAATTTAAGTCCAACCTGGGCCGCACCGTAGTCGAGTGGTTAGACCATCCACTTCTCACCAAAGCGGCCCGGGTTCGATCCCAAGCAAACGCATTTAGGATTGTGGTGGACGAAGCGGCGCTGGGGTGGGTTTCCTCCGGGTTCACCGGTGTCTCCCGCTATGTCATTCCACCGGTGCTCCATCTTCATTCCATGTATCATCAGTGTCACCATCTGCGTGCCGTATGTGGTAAAACCGGACGTTAAACACTACACCGGAGGGGGGGGGAGGGGAGTTCAACCTAAAATCTCTGTTGTGCATTTGAAAATGACGCGTTTCCTTTATGTTTTCGGAATTACTTTACTTAATTTATTGAAGTACTGAGGACATTGTGCATTGTATTTTAAACGTTTATGGAAGGAGTATGCTGTGCTGTATATAAATTTTCTCCCTCGTAAACTAACACCAACTACACCTTGGAAATTTCTTTTATTCATTTGCAATTTTGTGTAACTATATGCGATTTTAATAAGTTCTTGGAATAAATAGCATAATATACCGTAAATGTCCGTTACCATAAACGGACAGGCTAATAATCTCATCCTAATAAAATTCTAATTAAATTAGGACTAATAATTAAAATATCATTGGTAAAAACATATTAATAGCAAAGACATAAATCGATTTAAATCAAATTAATAAATAAACTCCTGCAGTAACCAAAGTTGATGAATGAACTAAAGCAGAAACAGGTATAGGTGCTGCTATAGCCGCTGTAATCAAGCAAGAAAAGGAATTTGAGCACTTTTTGTTACACCAGCTAAAAAAACTAAAAAGAAATTTAACTTAATTCAAAACTATTTATTATACAGGATTTTTTTTTAATGAAGGCCATGCTAGTTATTGCAGAACAACAAATTATTTTAACAGAATCACTGAATAATTATTAAAACAAATTGGAAAGTGACTCCTCTGAAATAAGATACAAAAACGGAAAAAATAAGATAACCAGTTGAAGCATGATACTACCTGACAAATCGACGAGGCGTACCACCTTCGTTGGCAAAGCGCTGCTGCATTCTGTTTTCTGTTTACTAGAACAACGAAACACTAGTAACTTGCCGTAATGCAACATACATAGGGCCTGCCCCTATATGACACGTTGATGTCCTGAAGACACGATTGCACCTGAATAGAGTGCACCTACACTAACTAGGTATCGTATGTACGAGTATGTGCGATAGCCTCGTGTAAACAGCTCGGCAGTTTCCCGTTAATTCTGACACGCCTCATGGGTATATCACCTAGTACAAGCTAGAACAGCAACATTTTTAGTCACTGTTATCACTTATACACATTAAGTATGGGCCATTTCCGGCCTCAATACACTGAACATATCAGTTTTCAGTATCAAGAAACTACACCCAGTTCTCCCCTTCCTCGTAACACTGTGGCATTCCTTGCAGATATTCTATTTCTCATAGGCAAGCTTCTAACTTTACAGACTTTTGCTGCTGCTTCTTTCTTTTCAGCGCGGACATTTTTCCTAGATTTTAGATCATTTATAAATTCTAGGCCCCTTATTGAATCATATTTTCAAGATTTAATTTTGATTCCTGGTTTACTTTTAATACCCAGGAAGGTTGTTGGAGGAGGACTTACATGCTCGAAGCTCTAGTTGGACGTTGTGTTATTGTGTTCCTATTATTTGGGATTGCCTTATGCAGATTCTCAAAGGGAGTTTGATTTTTAGGTTCAAGAACATAATTTTCAACACCTGGTTCTCTATTTTGAGATGAAAATGAACCTGCAACTGCATGTAACTTCAATAAATGTGATGTAAATCATTACTTAAGGCATGAAGTTTTGCACAGTAAGATTTGGTCTATCTCTTACGGATTACCCGTTATGCAAAAGTCATCCAGAGTAAATAGGACTATAGCAAGATAATTCAAGAAGATATGCATTTCATATATCGCAGCCATATGGTATTTTAATAAAAATGGTTAGAGCCATTTTCAAGAAAATAAGTTTTCCAAAAATTTCCCGTGTTAAGGGAGTTTAGGTTGAAGCAATGTTCTTCAAAATCTTCGTGTCTCATCCTTAAATACCAACTTTGGTTTTCAACCGACTCTCCATTTTTGAGTTATGCTGTCCACACACACGCACACGCACACGCACACACACACACCACACACACATGGACCTTTTCCTAAAAATGCCTATTTTGGATTTAGGGGGCCTCAAAACAAATTTCCAGTGAAATCTCGACATCATATCTTTGGGTGGAATACAATACTTGTAGAGAAATTAAAAATTGTAAATATTCAGAAATACTCCTAGATATTTCCTGAGTATTTCATTACCTGAAAGTTTTGTTGTTATGAAAATGGATGTTATTTAGGTTTAAAATCATTGAATGGAAGTGTAAAGGAAGTGTTAAGGTTGGAATCCTACTTGTTCTGCAGGACATTCATTAGCTGCTTACTTGGGTTACTGTTGGTCGAGAGTTGCTGGTAACCTCTACCTTGGCCACTTTTGCACTTAACGTCAGTGGCTTCACTTATTCAGCTTCACTAACGAAAACGCTGACTGAACTGAAATCCCTGGCATTAATTCGATAACGAACAGCGGTTGGGCGGATGGTAGTCTAATTATTTTCTCGCTTCCTTTAACTGAGAGTTGATGGAGTACATTAGTATATGTCATTTTATAAATGTTTTTGTAAATATCGCTCTTTTATAGACATCGTTTCTGCACTCTTATTAAAACGTTAAGAGAATAAAGCTCCATAATTAGTTTGTGTTGAATTAGAATTAAATTTTGTAATGATAATTGTTGAGCATACGAGACCAAACGAGTACTTTGATATCGACAAGTAAATTATATTCATAATTAGGATGTGGCACATGCATGACTACTTTTCTGCGAGTTAGAATTAGCACATAAATAAAGTTGTGCTAGTAACCTTATAGTTCAACATTCCTAATTGATGTGACTACACCTTCCGTTTCCCAGATTTTAAGGGGAATGGATACTGTGTACATTATATAGACACGCGACTAAGCAAACAAATGTGGATTGATTCACAGATCAACGTAAAAACATTTCTGTATAATCTGTATATCTGCATTCATACCTTCTGCACAACGGGTCCAAATTACCTAGTTGTAAATACATATATAACAATACATATGTAAACCTTTTTGAAATAATAATAATAATAATAATAATAATAATAATAATAATAATAATAATAATAATAATAATAATAATAATAATAATAATAATAATAATAATAATAATAATAATAATAATAATAATAATAATAATAATAATAATAATAATAATAATAATAATAATAATAATGCATTTTTGTTTGTCCGAAAATAGTAAATTTTTGACATATTTGACATATTTAGGCCTTTTTTTTTTTTTTCAGAAACCAGTAGCAGAGAGTTGAAATGTTTACTACACAAGAAAATATTTTTCTTCATACCATTGAACTAGAGTATTCCTCGTGCTACATGTTTTGTCGTAGATAAGATGAAAAGACATACATTCACATTTTCCAAGTAATATCCTCAATTTTTACTTTCTCTACTACGTATAGTAAGTGGAAGTATTGTATTTGGTACAAAATTTACATATCGAGATTTCACTGGACCGCATCCGTAGCGCAGTTGGTAGCGTTCTTGCCTCTGGCGCGGAGGACCCAGGTTCGATCCCCGGTCCAGCAGGGGATTTTATCCTCTCTGGGAGGTCTGGCACGGGGTGCACTCGGCCTCGTTAGGTCCCGGGGGGACTAATTGAGGAGCTACTTGATGGAGAAGTAGCGGCGCCAGATCGAGAAGGCCGTATAACTGGCCGGAAGGGCTCGGGGCTCTGACCACGTCCTACCAATGACGCCTGTAGTGGACAGAGGTGGGGGACGAAGCGGCTGGGCAGCAAGCCTTGACCCTTCATGGGCTGTTGCGCTAGGGGTTTTGGTTTGGTTATATATGTTTTGGGGCCCCCTGAATCTTAAAAAAAAAAAGTTAGAAAAAGATCCATGAATGTATTTGTGTGTATGACTGTGAACACACTGACTGTAAACTTAAAAACGAAAAGTCAGTTAAAAACCAAAGTTGGTGTTGAAGTTTAATATCTTTCAAGGATGCGACACAAACATTTTGAAGAAGATTTCTGTTCCTAAACTACCCTTTATGTGCAACATTTTTCGAAAATTATTTGCTCAAAAATGACCCTAACTATTTTGATTAATATGCCATATGTTTAGCACATTTTTATGACAAATGAAACGTATATCTTGAATTTTCTCGCTAAAGCCTGCGTAGTATGCCTACTCGTGATGATTTTTGCATAACTGGTACACTTTAAGAGATAGACTAAATCTTACTATACGCAAATCTAAATCTTATTAAAACACACTATGTATGTCTGAATACATTTTTTGGTGAAGTGAACCGTTTCGAAGATACTACTTATTTGCGTGAGTTTTGCAATACCTACACTTTTCTCAAGTGGACGGTCGTTATTCAATTTTTTGTCTCTTGGCCGTACAAACAGAACGGAATTTCAAAGCCTTTATATAGCGACCAGCTTTAAAAGATTTGACTTCCACTCAAGGCCTACTGTATTACCATATTCCCCTGGCACCTACAAGAAAATGAGCAATAAAATTATTTCTGCAAATGTTTATCTCGAGTAACATGAAGATAGAGGAACAAGAGTTTGTGAGATTAGTTAGTACAAGAGTAGAGAAAGTCATGTGAGCGCAACACATCAGATTTTTTTAAAATATATTGCGTTTAAAAGTATTACTCTGGTTCAGTGTATGTGATATTATCTACACAAATGTGCAAAGCCTTAGCCTTCTAGCAGCATTTATATTTTTTGAAGAAAAGGAACATGTTTCGAATTTTTTTTCAGAAAATCGCAGTTGATTAACTTCAAAGATGAAACTCACCTGAGTTCAGCCCAGCTGCATCCGTATTGTTTTCTGATTTGCAGTTTTGTCTTTTAAACCGGGACTCCTTAGATAAACCTAGTGGTGCCCTTTCAGCAGATAATTATCTTAAAAATACTCCAGATATTAAAATTTTCAGAAACATGGTACTCTAACGTGTAAAGAAACGCAGGGTGAATTTAATTGTTCAACATCTAAGTGTTTTAAATGACCAATAAACCATATATGTTCTGAATCAGAGAGAATAGCAGAATTATTTTCCGTAAAAAACCAAATATGCCAATGTTTGTCATTTTGCACCACCAACTCTACTTAAGGTAAATATAAACAGCTTATGAACTGGTCTATGAGAGTTAACAATTTGTAACACGGAGCCTTGACCTACCAGCAAAAACATGGAGAACCCCAGTCTGCGCGATTTGATGGATTATCTCGGTCTGCTTGGTAATTATCGATTCCCACGCAGAAAATGCCTCCATTTGTGGTTGATATTTGAAACGTGGAGATTTCCATAAGAGAGTTCGTAAACTGTGTCTCTAGGGACATCATTATTAATGTAATCTTACAACTAGTGGGTGTCATGTTATTCACATACATCCACAACCTTGACCCAATAGGATTCCTTTTCTTTTCAAAAGTTCTCAAGTGCACTGCTTTGAAACCGTTGTATGGTTAGATGATGGAGAATTCCAATAGTTTCAGATTATTATTCAGCTTAAGTATTGGGAAATCTTGAAGGATTTAATGTCTGGACTCAAGCTACCAATACATTTGAAGTGAATCTTGTTCTCAAAATATAAATTTGTACGGAAAGATACATTTTTCTATGTAGTAGGGCGAGATGGTGTAAGTCATGAATGTATAACAATTTGCTCAAGACGCTTGCTGGATTTTTAGCATAAGTCCGCAAATACCTATAATTGTCCCATTCTTAGAAACTGACTCGATGTAAACTTATTTTATTTTGTTTATTTTAAAACGGTCGTGAGCTTCGTTTTTATCCCTCTCGTCTTGGGTCGTTGTCTCTGTTTCGCTCTACTTTTACGATTACTGGCACTGTTTCGGTGACGTTTTAATGTTTTAACTTATTAGGCCTGCAGGTTTAGCTTTTAGTGTTTTCGCCATATTGCTCTGCTTGGGCGCTTATGGCCTTAGCAGTTTTGCGCCCTAAAGCCCTACTACTGTAAACGTATGACACCATTCCAAAGCCACATCAAAGACTTTATGAATGAGTGAGTGAGTATGTGAGAGAATGGGTGAGTGAGTGTGTGAATAACTGAGCGAGTGACTGAGTGGGCTAGTGCGTGAGTGGGTGAATGAGCGAGCGAGTGCGTGAGTAGGGTTTAAGGGTCCATCGACAACTAAAAGGTAAAAAGGGTACAAATACGGAGGGGTACACCTCACTCACTTCGACCTACACAGATCTATTGTGGCTACCACACACCAGGAGGGAAGGATGCAATGAGGGAACCGAAGGTGCAACACAGGGTCGCAGATAGACAGGCCACAAAGTTGCGCGGAAGTCCCTAAACAGTGCTTAGATCTCTTCATCCCGACGCCAGGTCCTTCCAAGCAGACATCACACCGCAGGTGCAGTATCGCACTGGGCGTCCTCCTCCCCCCCCCCCCCCCGCCCGAAGGAGGACAAGGGCCGGTCAAACGCCACCTAGCGCCGAGAACAGCATCGCCAACTGGGCCATTTGGGCTCTGGCGCACCAAAGACGTAGTGCTAAAATATACGCGATTATGCGTAGGTTTTCAAGAAATATCTTAATCAAGCGTAGGTCGAAAAACATTTTATTAAATGTGGAATAATAAATTATAAGCATGGTAAAACTAAAGAATATTGTAACTTTCGTTAAATTCCTTGGGATGTCATTCTCTTTTCTGCATTCATACGATGAGTAGTAGTTTGCTCCTCACAACTAATACGAATACGAGACTAATGTGGGAGATATAAAATATCTGTTTATACCAATTTAGTTCGAAGGCTTAACCGAATATAGCTACCAGAAAATACCAATAAATTACTTATGAAAAATTATTTCAATAAATGTAAGTTTCACCATCCCACCTTGTGCAAGCCTGCTACATCCTCTGGCTCCGTCCGAATAAGGACATCGTGAGCAGGAGGCAGTAATGTTGTTGGCAGCATTAAGAGTTCCGTCAGCCGCTGGGGCATAGCTACTCTTCTCAAACGAGTAGTTCCTCAGTATAGTTCTCTGAATGGACTCCAAGCTACAACAATCCCACTACCGGAGATCGAGCCTCTATCTCCTGACACTTTGGGATCAACCATGCTTCTCTCTTTAGCGTGAGCGTATTCGATCAGGATGAGTTTGTGGGGAACCGAACATGTTCCTCTCCCACTAAGAGCCACTTGTATTAACTAGGAATAAAGCTCTGTTAGACATTACTCCAAGGTTAGGCGCTTAATTGTAGTGCGCGACACTAGAGTAGAACCTGTGAAGAGAATAAACATGGAAGAACTTATTCTACGGGGGTAATTGGGAAAGTAAGCTCCGACTCACCGTAGCGCATCGAATTTCGTGCGAATATTAAAACGCGCACGCGCATTGACTCTTGGCATACCTTGTGTGCAAAACCACACCACCTGCTTTTGTAGTGCAGCAGTGTACTGTTCACAGTGTCAGTTCAAGGTGGTTAAAACAATCGATGTACCAGTCAACTGTGAAATACGGTCTGTGATTCTGTTTTTGACAGCAAGGAACGTTTCAACAGCAGACATGCATCAACATATCAGTGAATTGCAACGAGTGACAGCAAAGTGACAAGTAGGTGAGAGCTTTGAAGGCCGGACGGGACAATGTCCATAATAACCACAATCAGGTTGGCCATCAATGATCACAGAAGACTTGGTCAGTACCCTATCCTGAGGATTGACAATCGACGAGTTTCACTGGTTATCCTCACAGATGGCACACTTGTATGATATCGGCATACAAAAGCTTGTAGAACGTTATGAAAAATGTTTAAACAAACATGGAACTATGTAGAAAAATCGAAAAATGTGTAAGGAATTCAATAAATCAACCGTTTTGAAACTACGAAGAGTTGATGGGTATTAAACACCGAACTTAACTTTAAGGATTGTCCTGGATTGTCCTCTATGAGAGGATCTGCGATTATTCCGAGAATAAAGTATAAAAAGCAAAAATTACTGTACGGGTACTGAACAGAGTCTTATCCGGTTTAAACGATGAATCTGTTTGTAATACGCTTTTGAAAACCACTAAGCCAAACGCAACATGCTGCAGACGTGTTTCGATAAATGAACATGACTAGTCAGATTTAAGTTGAGAGAGAATATCGCATTGAGATATTTTGATGGTTATTTAGAATATATGACAGCCACTTAAAACAGTATGACGTACCTAGAATATCATCACAGGTAATGTCACAAGATGTGAGACATAACCGATAAATTCTCGAGCAATGCGAGAATATTTATCTCGAGTATTTGACTTCGTCCGATATGACACAATGTTGGAGGACGTTAATTCAAAAAAAAAAAAAAAAAAAAAAAAAAAAAAGTCGACTATTTCATACCAGAATAATAAATTCCATGTTGACTATATGAATATAAACATAAAGTATAGGCAACTCTAAAAAAGAAAAATTCTTTGAATAAAAAGTTATTCAGTAACTCAAATAAAATATCAATTTAAATATCTTATCGTATCGATTTGACCACAAAATCTTAAATTATACAAAAATAACCTAAAATATATTAATCTCGATTAGTGTAGTTCGAGTTACTACACACTGCCAATTGCGGAAAACGAAACTAAGAATTGCATGTTTCGATTTTCTCTTGTTATAATCCTAAATCCCAAATAAATCTCAGTTTATTTTTAACTTCTCGAAAAATACATCAATTACTAAAAGAACAACTGTTAAAATCGCAGTTGTCAAATTGAAATGCAGTGCTGTTTTGATTATCAATCGTCTGTGATGTGCAGTAAATTGTTTTTCTACGTTTTATGGGATACAGGTGGCGACACTGACTAAACAAAAGAAGACCAAGTGATAATTTGCACAAAATAAAATAATGACCAAGTGATGATTCGTATATGATAAATTAACGCCTCTGTGGATGAAATAGTCAGCAAGGTACATCTAGTCGCATGGAAACAGTGAACCCAAGTTACATAAACAGAAAATAGTGCAACAATTGACTACGCTGAAGTCCAGCAATGTAAATAGTGTGGTTAAGGTACTATTTGTTATCGTCGGAACCAATAACATAAGATACACAATCATTACTCAAATTGTAACCCAGTCACAAATGTGAAAGTTGGTGATATTCCGTGCAATATTCAGTAATTTAAAGTGATGTACGATTTAACCGGTTTTTCGTTTTGAGTTATACTGTTTTCATGCACACATACACGGACCTTTTTCTAACATGCTTTCAGCATGGATTTAGCGATCTCAAAACGTGCATTTTAGTGAAATCTCGGTATAAAATTTTTGGATGTAATGCAGTACTATCAGAAACCAGACATTGATCAAACATATTCTGACGCCGGGCGCGGTGAACAACAACGGACTGTGGGGGCTAACCTATTTCACACCATATACCAGGCCGGCGAGTAAACAAAGACGCTCAAGGTCAGATCGCCTCGCGCGACTGTTGTATATACGTGACTAACAATAAGGGCAGCGTACAACAAAAGATTACTGGAACCTTCGAGGGGCATCTGACGGCCTGCGAGTTTGTGGAAGTCGAGAAAGACCCTTGTTACATCATCCTCGTATATGAGGCGAAGAAATAGCAGAAATACGATTACAGACATGAGTCAGTGTGTCAGTGAACACGAGTCAGCTGGGTGTGTCTGTGTGTGTATGTGTCTGTGTGTTACTGTCGTCCAGAAGTGAAGAAGTCTTAATGAGTGTTGAGTGATTGTGTCATCAAAGCTAGTGTGAGAGACAGAAAAAGTGAAGAAAGACGGTGAAAGGACTGAGTCAAGGTTACGAAGAGAAAATACTACACACTGTTAATGTCAGTAGAAGAGAATTGCTTTTGTGCAAAAGTTTTAGAAGAAAATAAAGTGATACAGAAGTAACTGGACAGATTTTGTCATTTTGTCACGGTATACTCCTAGATTAAAATCTTTCTGTAATCCATAAATAACACAAATTAGTTATAATGCAAGTACCACATTTTTTTCAAAGTATTCCCTTCCGCAATGATACACTTCACCCAGCTCGTATAATATAAAGGGGCTAGCAGGTTTCTGAAACTCATTCTTCGTAGTGCTTTCATTGCATTTACAGTAACTTAATCAGCGTTGGCCGATCCTTGCCGCTTCAGATGAGTTTTCAGCCTAGTGAACAGAAAGCAGGCAGTTGGTGACCGATCTGGATGGGTGGGGGATTGCTTCAAACGGTGATGTGCCTGTGAATATCATTTGTACCATTTGTATACGTTTTGGAGAAGTTATACCTCTGTCAAATGAAACATCGCTATTCTCTTTTATGTTAGGCGTGGAAAGAGAACGGGATTTGAAAACTTCAGAAGATTTTACTAACGCTGAAAGCCTACTGTTGCACGTGCAAGAAAAGGAACAATAAGATAATTTCTGCAAATGTTTACCTCAACTAACACGAAGAATAAGAGTCTGAAATAATAGTACAAGAGTAGAGAAAGTCATGTGAGGTTTTTATTACTGTTTCCCCATAAGCTACTTCAACCGTTCTTAATGTTTCTGAAGGAGATTTACGTAATATAGCAAATTTTATATTTAAGTGTTGTTAGAAGCCAATATTGACAAATGTGATAAACAGACATGAACAAAGGTTGTTTGCCGTGTAAACTCAACAATCGTTATAATCATGAAAATTCTATGGAAGTGACATAGCAAATGCTGCCAACAAATAATAAGCTTCCTGTATATGGGCATAAATAAGTATATTATGCATAAGAGGTTGAATCAGAAACTGAAAAATTCAATGTCATAGCCGGAATTTGAACCACGGATCTTCCGCTTATCGAGCGGCTGCTCTAACCATTAAGCTACCATGGCCAATGTGTCAGTACATTAAATTCCCCAGCTGATTCGCACTTTTTCCCGGTTAACCACAAGGGAATCTCACATCAGAGATAAATACCCCAAAGGGCGATTTACAATTGTAAGTACTTTATGTCCCGGGTTTAAGTAACCATTAGATGGCAATTATTATTTATTTATGTCAACAAGCCTACTGTTGATGTTTTTAAACACACAAGCCGTGTGTAGGCAATGTTTAAGAGGTTGAATCAGAAACTGAAAAATGCAGTGCCATAGCCGGGATTTGCTCACACACGGCTTGTGTGTTTAAAAACACCAGCAGTAAGCTTGTTGGCATAAATAATTAAGTATATTATGCATATTTTAACTCTATCATGGAGTATGGGTATTATTCTAGGGCAATTCAATAGAAAGTGAGCATATAATCTTTATGCAAGAGGAGGATTTAAGAGTAATTTTCAAAGGCCTTAGCACACACTGTACAAAAGTTTGTTCAGAAGATTGAAGATATTCACCCTCACTTGCATGTATATGTTCTCTATCTTAAAATTGTATATGTGTAGATGATCCATATTCGCAATAAACTTGCAAATTCATAAGATCAACGCTACTAAAGGTAAAAATGCTCATCGTCCCTAAGTAAAGCGATCTTGCTCCAGAAATGTGTATATTATAAAACAACATATTTAATGCTCTTATTACTGATCTAAATGGGAAAAATAACAATTTAAATATTAAAATAACTGCTGTTAAAGAGTAGCTTTCCTACAAGTACTTTTATGCTGTAGATTACTTTTGTGACAAATTATTCTGATAATATTTATATAGCCTTTAAGAAGTATGTTAGTGTTTTCTTGAGGGAGTCATATGTTATATTATGCCTATTTTATAAATAACCTAACCTATTATATATAATGTTATGAAACGATGATAACACGTGCAGACTCTGAAATCCCAGACATAATTATAATTTTGAACTCGAGCATTTGATTCATACGTACCCAGCAAAAGTATATTTGTATAACAAGCTTATTTTAATATTCTTTACAACTATATTCACGGCCGGTTTCACCAAGAAAGTTAAACATTTTCAATTCAGAGTTTACCAGCTTTTAATTAAAGGCGAAATTGTTACTTAACTTCTAAATGTGAAAATTTTGCGTTTCATACTCAAGATGTTCTAGCCAGGTGTAGTGATGCATAGCCATCGACGTTTCGGGAGTGTACATCTCTCCCATCTTCAGGATGAATGAACATCTTGAGTATGTTCGTCGCCAGGAAAGCTTCAAATCATATTTTGCGTTTCGTCATGCTTTTACAGCGAATTGTTACTTAACTGTTGTTAACGTCAAAAACAGCTTCGAACAACAGGTTTTGAGAAGGAGTGACCGATCTATAAGGCTTCTGAACGCGCCCCGAACATGCCTCAATCACGGTGTCAATAAAAAACCAGCCAATTTTTGTAAATTACAAAAATGTATATATTGTCACCGCGCCCGCCGCATCTAATTGCCGACAGCCGCAATTGTCACCCATCGCATTATTGTCGGCACTACCGCAAAGGAGCCGAAGGAAAGAGACAGAGAATGGCCGCATTGTTGGGGCGCTTGCCGAAAGAGAGAAAAGGATAGATTCTTCTGGAGTCTTCTTACTTTGTATCTCGCCGCAATAAGTGAACGTTCCTGAAGCTTCCAGAATAGTGCCGGGGAGATATAAATAGCGGTAAAGTGTGAGAAGAGTCAGTCAGACGTATGTGAAGGCTGAGTAGTCGTGCCGACGGAGACGGACAGACGATGTGGAGAGTTGTGCCGACGGAGAAGAGTTAGTTCTTTGTGTTACGAGTTCGGAGCCGTGCTGTTGGAGAATCGGAAAAGACTTTCTTGTTGTTGCAACGAGTGTACAAAGTTACTGTTTACGGAAATAAAAGTGTTTATCTCGACTACATCTGTCTACTTTACTTCACACCCACACCAAAAAGTTACACTGGTGTCAGAAGTGGGATCCGTCGAATTGCTTCTAGTTTCATTACATCGTCAGAAGTTGCAACGTTAGAACCAAGATGGAGGGAGATTCGGAAACCAGGATGATGGCAATGATGAAAGAATTATTTGCCAAAATGGAAACGTCATACGACAACCTCGTTGCCAAAGTGAAGACGGCAAACGACAACCTCTTTGCCGAGCTGAAAGAAGAAATAAAGACGAGACACAACCTCGCTGCCGAGCTGAAAGAGATGAAGACGGCAAACGTCAACCTCGTTGCCAAAATGAAGACGAGAAACGACAACCTCGCTGCCGAGCTGAAAGAGATGAAGACGGAGCTATCGGCGAAAATTGACGGCGAACTGATTGGCGTGACGGAAGACGTGAAAGAACTCGGCGAAAAGGTGGAAGACCTCTGCCAGCACGTGGACGTCGTGGAGGACGACGGGGAACGTCTTGGCGCCCTGGTAGTAAGAGTTGACGAGAGCGTCAAAGTACTGGATGCCAGGGGCAGGCGGAATAGCGCGGAGCCGGGGAGGGAGCACCTAGTGGCCGAGGCGACAGTTGCGCCCGTTTCGGATGATATGAGGGAAGACGTGGAACATCTCGGCGAACTGATTGGCGTGACGGAAGACGTGGAACAACTCGGCGAACTCATTGGCGTGACGGAAGACGTGGAACAACTCGGCGAACTGATTGGCGTGACGGAAGACGTGGAACAACTCGGCGAACTGATTGGCATGACGGAAGGCGTGGAAGAACTCGGCGAAAAGGTGAAAGACCTCTGCCAGCATGTGGACGTCGTGGAGGACGACGGGGAACGTCTTGGCGCCCTGGTAGTAAGAGTTGACGAGAGCATCAAAGTACTGGATGCCAGGGGCAGACGGAATAGCACAGACCCGGGGAGGGAGCACCTAGTGGCCGAGGCGACAGTTGCACCCGTTTCAGATAACGAAAGTGTACGTCTCGGGGAAGACAAAGGGGCAGTTCAGGGACGTCATCGAGGATCCTCTGGAGGAGTGTGTCGGGTACGTAACCAACCAGGATATGACGTGGAGGACGATCAGCAGGGAAGCGCACAAGCAAACGAGCAACACGCAAGAACCGACTTGGCGTGTGACATGGGGGGACCGTCGGAGCCATCCAATCACCTGACGCATAGTGCCGTGAACGAAAGAATGGTGGACATCATCTTGGACGGCAGGATACAGGAGAGGCCGTGCCGAGCACGAGTGAACACGAGTGCAGCGGTGGACGCGACTCGCGCGGATGTGGCGGGGCTTGTTCCCGGACCCATCGGAAGCAAGGTGGCTGCGAAGGTGCGCCAGAGAGGTCGGCGGACATGGTACCCAGTGAGCCGTTTCCAAGTGCGCAGGATGGCCCGTCAACACACCAGGAAGAAGGGCAACTGGACGAGGGACCGTCAAGACCGGCGGTACTGTTGCAGAATTTCGAAGCAGGATGGCATACATCGTCCTACCCAGACCAAGGGACACTATCCAACAGCGATACCTAGGATCGTGCCTCCTGGAGAAGAGGTTCGATGGGATAGTCCGCCGGGGCGCAAGGGAGATGCCGCAGTGATAGTGCTGGTCGGGACGACCAGCTCTGAGGAGGGAGCAGTGTCACCGCGCCCGCCGCATCTAATTGCCGACAGCCGCAATTGTCACCCATCGCATTATTGTCGGCACTACCGCAAAGGAGCCGAAGGAAAGAGACAGAGAATGGCCGCATTGTTGGGGCGCTTGCCGAAAGAGAGAAAAGGATAGATTCTTCTGGAGTCTTCTTACTTTGTATCTCGCCGCAATAAGTGAACGTTCCTGAAGCTTCCAGAATAGTGCCGGGGAGATATAAATAGCGGTAAAGTGTGAGAAGAGTCAGTCAGACGTATGTGAAGGCTGAGTAGTCGTGCCGACGGAGACGGACAGACGATGTGGAGAGTTGTGCCGACGGAGAAGAGTTAGTTCTTTGTGTTACGAGTTCGGAGCCGTGCTGTTGGAGAATCGGAAAAGACTTTCTTGTTGTTGCAACGAGTGTACAAAGTTACTGTTTACGGAAATAAAAGTGTTTATCTCGACTACATCTGTGTTCTTTACTTCACACCTACCAAAAAGTCACAATATGGAGAAATTAAGTGTCCGTCGCTCAAAAATAGTTAATTATAGAACTCGCTACTAAGTTTGTAAGTATCATTGCGTACGCAAAAGCTAGAGTATAGTAATGTAGCCTAGAGAAAATCTCCGGGTAATTTGATTGAAATATAAGTAGTTTCTACCAGTCTGTGGCAATATTACGCCAACATAAACCGCAATAACAAAATTGCCGTGTACGAACAGCATTTACAACCTGAATGGTGGATACAATATTGAAATCAAAGTGTGCAAAAGTGTGTTATGTGATACCCTACTCATGATAATTCAAGCTTCCTTAAGTGGAAATTGCCTTGCGTGTTGTTCGTGAAGCACAAAACATTGTTCCATGCAGTTTGTTGCCGAGGCAAATGTTCCCATCTGGCGCAGGTTTTGGTCAAAACATCTACCTATCAATTCTGTTTTCTTTATTCTTGTACCCTGAGTTTCATAAATGGTGTCCCTACTGCTTCACGGGACATTGTACCAACCATTTCAGCCGGCGTGTACGTAGCAGCAATGGGGGTGGGACGTTCTGTTTGTTATTCGATCAGGCAGCGGTGTATGTTAGGAACCCTAGAAATGTCATTCTCGGTTTTTCACTTGTGTCATACAAATATTATATGGAAACTTAAGAATTATAAGTCCAGCGACATTTTGCGTCATCCGTGCACTTCATTTTAACGACACTGTGATTCAGCACACTAGAGCTATTTTTTCTTTTTTCTTTCTTAGTTTTGCATCTTGCATGCATTTATTCCTTATATTTTAGTTTTTTCTGATGCGTATGTAAATTTGCATACATAACTTCAAACGTGTTAACTAAAAATGTATGACCATTGGCTCATAATAAATAATTTATGCTGAAATGAAAAGGAATTTTAACAGCAATATATTTCTGTGCAACTAATAATATCAAGTTCCATCTAATACTTTAATGTGTTTTCAGTTTTCTTATGTATCAGAAAATGCCACAAGTATACCCTGAAAAATGTGAAGGCAGTTTTAAAAAATACGTTTTTCACTAATTGAAAGTATCTAACTCCATTATCTAAGAAACTGTTTGAGATAGAACATTGAACTTTCTCACAGTCTTTATTTAATAATATTAAGTTGCCAATTTTCAAATAAAGATGTAAAATTTAAAAATTTCACTCCCCTGTGTACCTTAACTGTAGCGACATATGCAAATATTGTGAAGATGCATCAGGGAAGAATTGTGGATATGTGGAAAGACAATTTACCATTTGAAGACATTACTCGAAGTTATATATTCATATCCGAATAATCTATAGCTGTGCATGCAAAACACAACGCCACTGCATGCGCGTAAAGGTAAACAGATTCGCACACGTCCTTGCTACACATATGCTACCTGTGAAGGTCAGTAGAGTGCCTTCCGAAAATGCAGGGACGCCGTAAATGCAAGTGAGTGTACCTATCCTTTACCAATAGTCAAGTTGTAAGTCAAGTCAAGTACGGCAAAGGTTTATCTAGATCAACATGAAGTAGGTACAAAAAACGTTCACGTAAATATGTGTGTAAGCCACGTAAAAATAAAGAATATCTAATGAAAAGAGAAAGTCACATGGATATAACACATCAGATGTTTTATTTTGGTTAGTTGTTCGAAATTATATATCCAGTAATGAACGTTAAACTTATAAAATGCACAATAAATAAAAACAAAATAAAAAGTATTCTCTCTCTTTGTGCATTGTTTCTGAAAGTTAAACGGCACTTTCAACCCAACTCGCTGTGTATTTGTGTATTTTGTTATAAAGAAAAAGCATATCTTTAAGTTTGAACGTTTATGCCTACGTGTAAATACGGTAGACAAACGGAAACAAATGTGGAATGTTAACAAATGACTGTGGGAACCACCGACATTTCACGATTACTGCTCCTTGCTGTGAAAAAAAAAAAGTGGTAATCCGTAAGCTGGCCGGAAGCTTAGTACTTAATGAAGTCACGTGTGTCTGAGACTCATGACAATTGACGTAATGCTCAACCAAATTTGGAAGCCAAGCAGGTGGAATAGAAAATGGCATTAATTTAGTTGTAGAAGGCGGGAGTTATTTTGAGAACATCTTATAATTTTGTTTGTTGGGAGAGGGACATTTGTTAGCACGAGGTTGGCAGTGTCGTGTCTCTATAGTTAGATTCACCTCAGACTTACGACTACCTGCACAATATCGCATAGCAGCGCGATGTCGGAAGGTCCAGAGGAGAGGAGGAAGGAGAAGGAGGAGGAGGAGATTCTTCCGCCCTCTCCAACATCCGAAAGGAGGGAGGAGCACCTCTGGGAGGTAAGCGCACCTGTGCGACTGATTTTGAAAACATTAACGCGCATCATTGGTTTGTTGTGCGCCACGCACTATTGTATTCACTTGTTAGAACAATATGGCGGCTGATGGTTTATCTTTAGGCGCTCACTTGTCAGGAGGCTGCTATGGAGGAATGCCCTACTTTCTTTCAACACACACTGCAACTAGAGAATATGCAGGAAATATTGCTGTAGTAATGAAATGAAAACACGGACAGAGAAATGGTTAATCCATCCTCACAAACCATTAGGGAAATCAAGTTTTTGGTCTCAGGGATGTTGCCTCATTGTTGAAAAATATTCGGGTGTCTTATTTAGCTCTAAATTTACTTTGAGTATTAGAGAAAAAGCAGTTGAATACCTCAAAAGTTCGTTGATCACATAATCCTGATCGTCTAAGCCAATGAACTGACAAATCTCCAGCACAATAAAATGAGAATTCCAGAAAATGAGAGGTACACAGTTTAACATATTGAGAAACCCTAACTTCTGAAACACAATAAAAGCTTGCTCTGTGTACTTTAAATTTCACTCACAGCCCACTAACACTACTATCACACGAACATGGCATATACACCTATTCAATGGCAGCCGCATAAAACTGTCCAACGTGTGAATAATAGACACAACAACGTATCAACAAAACTATTTCCACTTCACGAAAACAGCCCTCGAGAGTGAATTGGTTGTTCGCCAGATTAAAGGTGACAAAGACTTGGACTAAGAACAAGGGTACTAAAGTGATTTTGATTCAACGGCGAATACTCGAGTGAATCATCCTTCCTTGAAGAAATGCTTATCCGATGCACAAACGTTGTACTCATATCAAAGGAATGTTGAACGCACTACTCGATGTAACAGAAGAGCATCGCATCTCGACTCTGTATCAAGACAATGTGTGGCGACACTCAGTTGTTAATTGCATAGATGGCTCCTGTGAGCCTGGCACCTCTCCAACTCCCCGGACAGGCCCTGAATGTATCGCCGTGTTTAATAATACGTGCACTTTCTTCAGAGTTATACCGTGTCGAACAAATACACTCTTCCCAGCCATTGCTCCTCAAAGAAAGTCAATTGGATCCACTACCAAATGAGTGGGAAGGGAACACCGCCTTCACATGTTCACAAAAGTTTACCAGAAAGTAGCAGCATTTAGTACACCAACAGTTTATTGCAAAATAAACCACGAAATGGCATCCTATAGAAAGAAACTTTTACACGAGTGATGGTTTAATTAAGTTTAAGGGCTCTCATCTACTGATGTGTGACACCACATGCGGCCCATTATGAAAAGATCTGACTCACACTCGCAAGACTTTCTATACTCGATTACAAACTACTCTTACAAGCTCTTATTCCTTTATCTTCGTGTTAGTCGAGATAAACATTTGTAGAAATTATCTTATTGCTAATTTCCTTGTAGGTGAAAGGGAAATATGGGAATACAGTAGGCTTTGAGCCATAGTCCAATCTTTTAAAGCTGCTCACTCTATGAAGGCTTTGAAATTACGTTCTCTTTGCACGCCCAAGAGATAAAAGTTGAATAACGACCCTTCCATTTGAGGAACCTTACACATAACAAGGAATATCTCCGAAATGCTTCACTACACAAAAAATGCATTTGCACATAACTTTTGTGTTTTAAGGAGATCTATATTTTTTGTACAATAAGATTTGGTATATCTCTTACGGTTTACCAGTTATGCAAGTCATCAAGAGTAAACAGGACTGCATAGGCTACAGCCGAAAAAATTCAAAATATACATTTCATTTGTCATAATAATATTTTAAACGTATAGCATTTTAACCAAAATCTTCTGAGCCATTTTTGAGAAAATCAAAATGTTCGAAAAATTATCTGTCAACGGTAATTTGGCGTGGAGGAATTTTCTTCGAAATTTTCGTGTCATATCCTTGAAAAAAATAAAACTTAAATACACTTTGATTTTTACCGACTTTTCGTTTTTGAGTTATACTATTCAGAAACCCCCCCCCCCCCACACACACACACGATCACACAAATTTTTCTAAAAGTGATTTTTGGATTCATGGGACCTCAAAACATTTTTCTGGTGAAACCTTGACATGGAATTTTAGGGTGGAATACAATACTTCTCCTACGTAATGATACAACGCAGATTCATATACAAAAGTGTAAGTGTGAAAATGACAGATGCAACTTAAGTGTCCACGATTGTTAATGTATCGCAGTAACCGTGTGGTTAAAATAATTTAAAATAATAAATTATAGACTATTAAGGTTACACTTTCTAGAAAATATTAGTGTAGACCTCAATGGTATAGAACTGTAAGCCACAATTTTTAATAAGACAATTTATTCTTAGTACAAAAGCTTGGTGATACTTTTGTGTAAACGAACTCAATTAAAACAGAAGAAAATGATACAATTAAAGAATTAACCAGTTTTCAGTTCATTTTCAAGTTATTGATGTACCCATCGCAAGAATCGCAGGTTCAGTTTGAGTTGAACCGCGTTAATTACTTTTCTGATATTATATACTCGTTGAATATTCGTGAGAAAGTTTGCAGATAAACATTACTGAAGTTTTGGAAGCTTTATAAACTTTAGGAGTGTGAGACTCCGCGAAAGGAGGTTTCAAGAGTGTAGCTGCCTATACGCTATTACAAAGAAAGACGAGGACTGAACAAATGTCATGGTAGACACATAAGAAATCAACACAAGAATGTACATACTTCCACATGCCACACATTTCAATTACAAGACGATATGTAATTAATAATCCTTCTCAGAGTATAAACCAGCCAGATGGATGAAATCTAAGAAATGCTAGTTAGTTTAGAAGGGCCACATTAAGTTGATAATACTGCTGTAGTGGAAACGAAACTTCCTGATTATGTTTTAAAATATTTAACCAACTAAGAGTAATATAGTAGTGTTTATATTGGTTTGGTCGTCCTGTGCTCCTGACTGGCGTACCAAGGGACCCGAATTTGATTCCTGGTCCCAATGTCCTTTTTTAGTCATAGAAATCTTTCATCCTAGGGTAAAATGACCTGCTGATTTTAGTTTATTCTCATCATTGAGTCATAGATGCGTGTTTCTCTATCGCAAACATGAAGCTCCAATATTTTCGCATACATCCGATAAAAATTTACTTGGTTGTAAATCATCATTATCATCATGAACAAGTTCGTTTTAGGCCATGTGGCGTGTAACGACAAACCTGGCGAAGATTGTCTATGTCTTTTCACCGCTATTTTGGTCTTCTTTGACCCCTGTGATCGGCTGGAGCGTACTGGAATGCCAATTTTGGGAGCCTAGTGCTTTCCATTCTCATCAAATAGTTTTTCTACTCTCGTTGGTATTTTTCTATTTCCTCAGTGAAACTTGGTACTCCATGGTTTTCTCTGATGTACGTTTTCCTTTGGTGATCCAAGTAACTCTTAACAGTAATCGCAAGAAGCGTATTTAGGCTACTTCAAGTTCATATGAATTTCTGATATTTAAAATCCAAATTTCACTTCAGTGTCTGAGAACAGCTTTTGATGTGATATTATGTAGTCTTAGTTTTGTATCCGTCATCTGTTTACCAAAATGTATCATTCTCCCGTTCAATTTATTATATTACTTGTAATTTTGTATCAATATCACTGTTGTGATCTGCAAATACACTTCGTAGGTATGAGAAATAAGATATTTGTTCTATAATTTTTCCATCAATCTCAATTTTCACACGTGTTATATTTTTTCCATGCATTACCATTGTTTTAGATTTTCAAGTAGAAATTTTCATATCCAATTTGCTGGTGATTTTTGAATATTTGGTACACTGCCATTTGTAAGCTGTCTTCAGAATTTTACAATAAAGCTTGATCATGCACATATAATATTGTGTGGACTATTTTATTTCTTGTTAACAGAATTCCACTATTTACTGTTAGTTTCCATTGTTGAACTATTCCATTAATACATATTTCAGCTGGCCAACTTCAGTCCGACTTTCCTATAGATTTGTATTGTAAGGCCATCTTTGGAATCGTCATTTCTTCCTTTCGTTCCAAATGTTCCTTCGATTTTTGTTTGTGTTCTATTTAATCACTTACTGCAAAAATATTCAGTTCTTGTCTAATAATTTTCTTAGGAATACTGTTGAGCTGCTTTGACTGTCTTTGAATGCTCGTAAAAATCTCATTTTCGCTGCCTGAGTACGGCTAAAATCCTCTTAACCCAGGATTTGCTGCCCTACAATAAAACGGATACAGCCATTGCCTTATAGAAGTTCATCTTTGTATCTCTTCCTGTACCTTTTCATGTTCTGCTTATAGTGCCACAAATAATCTGATATCCCTGTCATTTAATTTCTACATACTTATCCACATTGAAAAGTAATGTAACTCCCCAGATAATTCAAGTGCTGTGCTTGATCCAAACTCTGATGTTTAACTGCAATTTTGCTTCATCCTATTGACCATGGTATGTCATTGGCTTAGTTTTATGTATTGCTATTTTAAACAATTATTAATAACTAATCTCCAATTACGTTTAAACGATGGTTTCACCCTTTGCATTTGAATCTCAGAAGTTGCAATTAATGCAATGTTGATAGCATATGTGACTATACAGAGTGGAAGGTGCTGCTTCGAACATACTTTAACCTCGAATTCTACATAATGAATATAACAAATATGTCAAATACAATTATTGGCAATAAAGAGCCGTTTCGCCGAGAAAAATTGTGTTAAAATGTCTGGAGCTTCTTCACGAATGAGTATAAATTGCCTATTATTTCACTAATCGTGGCGTAAACATTGTGTGAGCATGTTATAATGCATTTCTACTTTAATTTGAATGAATTTAGTCACAATTTAATGTTAAAATGTCATGCAAAGTTTAATTTCTAAGAGAGATCTGACAATGTCTTGTTAACACTAAATTGTGACTTAATTCATTCGAATTGAAATAAAATATGCCTTACAGCATTGTTCACACAACCATTTATATTCATTATTCACCATCCGTCAAGAAACTAGATGGTTCAAAATATTCCAAATGTTTGACACACATTATTATTTTGACAATAATTGTATTGGACCATTTGTTACACTCATCATGTAGAATCCTTGGATAACGTATGGCCTAAGTACGAGTAGTACCTTCCATCCGATATCTTTTATGTTATGAACATTGTATATTAGGCAAGCTCATGTATATGGCGATAAAGTGCACTCGTGCCTTACACATTGGTGTATTAACGTTTCTCCCGCGTATAATTGTGTACGCGAAGTAGTTACAGAGACTATTAATGCAATTTGTTAGGTGATCCGGGTATCTACGTATCTCTATCCACCTGTAGAATGATTTTTCTAAATCTATGAAAACCAAATAAGTTGGCAAGTTAAATTCTCTTTGTTTCTGTGTTATTTGCCGCACGATAAATATGTTATCCCCATATGACCTTGCTCTTCTGAATGCACTTTGCTCTCTTAGAAGTAACACTTCTGTAATATCCTTTAATGCTATTTAATACACGTGAATATATTTTGTAGGCAGTGTTTAACATTTAACGAGTATCATTTGAAGTTCCCCTTTTTTAGTAATGATACCACTTTTTCTGTAATGTTAGCAGTTTGGTGATGCTTTAGTTGATTGGAGAGTTGTACTTCAAAGGTGAAATGCGTGTCTTGGCAATAACTCACGCGCATTAATATAATTATATTCTTTGTCTTCTTTCCTGTCAAACTCAATTTGATGTTCTATCATCTCCCGTGTTCAGATGTGCTAGTTGATTTGATAAGGATTCACTAGTTCCAATCACCTGGCAGAATGAATGGAGTATTTATCCTCTTTGTAGCTATTTACCAAGACAAGACACAACTGAACGGATGCATGTCTTGTACCAATATTGGCAGTCCTCCCATTGTGCACACCTTTCTGTGAATGTAGTCCCTTTTCTTTCTCAACTACAACATGAAAGCATTGCGTTCCCGTTGTGTGAGCTGAATTTCCTGAAATTCATTGTAATATATGATAGCAAGTAGCAAGCAATGTTTATACAGAACTAGCCGAAATACCCAGCGTTGCCCTTAGTTTGACAATTTTATCTCTATAACTTTTACACTTAGGTTGGATGCTATAAAGAATCCAAAATAAACGAAATGAACACAAACAACTGTGCCAAAGCACTATTGAGTAACCCCAAATACTACAGAAAGAAAAGCAAACAGAGAAAGCCTGTGAATGTAAGACTTTTTTTTTATTTTGTTGTTTAACGACGCTGTCAATTGCCAGGATCACATCAGCGTCGCCGGTGTACCGGAATTTTGTCCCGCAGGAGTTCTTTTACATGCCAGTAAATCTACTGACATGGAGCTGTCGTTTTTAAGCACACTTAAAAACCATCGGCCTGGGCCGGATTTGAACCCGCGACCTTGGGAACATGTAGCGGGATAAATCAAATCAATTGCTAAAGCAAATTCTTAAACAAAATATTCGCCAACCGATCATTCAGTGTGGCAGGTAGAGGCGTGTATCAGCCAGAATTTGCTCCAACTCAGGGTAAAACCATCATTAAGGTGACGATGCAGACAGTGCTGAAGAAAAGACGAAAAATCCTTTTGTGCCTTTTGTTAGGCTAATAGGGACGCCATGTGCAGTGAGGCGGAATCCCCTTCTGGAACTCCCGCCACAACCAGGCATGCCTATAGGTGGAAATTCGGAAGCCGCGCGTACAATATGAATTTCCACCAATCACTGCAAACTGCGTGGACAGAAGGTAAGGGTATAGTCAGGGGAAATGGGAAAGTTATAAAACCGGCGAACACGCATTTTAAAACCCCAGTCATGTAGTACATCCCGACCCCAGTCCTGTGATACACCCCCAGTCATACAATACACCCCGAGCCCAGTCCTGTAATACACCCCGCGAGTCCTACAACACACACCGAGAGCTCTACAACACACTCCGACATTATTACAACACCCCTGCAACATTAGTATCAGCGCCGTCCAGTACCGCGAGGAAAAGTCAGTGACGAAGTCGATAACAAAGGGTATATGGTAGGAAGAGTAGCATTTACTGTGGACTGGAATAAAAAAGGTTTCACAATAATAACTGTGGTTATTATTTCTTCAACACCCACGAGATAAGATCTCAGCCGAGGCAATCTGTGTGAGAGACCATTAGGACGACCAGCCGCAAACAGTAGGCCAGCGTCTAACCAACTGAGCCACCCAGACCGACTGTGAATGTAAGACGAATTTCTATGTCAGTCATATAGAAAATTGTATGATTGTAGAAGAGGGAGTATAGAAAGAAATGCGATTGTGTTTCATAAAAGAAACCTGGGTAAAGATAACCACGTGAATTAATGCGTTGCATTTCAAATTTAAACATATGGAAAATTGTATGAATTATTTGTAGAATAGGACGCAGAGAAAGAGGTGTGATTGTGTTTCATAAAAGAAACGGATCTAGAGAAAATTTTGTGAATGTAATATGTGGCATTTCTATTTCAGTCATAGAAAATTGTATGAATTGTATGTTGAAGTGTCATAGAGGAGCATATATAGATTGATTACATAAGATAAAAGCGAGTAGAACTATATGAATGTTACATTGCATAGTAAAATGGATAGCATACCAACCTTCTCCATGCAAAAATTCATACATGTAACTGCCGAATTTCGAGATGATCCGTCAGGTGGTTTAGGAACGATATAGGATAGTCATACAAACATTCATTGTGTTGTCGGTGTTCAAAAAAATACCGACAACGCTTAGTATGTTGTGCAGCACGGCAGACAGGTTGGCTTTCAAATAGGAATCCTTGTCCGGAAATGCACGGTTTAGACGGTGTAGCGCATTGAAGTGTGAGATGGGTGAACGTTCTCATTTCGTCAATAAACCCAACATCGAGCTGCCTGCATTACAAACGGGCTTCGTACTGTGTACCACCTACGTCATTGCAGAGTCTATATCGGCAGTGGTGAGCCTCATGCACATAGGCCAATACTTGCGGTAGTCTTTGAAGATTTTCAATCACTCCATGGACTCGAGTAATAAGGTCCTCCGCTGATGTTATACAAGTGCCATACGCCATCCCTTTCATACAACACCAAGAAAATAATCGAGAGATGTTAGATATGACGACTGTGCTGGCCACGGATCTTGAAATTTACGGTGACATTGAGATTTACGGTTATTCTTTCCATGTTTTCTTATTTTCTTGTACCGCTCTTGTACCATACAGTGCGACAGGTATGGTGAAATCACTGAAACACAAAATTTAAACGTTGGATTTTCTCTAGGTAGCGTTAATATCCCATCACGGCGTTTGTATCCAGGACTGTAGGGACTACAGTTTTTGTGGATAAGCACAGCTTAAAATACAACATAGTGATACCTATGTTACTTTACTTCCACCAAAGTACTCGTAGTTTTTCTTCGAAACACATTTAACAAAATTTCTTTTGTCACTTTTTAATCTTCATTACATCTACCATATTCAACATTATTCAGATGAGTGACTATGTTCTGATAAGTGTATAGAAAATTTCAGAGGAGAAATTGCAGGACTTAATAAACAGACATTTGAATTATATACTATGCCTCTAGAAGCAGGTTTAATGACTCGTCATCCCTTTGAAGCACAGTGGTTTTACCATGAGCATGTTATAGCCTTAGGAACACAGATATTCACCCTTGCTTCAACAGACAGGGATGCAACAAGCAGTTATTTTGGGAATTTGTAGCAGTTACAGTGTGCTAACTGTTGCAAGTTGCGGTTACCAATAAGAATTAAGTTTTTTAGGGTTATAACATTTGTACTGATATTACTAATGGTTGCCAGGAACAACGTTTCAATAAAAGCGTTGTGGAAACACACACACTTTTATGTTTTATTTTTAAATTAACGTGTTCCAACGTAGTGTTATGTCTACGGTGAATGAATGAAATGAGTGAAATGATGCTCAAATGAGCCCGAGGTCCACAGAGCTTTAAGCTACCCAACGTTTACCTTCTCAGGATAATGGAAAATTTCGATAAAAAAAGACCTTACCCCAATAACTCACCCTAAGTGAGATTCGAAATCACGATCTCTTGGACGTGAGGTAGACACGCTGCCACCACGCTACGGAGGCAGGCACTTTGTTGTCTGATACATCTAAAAATAAGTTTCTCTAGCTGTGTGAACACTTTGATTAGTACTGTAGTTAATAATCGAAAATATATTCACACTTACTTCTACATTCCTTCACACGTACACAGTTTGAGCAGATGAACTGAACTATGTGGGAACCTAAATATAAACATCACGTGATGCAAATATAGAGAAGGAAGATGCCTCAGTATTCCCAACTTAAATATTACTAATAATAGGCGTGTACGCAATATATTGTAACGAAATGATAAATTAGCAAATCCCACTCCTGACACCACTGTGTCAAAATGACAAAATCAGCCCAGTTACTTTTCTCTCACTTTATTTTTGTTCTAAACTTTGCACTAATACACGGTTCTCTTTTACTGACGTTAACACACTCTATAACCTTTCGTGATATTACAACTCACAACTGTTCTCTTCTCGTAGCCTTGTCTCTGTTCACTTTGTCTCTCATACCTAACTTCGACGATACATTACATAACATTCATTGAATCTTCTTTTCGATGCAACGTATCTTTCACGTCAGTAACACACACACACACACACACACACACACACACACACACACACACACACACACACACACACACACACCGACAGAGAGAGAGACACACACACAGCCGTCTCGCACTCACTGACACACTGACAGACTCATGTCTGTAACTGTAACTCTCTTCTGCTGTTTCCTTGCATCCTTATATACCGAGGGTCATATGGATCTCTCTCGGCTTCCACAAACACGCCGGATGGCGTATACCCCTCGAAAGTTATGGGAACCCTTCGTGTTAGCAGTTGATGGTTGTTAGTCACATGTTTGCTCACGTGAGCGGTGCGGGGAAGCTTAACTTTCAGCGCCTTTGTTTGCTCGCCGTCCTGGCATGTGGTGTAAAACAGCTTAGTCCCGACCGTCTTTTGTTGTGGATCGTGCCCGGCGTCACAATATCTAAAATATTCTAGTGATGCATTGTATAAAACAGTATTTAATTACATTTTAAAAGGCAATACTTCTTGAGAGGAGAAAGATTAACGTTCAAACACAGATTAGTGTCTAACACCATAACCTTATTTGTGACGCCATAGTGGGCATTCCCTCCAAAATCCAGAATTTGCAACTTAGATTTGGGTTTCAATACATGAACTAGATTTACACCCTACTAGTTGTACAGGCAAGGAGAGGTACATGGTCGCATTGTAAATGTGTGATGGCCTCAATAAATTGGCAGTATCGATGTGTAATTCATGCTCTAATAAGTATTGGAGCATGCACATTACCGCTCGTTACAGTCTGCAAATTCAGTTCAGTACAGTGGTAACAACAATACAGATATAAAAGCGTTTCATTTGCCAAGTTATTCTAAACTACTCATCCATACTCTTAGAATAAAGGTCTGATGTGTTGCACTCACATGACTTTCTCTATTCTTGTACTAATTATTCTTACAAACTCTTATTGCTCTATCTTCATGTTAGTCGAGATAAACATTTGCAGGAATTATATATTGCTGATTTTCTTATACATGCAAGGGGAATATGGGAATGCAGTAGGCTTTGAGCGATAGTCAAATCTTTTAAAGCTTTGAAATGCCGTTCTCTTTTCACGGCAAAGAGATAAAAATGTGAATAACGACCATCATTCAGGTATTGCAAAACTCACACAAATAACAAGGAATATTTCCGAAATGGTTCACTCTATAAAAAATGCATTTGTAAATAACTTGCGTATTTTAACGAGATCTACGTTTTTTGCACAGTAAAATTTGGTCTATCTCTTACAGTTTACCAGTTGTGCAGATGTCAAGAGCAAACAGGACTATATAGGCTATTGCCAGAAAATTCAAAATGTGCATTTCATTTGCTTTTAAATATCTCAAAAATGACGGTATTTTAATCAAAGTCATTACAACAATTTTCGAGAAAATAATTTTCAAAAAAGTTTCCATTTAAAGGGTAGTTTAGGGTGGAGGAAAAAATCAAAATAAATACCAACCTTTTGTTTCTGAGTTATGCTGTTCACAGACATACAGGCGCGGGTGCGCTCTCACACAGACCTTCTTCTGATTTATTTATTTTTATTTTTTATTTTTTATTTTTTTTTTATTTTTTTTTTTTTTTGTTGTTGATTCAGGGGGCCTCAAACATATTTCCGGTGAAACCTTGACATCAAAATTTTGGGTCGAATACAATACATCCCCTGCTACATGGTGGAGAAAGTAAAAAAAATATAACCAAGTATTTTGAAATTCACTGAAACTGGCTGTTAATGTTGTTCACTCCTCTTGAACTGGAGAAGTTAAACATGCAATAATAAGAACTAATATTCACCTGTGGATTATCTAACAGACATGTGTTATCCTATGGTGCAAAGGGCTTATCATTGTTCCACCGCGTAAACATACAAGGAGGAATCTCCATCCCCACTTTGCCTGTCTTTTGTTTTACTTGCGTTGTAAGGCCTCGGCTTCTCTTGTTCCTTGGACACAGTTGTCACTCCCCTTGATTAATGATGTTGCGTAGGATCGAACCCGAGACAAAGGCCCCTCATTAACGTGCACCTCTGTTGCCCGCTGGCTCTGCGAGTTGCAGAAGACACCAACCGCCTGTTTCTTGAATGGTCATTAAAGTGGAACTGCAGAGGGACATATTTTCCCAAATATTAAATAAGATCTGGGTCTCACCTTTCTTGATCAACATTTTCGATTAGTTAACAAATTTAATCCCTATTTTCTTTGCTGATTAGTACTAACCATTGAAACTATGTTCTAAAATACATCTAATAAATGAACACACACACACACACACCAGGCGAGTCAGCTGCCCCTTATTTTCCAGTTTAAGGCATTCCTCATTTCATACCCTGACATGAAAACATCGGCCCCTATACTTCGTTCTACCGAAGTATTTAACATGAACTTTTTGGTTACACACTCGATAAAATGAGCAGGTACTTGTATAAATTATTATTTATGCCAACATTCTTGCTGTTGATATTTCTAAACACTCAAACCGTATGTGGGCAATGTTTTGAGAGGTAGAATCGAAACTGGCAAACTCAGTGCCAAAGACCCTTCGCTCAACTAGGCGGGTGCTGTAACCATTAAGCTACTGCGACAACCTGCCAGAATGACATTGGATTCCCAACCGATTCGTATTTGTTAATAAATAATAACCTATATGAGCACCTACTCATTTTATCGAATGTGTGACCAAAGAGTTCCGTATTAAATAATTGGGTACTTTCATTCTCGCAGGCATGTTATTTGACATGTAGTTTACACAAAAGATTAAATTTAATATTATGTGCGTTTTGACTGTACGGGTCCATGGTGAATGAGGTATGCCCTAATTTTTTGCAGCCTACCCCTGCTCTAAGTACAAGAATCAGCCATTTTCTTTATATTTGGTGATGTTAGTGTACTCAAATGGTAGGTCCATTTTTTTCAGAGGTGTTTACTGAATTACGTTGCATTGTACGCTCTAAGAGTTTGTAAAATCGGCTGGATACCGAAATTCGCTCTCAGCAAACGAGTCGTATGTTTTTGAGGTGTACTTAAGCGAGGAGTACGTTCTGTCCCTTAAAGCGCTGTTCCTCTGAATTGTGCACATTCCCCTCTCTAAGAACTTCGAGCAATGCGTTTTAGTAAATGCAAAACTGGACTAAAGCCCACATGCCGTTTGATGTGTATATGTGTGTGTGTGTGTGTGTGTGTGTGTGTGTCTGCGTGCGTGTGTGTATTTTCTTAAATGCTTTTGAGCCGGGGATCTCCTCTCTTTGGAGAACCCTACGTAATGAGTGGCTATACCCCTCTCCACTCCTTCAATCGGAGGGACAAACTGTGATGGACATAAGCAGGCGATACCACGGCCGTTTCTGGGTCATACCTTGAATTTCCTGGAAATGTCCTCGGAAGTCCTCTTTATTTTGGATGATTTTTGCATAAATGATAAACAGTAATAGACAAACAAAAGTTTAGTAAATAGAAAATGTGGAACTGGTAAAACACAAATTTACGTCAAATACTTAGTTTATTTTTTGAGTGAACTATTTCCGAGATATTCTTTGTTATTTGTTCGAATTTTCCAATATTTATATTTATTTCAAATAGGAATGTGTTAAGCCTTTTTTATCTCTTGGTCTTGCAAACAGAACGGAAGGCATGAAATAGCAACCAGCTATTAAAACATTTGACTATCGCTTAAAGCCTACTGAATTCCCATATTCCCCTTGCACCTACAAGAAAATTAGGAATAAGATATTTTCTATAAATGCTTACGTCAATTAAAATGTGACGCAGAGAAATAGACATTTGCAAGAATAGTGTGTATAAGAGTATAGTTGTACATGTATCTGCGAACAGTTTCTACAAAGTGAACTATATTAAGTGTCTATCGCAACATGTCACGCGACGATCACATAGTGGATCCTCTAAACCTATGCACTTCGACTTTGTCGCCAAGTGTTGATACACGTTGCAACGGGTTCTCCCCGTTGATGCCTCGGTAGCTCAGCCGGTGCGGTAGCCGCCTCTGCGTCTGGAATTGCAGCTGGTACTCCCAGATTACGATCTCTGCTGTTGGTGTTCCGTTGATTTACTTAGGATTAAGTAATATGATTTACGGTAGGCGTGAGTCGGGGCTTTAGGTCTTCCTCAAGTGCGAGGTGGTAGGGTAACAATACACTGCACTCCCTCCACTCCACTCCACACTTCACACTCGGCACTCCACTTCACACTCCATACTTCACACTCCACACCACACTTCACACTCCACTTCACACTTCACACTCCACTCCACACTCCTCACTCCATACTTCACACTCCACACTTCACACTCCACTCCTCACTCCACGCTTCACTCCTCACTCCACACTTCACAATCCACTCCACACTTCACAATCCACTCCTCACTCCACACTTCACACTCCACTCCTCACTCCACACTTCACACTCCACTCCTCACTCCACACTCCACTCCTCACTCCACACTTCACAATCCACTCCTCACTCCACACTTCACAATCCACTCCACACTCCACATTTCACAATCCACTCCACACTCCACGCTTCACTCCTCACTCCACACTTCACAATCCACTCCACACTTCACAATCCACTCCTCACTCCACACTTCACAATCCACTCCTCACTCCACACTTCACACTCCACTCCTCACTCCACACTTCACAATCCACTCCTCACTCCACACTTCACAATCAACTCCTCACTCCACACTCCACTCCTCACTCCACTCCGCTCCACACTCCACTCCTCACTCCACACTTCACTCCTCACTTCACTTTACTCCACACTTCACTCCACTTCACACTACACTCCACTACACGCTTCACTCCACTACACACTTCACTCCACTACACACTTCACTCCACACTACACTCCACTACACGCTTCACTCCACTACACACTTCACTCCACTACACACTTCACTCCACACCACACTTCACTCCACACTTCACTGCACTCACACTTCAATCCACACTTCACTCTACACTTCACTCCACTCCACACTTCACTCCACTCCACTCCGCACTTCACTCCACTCCAAACTTCACTCCACTCCACACTTCACTCCATTCCACACTCCACTCCACACTTCATACTCCACACTTCACACTCTACACTTCACTCCACTCCATACTCCACTCCTCACTCCACATTTCACTCCACACTCCACTCCTCACTTCACTCCACTGTCAACTTCACTCCACTGCACACTTCACTCCACGCTTCACTCCTCACTCCACACTCGATTCCTCACTCCACTCCACACTCCATTCCTCACTCCACTCCTCACTTCACAGTCCACTCCACTCTTCACTCCACTCCACACTTCACTCCACTTCACTCTACACTCCACACTCCACTCCACATTTCACTCCACTCCACTCCACACTCGACACTCCACTGCACTCCACTCACTGGCCCAGTCAGTCACTCACTCATGTTCATATGTTTTAGCCCATAAGAGCAGGAACGTTCTGTTATTAAACGTGACACTCCATGATCATTTTGAAGCTGTATTTATACTCACTCCATTGTTACTGTGAAGATAGATATCGTTTATATACAATTTCCAGGTCTGGTACATTCAAGCTTGACCTTCCCTTTCCGGCAAACAAAACACGTAGCTCTTTGATACCGACCTGTTTTATGGCGGCATGGTGCGTCGACCAATAGGTTTCCATTCCGTGCTTAATTGGCCCTTCTAGATCTAAATGAACCAAATAAAGCATTTAACACACTCTACTTTCCCTCACTCAGTGGCAGTATATTTACGTTGAGATGGTTATCGAAAATTGCATACATTGTTAAAATAGATTCCATACAGCAGGAAGTATCACCTGCATGTATGTCTTACTTTTAGAGAATTTATTAAGTATAAACACGAAAACAGAAACGACTGCTGTATAATAGTTTGATGACCGAACGAGATGGCTACTGCTAAGTTGTAAGGCTCGTATATATACTATACGAAGACTGCTGTTCAAATTACAAGCACATTTTTATTATTGATTGGTAAGACTTCAGTTACATGTCCCTTGGGCATGACATCATGGGATGAAAAACGTAATTAGCAGGTTTAGGAATTTTAGGTGCAAATTTCAGAATGAAAAAGGATGGGGAAAATGCTCAAATAAGGTAAAAAAGGGACAAAAAGCTGCTGGTTTATTCAACTAAATCAACAATTTCTCTTTCCTCTATTCTAATTTATTGAATTACAAACAAGTACATAAAATTATCACTCATCAGAAGAAGAAGAAGAACACATGAAGCTGTTATACTTCAACACATTAAGCATCTCTACATTTTTAAAAGTAAGAATATTTCTATTAGAAGAAGGAATGTCTTTGTAGATGCTAAAGCTTCTTTTGACATCCACAGAAATCAGTGGAGCAAATCTTGTATTCACTCAGAATGGCAATTCTACAGATGTGGCGAATTCCTCAATAGGACTAAACTCGAGTTTGTCTTTGTCAAAGCCATCTAACTGCTCTCTCACGGAAGTAAAAATATCCCACTGTTTCTTCCTTTCTAAACCTTGCTCTTCTAGTAGTTTAATAGCTGCAGTCAGGTACTTGTAACTACGGACACAATAAATTTCTGCCTGCAAATTACGTACTTTCTCCGGTAGCAGAAGTTGCTGTGCCTTGGAAATTGCACCTGCGTCCGCTGGATGCAAAGAAAACACAAACTCTTTAATTTTGTCAAAATTCTCACACAACATATCAGCACACTCGATCCAACTCCCCAGCGAGTAATGACCAGGAAATTTGGAAGGGGCAAGTCAGTGGTTTACTTCTAGACCACAGCACGATTTGGAGCTTTCAGCAGAATCTTCTTCAGGGCAGAGATGAACTGATTTGCGATGTCGTGTTCGTTCCTTATGGATTCACAAATCCTGCGAAGGGCATGAACCAAACATGTCACATGCTTCAACTTAGGAAATAAACTTAGGAAATAAAGGCTGCAATTGGTTCATAGCTGAAACCATGTAAGGAGCCGTAACACAAGTTTTTCAAACTCGATACTAGCAGGCCAGAGTTTTTGACAAAAGTCCATAATTGGTTTTATTACTGTACTGGCATTGGCTTTCTGCAGCTCATACATTTTTAACAACATGGGCTTAACGTTCTCCCCTGCTAAGGGAAAAACTATAATGTTCCAAACATATCGTTCCATTGAGTTTATTGTCTTTATCTACAATGATTCCCACATCGCAATCAGACTTTTTCTCCTTGATTCTTTGTATAGTTTCTTGGTAAACAGGCTCAATGTAGTTTTTTCTTAAAGTATCTCATTCGACACTGACATCTTTGTGTAATTTTCAAGAAATACCTTGAAGGCTGGATGGTTTACCTTATTGAGAGGAATTCCTGTTTGTGTAAGAGCTACACACAACTGAATGTTTATTTCCTTAACATTTTGGCTTTTTGAAGAATTCTGTCGAAACGCATTTCGTAATAGAGACTGCCGCGATTTGTTTGCCTGAAGAGTGTTGTTCATTGGATACTTAGAGCTGGAAATGTGCTGTTTGATGCGATCTTGCTGATGTGTTCTTAAATCGCAAATAGTACATCGAATAACAGTTCCATCTGTGTCTATGAAATCTTGTTTGAATTCCTGAGCCAGAACAATAAGTCGAGCACTGGACACCTTTGACTTGGTAAAATCTAGTAATACACACGTTTAATAGTGTAACAAAAGACTAACACCAGTTCACTTGCTAGCTCAATGTGACTGTTACATAAATCATTCACTTGCGGTCCACACTCTTATATAACAGCGCGAAAATTACCAGAACATTCTCATTTGTACTGGAACTGTAGTCTGAGCGATTTCTAGTAGCTTCGAGCAGAACCCAGAGCCAATTCTGGGAACTACGCGTGTACGGTTACTGCTGTCCCTGCGTGATCTTGGAATCCGCGCGAACAGATGACGTCTGTCACAGTGACAAGCTCACATTCTGCTGATTCTGCAGAAATTAAAAGCATGGAATGATATACAATGACAATGAGTCAGTGTTACTTGCATTATTGCACGCTACATTATAGCGGTAAAGCAAGAGAAAGAGGATTTGTCGTACACAGTTATTCTCCATTGCTGGTGGTACGCTTTCAACTCCCGCGCAGTGTTTACTGAAAGAGTTAGACTTACTCTTCACATGTTCACAGCAAACTGAGATGTTAATTAAAATTTAATATTTTATATTCATTAAAATCATATAGAGTAAAATGGAAGGAAACTTAAAAGAAAAAAGGGCGAAAGGGGTATTATGGGCATGGTTGGGGGAAACAGGGATAAAGGTACCCATGATAATGGTGCATGAAAAATATCTCTTTTTGCAACTAGACACAAAACTTCACACTGTGGTATCTTCCCGAAGAGCTTAAATTTACCCTAAGAAAAAGGTGTGCACCTAAAAGTCCTAACTCTGGTAATTAGTTTTTATGCGTTCAAGGATGATGCACCAAAGCAAACTTTAACTTGCGGAAATTTAAACATACCATGGTGAAAATTTCGAAAGTTCTTAGCGAATATGTGATATAGGTATACGGTGTATTTAAATGAACGCTGCAATTTTAGTACAGAATTCTTTTTCTTCTTATTATTTCCAATTTAACATATTCAATGAGAAGACAAAGAAGGTATCGGAGTTTAAAAATGTACCATTTATTCATTGTGCTCTTTACACAAAATTATATTTTATTTAAAATTCTTCATTTTGGATAACAGCTACCATTTTTAGTGCATAAGTTGATAAGAATGTAGTGAACGTTGTACAATTCTTCGTTTTAAATAGGTGCTTAACTATGAAATATTACTTTCATGCAACTGATCTTTTTGGGGTACACTATATACAGACGGCGGTACACACATACATGCACACGCACACAAATATGCACGAATATACCTTCTAATTCAGTTACAATGCCTCAAAAAATGCGTTTCCTCTAAGCGGAATAGTAGATATCTTTTTTTTTTCTTTTTTTTTATTTATTTATCAAATTACAACTAAGCAAAGGCTTATCTAGTAATATTTTCTTCTTAAATAGGTTCACATATAAAGGCGAGTCTTCCATTGAAGGCTCCCATAGTTTACACATAGTTCTTGCGGTCTCACATTAAGTCATCTGGCTTTATTCTTTTCAGTCTTCGAACTTCACAGTTACTAAGAACTTTCAACATCTCTTTGTTTTCATGGTGCTGCACTTTTAAATGATGTTTCGTTGCAGTCTTTTTTATTTCTTGTATAACAGTGTCGATTTTGAGATCTCTATGTATGTCATCATTTCGTACATACCATGGTGCATTAACTATTGTTCTCAAAACTTTATTTTGAAAAGTCTGTATGTGTTTTATGTTGGTCGACTTAGCGCAGCCCCAAAGCTGTATCCCATGAGTCCAGACTGGCTTTAACACCTGCTTGTAAATTAATAACTTATTGTACATGTCAAGTTCGGAATTTCTCCCAATGAGCCAATAAAGTTTCTTATATTTGATATTTAATTCTTTTCTTTTAGTTTCTATATGCTTTCTCCAATTTAATTTTGAGTCTAGTGTCATTCCTAGATACTTCACTGTTTGTGCTTGGGGAATAGTTTGGTTATTTATTTTTATTGGTAGTATCTGAGTTTTCTTATTTGTAAAGTTAATATGTACGGATTTAGATTCATTTAATTTTATACGCCACTTCTTCGTCCACTCGTTAACCTTATTGACAGCTTTCTGTAATTTCTGTGTAGATTCCTCTACTGTATGTCCAACTGCCATAATTCCTGTATCATCAGCGAAGGTGGCCATGGTTGTATTATCTAGGTTTGGAATATCCCTAGTAAATATGAGGTATAGTACTGGCCCTAAGACGCTTCCTTGGGGTACTCCAGCAGCTATATTCTTTAATTCAGAGTATTCATTTCCATATTTAACTCGGAAATATCTCCCTTCAATATAGAATAACAATATTTGATAGAACTGGTCAGGTAGATCTCGTTGGAGCTTAAAAATTAAACCTTTGTGCCAGACTTTATCAAACGCTTTGGCCACGTCCAGGAATACTCCAGAACATATTTTCTTTTCCTCTAACGTTCTTTCTATGACATCGACTATACGATGTACTTGATCAATTGTTGAATGTTTATTTCTAAATCCAAACTGATGTTCTGGTATTAATTTACTTTCCTCTATTATAGGTTTTAATTGCTTTAACAATAACTTTTCAAACAGTTTAGCTAATTGGGATAGGAGTGAAATCGGTCTGTATGATTCCTTTTCATTAGGATTTTTTCCAGGCTTAAGGATCATGAGTACTTCTGCTACCTTCCACTGACTTGGGATATGTTTAAGTCTTAATGCAGTATTTATCATATGTAATAGCTTGATAAGAGCTTTTTGTGGCAATTCTTTAAGAATGTGTCCGGTGATTAAATCATATCCTGGCGCTTTTTTTGAATTTATATTCTGGTGGATTTCACGTTTTAATTCTTTGAGCGTTACACGCCTAAGATCTTTGCCTTCCCTTTTCTTACCATGTTTAATGTCCTCTTCAGAAGTTTGTCCAGATAAAGTTTGAAAAATCTCTTCTAGATAGTTGGCAAATAGACCTGCTTTATCCTTATCACTCCTTGCCCATGATCCATCTCCTTTTTTTATTGGTGGAATTTGATTTATAGGTCTTTTGATACTGCTTGTTGCTTTCCATAAAGAGTAATCAGTATCTTTGTCTGCTGTTAGTCCTTTCATATAGATAGTAAATGATTTGTTTTTGATACTACTGATCAAATTCTTTAACTTATTACAGATTTGATTTAATCGCTTTTTATCTTCTGGTGCCCGTGACCTCTGCCACTTTTTACACAGTTTTCGTTTTTCACTAATTAACTCCCTCACTTCCATTGGATAGGAGATATCATTCACATTTTTCCTACTTTTTTCTGGAGTATGGTTCCATGCTGCTTGTTGAATATTAGTAACAAAGAGATCTATCTCTGCTTCCAGTTGTTGCGGAGTTTTTAAAGGAACATTAAGTTCAATAGTGCTCTGTAATTCTTTTTTGAACCCTTCCCAATTTGTTTTTTTATTAGTTAGTCTTGGGGGGTTATCCTTTGTTATGATATTATCACTTACTGTTAATATAATTGGGGAGTGATCCGAAAAGATATTATAATCCTCATTTACGTGCACATAATTGTTAGATATACCCTTCGTTATGAAAAAATCAATTAAATCTGGTGCTTTATTTACATCTGTCGGCCAATATGTAGGTTTTCCAGTTGAATGGAATTGGCACTTTGTTTTAATCGCTGCCCTAAATAGCTCCCTACCTTTGGTAGTGGTTATTCTTGATCCCCAGTGACAATGTTTAGCATTGTAATCCCCTCCAATAATAAAGTTATTACCTAGAGTCTTAAAGAGATTAATATAATCCTTTTCTTTTAGGTTATACCTTGGGGGACAGTATATTGCAGAGACATTAAAAGGCTTGGTTTTAACTTGGATAGTGACAGTTATCACTTGCATTTCATCTATTTCTATTTTACTTTCTTCATAGTGTTTAATGCAGTTTTTAATTATTACTGCGGAGCCTCCTCTTGCTTTATCAGATGGATGGTCTGAGCGGTAGATATCATATCCGCTAATTCTAACATATGATAGTTTAGCCAAATGCGTTTCGGATATTAAACATATATCTATTTTCTTGCTTTTCAGGAACAGTTCCAAATCCTGAATACGCTGTTGTAATCCGTTTGCATTCCATGATAATATTCTGTATGTGTGCGCAATTTTATTTACTTCTGTTAAGACTAGTTTCAAGCTTTCTTAATCTATCATAGATCAGTTTGTTGGTATATTTCTGCTCGTCCAGTATTTCTAGGATGCGTATTATTGCTTTATCAACGGTTGGAATTTCAGCTTTACCATTACATGTTGCTGCTGCGTAGTTGTTCTGTTCTCTGTTAGGTTCATCCACTACTACTTCATTTTCTTCTAGGACCATACCTAAGTTACAATTCCCTCGAGTCCTATGAATCTGTCTTTGATTTTTCATGACTTCATTCCTCCTCTTTTGCAGCTCCTTAGCTACTTCACATCCACGATAGTTTGCTGGATGTTGTCCTCCACAATTAACGCATCTTGGTGGTGCGTTTTTGCTTATTTTACAATCTTCAGTGTGGTGCTTTCCTGCACATGTCACACAACGTGGTTCTCTTTGGCAATACGCCTGGGTATGGTTAAAGCCTTGGCATTTCTTACATTGTGGTATCAAATTAGTATTCTTTCTCAAGGGTTCAATTTTGACAACCACATTCAAAATTGTCTTAATATTATATATCTCTGTAATATTCTCCTTATTATCAAAGGTAAGCATAAATAGTGGCAATCCTTGTCTAACTACTTCCTGCTGTGTACCTTTCTTTCTTAAGAATATTTACAGCATCTTTAATTTTAAAGCCTCTTTCCTTTAACTCTTCTATTATATCTTCTTTTGGGCATGAAGCATGCAATCCTCTTGCCATAACTCTAATTGGTCTATCATTTTTGTTTTCATAAGTTTGCCAATTGACTTTTTCTGTGTTTAATTTCTTGACCAAAGCCCTATAGCTATCAGAATTCATAGTATTGATCTTCCATACATTATTATTTAATGATGTAACTTTATATTCTTTTCCTAACACAGGTTTTAATAATGCCTGAAGTTTTAGATAGTCTGCTATATCATATATGTTAATAGGAGGGGGCTGGTGTTCCTTATAGGGAACTTTTTTTCCTCCTTCATGTTATTTGTTTTGCTTATAATGCTTCTGGTTTCTGACTTTTTATTTCTATCATTTTTTTCGAGTTTTCTCGTTTCTATTATTGGCGATGTTTCAGCTTTTCGTTTTTTATTTTTCCTCTGTAATATCCAATCTGTTTCTCTGACCAGATCTTCCTCATCTGTATTATAATCTATCATATTGCTAGGTCCTGCTTTTTCTATAAGTTCTTTCTCACTAGTTGTTTTCACTCTCGTTTGCTCTACTCTTATAGGATCCTTATTCACATCCAGAGAATTCTGCTTCTCTTTATCCATATTTTATCTAAGTTCTTGATTTTCGAGTCTAAGGGCTTTTATTTTGTTTTTTAGTTCTTCATTTTGACGCTGGATCTCATTCAGTATCCTCTTTAGTTCCTCTTCTCCTGTATGTAAGTGCATTACTCGTTTTACTGTAGGTGATCGTTGGGTCAATGCACTCTTTCTAAACACATCTCCCTCAAGCAGTTGATGACTCCCCCCAGAATCCATGGAGTCTGCCTCCGAAGAGGATGGATTGTCCAGTTTACCTGAAGTACCACCTGGGGTAATAATTCCAAGATTCGTTTTATCCATTGCTTGGGTTGGTGTTGCGGAATGCTCTTAGCTTCCCCTCGTCTCTTGATAGTTAGTAGCTAATGCTCACATAACTACCCGTCTGACTCACTGGGTACTGAGCCCCCCCGCCACGACAATGCGACATTCCCCGGGGGGGATAGTAGATATACGCGCAAATATACGAGTGCTTTATAATTTTTGTTTCAGTCAAACAAATTCAGAAAATGTATTTTGGATGGCAGTTCAGTAGTACATTTTTAAATTGTGCAATTCAGTATTTCAGCTAACTTAACACTTTAATGAGCAGTGTGACATAATATGAACTACATATAAATTATTTGTCAGGTTTCGAGATACTTTATTGACTCTTTCTTTCCTGTTATGTTAACCTAAATAAATGTAATTCAAGTATTTGCGGCTGTCTTATGTAATATTGTAAAAAAATTTTTTTTTTCAATAAAACTGTAGTTTTTTTAAGAAAAAGAAGCAAAATTCATGCAACGACAGTCAAAAGTAAACCCGTTAGCATCCAACAGTACCATTACACCAGTTATTCTACTTAGGCCCTCCCCGTCCTTTACCACAGGCACATTTGGCGCGCGACCTTTGGTTTTAAACGTGGCCGGTCCATTACATATCGCTCTAACGATCAGGGCTATTCGAATCGCTTCGGCTGAGGTGTTTCCCAAAGGGATATGAAAACTGATGTAGAAATTAGAGGAAGAACGGTATATGTAACAAAATAACTCTCCCATTAAAGGGTTAAATGAACGGAGAGACAGATATTTTCTACATGTTACTCCCATATTCATATATCTGTATCACGTATAAGAGTGATGCGCAGACAATCAACTGGCTTATACTGGGAATAAACGCAAAGAAAAATCATTACAATTATGGTTAAATTGTGTAATCTACATAAATATTCAGAGTTATGCAACTTAATTGTCCATACTGAGTTACTTAGGATTACATTTAAGATGTGTGATTAGTGAATTACAAGTTAAATACAACTTTAATTCTACGGGTGGCAAAACAAAAACAGCTGGCCTGCTGCTTAGGTTCTTTCAGGAAAAATGCCCGATTGAGATTCTACTTTCTCGGACCACTTTAACCGTTTCACATTAATCTGCAGAACTTTTCATCAACCTTTGTGGATGAACATTGGATAGCTTGGGGCGCTTTCAATCCTCCGGGTCTGGTACCGCAAAAATTGTTTCCTCTCCGGAATAATAAAGCCATTGTGAATATATCTGAACGGTTGTCAGGACATGAATGATGAATAAACGATTATCAGCTTTAGTAAATGGAGATAGCTTCTCTCGAAGAGGAAGACGTTGTTCTGCATTGAGTAGTGTGGAACAATATTTGTGTTCGTTAATGTGCAGCATTCTCCCTTGTTCTTGGATTATTCATTGCTTTAATTGCTTTTGCCACGCATGATTACGATGAATGAAAGAACTGAAAGCAACTTTATTTCTTAACGTCCTACATTATTATAAAGTTTTGACTAAAAACGTTTGGAACATCATTCGAGCATTACTTTTTAACCGATTTAACGTCCTTTAACCAACTGGGTCATATAGAACGATGAATAAAATGAGCTAGGGTCTTTCACGGTAACTGGAAACCCCGGAGAAACCTTACCCAGATAACTTGTCCTAACCGAGGTTCAACCTCGGGACCACAAATGTGAGGCGGGCACGGAGGTGGATAATACTTTTTATAATATTACGTCAACCTCTCAAGTACTTTGTAGCATATTTAATGCTGGTTAATTCAGCCAAATTACTTCCAAATACTCAGAATTTGTTTCTCTTTAACAATAGTTAGAAATTGTCTTACTTTTATATAGAGAAGTATACAGAAAATAGGATGTCATTCCTCAGTGACGATTTCGGCAGTCAGCATTAACAGTGACATTGGGATATTTCGGATTGTAAGAACACAAGACTTAATCATATAAAAGTAAAAGTTATAGAACCACATTAATTGTTTCACGGTAGTTCACACACAGTAATTTTGAATCTCAATGCGCAAGAATACATTTAAAATAAAACAGTTTTGTTTAACGTACTTACTGTAGTTCCTAAAGCCTTCTAAATCCAGTTTACAGCAAACAAAAACATACTGGAAATAAGTTTTGGAAGATTTCCTTTCTTAAACGTTTGTTTCTCCCTTTTTATCTTCTCTACCATTTTCCTATGATGGGTAAGCCACACTGCACCAACAACATATTTAATTGATTGTGTTTACCACTCGTACACTTCATCTTCAGCTATGAAATCCAGTGCTACGAAAATACAAATCAAGAAGGCCAAAGGATCAACTGAGCATCGTGTCCGTACTCCAGTATTACCACTTGTGCTGCCGTTATCTTGGGTTATCATATCGGTTTAATTTTGTGTGTAACCAACTCAAACAGTAATTTTAAGTAAATACCTGAAGCATATCCAGCATCGACAACGCAAATTCATGTAACTAGTAAAACAAGCAGCTATGAATTTAGCCTTATACCTCAGCCGTTTCTAATCTGGAAAAACAATTGCGGAAACTATTACTTGGGCCTTTTAAAATATAATTTAAAGTACGGCTACCTAAAAGATAGGAAAAGTTCTGCCGCTATCTTCGATAACAATGCCATCTGGTTCATGAGTAGTCTGAGTTAAAATTGCATTAAAAATATGCTGTTGCTATCGGAGAGTAAATAAACATGTAGGTTAACTTGTACTAATGAAATAAAAAAATTATGATGTGGGAAAATTGGGTATTAATAGAATCACTGAAATACAGATCAAAAGTACCATCAAAAGCGTAATTGTAACATTTATTTCACAGATTAAAACCATTAGAGTAAAATGAAAGCATTGATTGAATCTGCTAATTACCACAGTACGGAGTGTGTGTCATTTTATGCTCATCAAAGCTCAGGGGGCAGTGGCGGTAGAGAAGGGAGAGGAAGAGAGAGAGAGAGAGAGAGAGAGAGAGAGAGAAGTAACAACATAAACCTCACTCATCTACTGGCTAAGGGTATTAAGTTTACAATATCCATATCATCTTTTGGATGTCAACATTTTTTTTAAATTTTGCATACGCTAATATAAAAACTTTAAGACGTTTATATTATCGCTATTTAAAATAAATTTACCTACCCAAGCATTAAAGGTTTAATTATTGTCTGTGATTCTAGCTTGACCACAATAACTGCATGTATGGTGGACATTTAGCAACAACGTTTCACATTAAAATAAACCTTGCAATCAATTGAAACAAATACTCTGATTTGATGGCTAAACAAAAGTTTTAGCTAACAGCAGTACACATTTTACTAGCTTGTTTAGCATTTAAGCAGATCAACGCAACAGAAGACAGCAATTTTAAACTTGACTACATAAAAACTTCCTACTTTCCTGAAATAAGCGTTTGTTTATAATTTTAGATAGCCATATGAAGGAAGATGGATGAAAATACACATCTGAACCTCTCTAAGAAGTTGACATATGTACATATTACGGTATTCATGGGCTTACTTAATCTAATGCATTTTAGCTACCAAATAATGCTTTTTAACCTTAATCTCGTATGCGAACGGCAGTCATATGGTACGCACTTGGGCAATTAATGACCTGACTGATGTCAAACTCATGGTGGTATTTGAAGTAATTATTTACTTTATCACACGGTGACCGATTTTTTAAAAAACTTGCTTTACTAAATAATATCGTTGACTTTTTAGGAGCAAAAGCTTCGTTTGGCCACAGTAAATGTTTAAACACACTAATATTACAATGCCCACGAGCTACGGCAATTTTGTCTTACGAATATACAGGAAGACAAAAGGTTGATCGCAAAACAATGGATTTGAACTCATCTGAGTTCTTTCTCTGAAATGCAATATATTTGCTATTAAGGTAACATATGTTGGCAATTTTGTATCAGGATCAATTCTGCTTCTTCGGTGAACATTCACATCTATTACTTCCGAAGATTTGTTCCAATGACACTCCTCTTAGCTTTCTTGGTTATGGTTTCCTGTACCAACAGATAAATTCTTCTGAAACAATATTCCCTTATTCGCAATTATAACATTTAATCGGTTCTTTGAAAATGCTATGCTTTATAAAACACTATAAAACGTTACGTTCGTTACATGAAATGCATTTCGCATGAGTCAGAACTCAAATTGGTCAGCATGAAAAAGCAGCAATAATGTGTAGCGCAATTGGTAGCGCGCTTGCCTCTTGCGCGGAGGACCCGGGTTTGATCCCCGATACCAGCATGGGGTTTTATCTCCTCTGGGAGGTCTGGCACAGGGTGCACTCAGCCTCGTTAGTCACGGGGGGGGGGGACCAACTGAGGAGCTACGTGATGGAAAAGTAGCGGTCCCAGGTCGTGAAGACCGCATAACTGGCCGGGAGGGATCGGGACGTTTACCACGTACCACCCTCCAGTACTGCACCCCACCAATGACGCCTGTGGTGGGGGGACGCAGTGGCTGGGCGGTAAGGCTTGGCTCTTCATGGGCTGTTGTTTCAGAGCTTAGTTTCAGCCATTGAAATTAAAAAAAAAAAAAAAAAAAAAAAAAAAAAAAAAAAAAAAAAACGCACTTATCTTGCGACGTCGGGTAAGATAGCTAGTTGTGCATAATTTCAAAGTCCATGTTCGTTTATATATTTACATATATGAAATAGTAAAATATTGCGTTATAAATCGTTTCCACTTGTAATTTTCGGTTTGGCTCTTTATTTTTTCATGAGTTTCCTCATTCGGAATATTAGTACGATGAAGTATTCATTCAGTTAACCTGCAATTCTCCATGCACATACCAGAAAGTTTAGAAATTGTAAACATACATAAGTTTTCCATACTTAAAGTTTTTTCGAGTATATTGATATTTAAGATAGTAAAAACCCCAAAGCATTAATTAATTTACAAGACAATCTTGCAAACATATTTCCAGTTGAATTAAGATTAGCGCAAATTTTATGTAATAGTATTATTGCTATCTTATCTGATAAATGCAATCGTTATTTTAAACATGTTTAAAACGTTTTATTGAACATTTGATATAAGAAAGATCGTAATAAAACTCATTATTAAATGTTCAGTTAATTTTATTGAAAATATTTGAAAATATTTTTAGTGTTACATTTACTTAAGGACAAAGTTAGAATTTGGTCATCGGGGTTAAAATGCCGCTTCATATTATTGCTGACACTCGGTAAATGACAGAATTGATGAAAGTATGGAAGTTTACGTGCGGCGATGTGGACGGCATTGTTAGACCGCCATTTTTTATTTGCTTATTTCCTAACTTGTTAAATATGTTAGCTTGGAACCTTCAAAAGTGTCAAATGGACTTTTAATTTCTGTCCGTGCTAATAAATCTATTGATTCCCGCCCCCTCCCTAATCTAAATGGCAATTCGCTGTCATCCTCCATTTTCCCCATTGTGAACATTAATATGCACAGATAAGCTTGTGTGTAAAGTGCCCTCATCTGCTAGCTGATACCATCTAGTGTCAGCTGTGGGCGTTAGAACGCTGTTTTTTTGTTTCCGAACACATTAACATGCTCATCAAAATTTACTGAAGGAAGAAAAATGTTTGTACAAAATCTGCGCTATTTACTTCATTATACGGAACACAAATAATGGTTTTCTCCTTGGCGCGGTCGTAGTGCCGCTGCTTACAAAGCGGGGGACCCGAGTTCAGTTCTCATACCAGCGTTGGGATTTTCTCCTGCTGGGAGATCTGATCCGGGTGCACTCAGCCTTATTAGGTCCCTGAGGCGTCCATTGAGGAACTACTTGATGGAAAGGTAGCGGTCCTTGGTCGAGGAGACCGTATAACTGGCCGGGAGGGACCGGGGCGTTGACCACGTCCTACCTCCAGTACTGCATCCCACCCATGACGCCTGTGGTGGGCAGAGGTGGGGGACGCAGCGTTGGGGCGGTAAGTACTGACCCGCATGGGCTGTTGTATTACGAGTTTAGGGTTACACATATAATATATGCTAAATACAATAGTAATGTTACACCTTTAAATTTCTGTAAGGTATTAACCGCACTTATGGACAGCCTGAAAACACTGAAATCGCACGAATTGTAACGTTTATTCCGTTGAACAAACCAGAAAACTGTTTTTCCAGAATAAGGCTTGGTTGGTTCCGTATATGAAACTCTGTTGCTAATTCTGAGATCTCTTTGGTCTTCAGTATACATTACAGGTAGAACCATTCATTTGTTTCCTAACCGGGTTCACAGAATCTGTCTTCTTCTATCTCCCCTTGCCTAGGTGATACTATTTACATGCCTCCGCAGAAATACACGAACACGATCACTTAGCACATCCATGCTTCACTGAGTAAATCATTCTTTTAGTTATGCTGCGGACATACAGACACGACCGTTAAGTAAAACCAGTTTTTTCAGCGCTCCCCAAAAAATGTATTTCCGGTGAAATCTCCTAATTAAATGTTTAGGTACAATGCAATATCTACCACTTACGAGCATGATAAAAGGCGAGTACACAAGACCTCCTGTTTATCTCTTGGTAACTCCTGACATAATGGCCGAAAAGTGGATTGCCCGTTATTTAAATACCAGTTAAACGTTACACAACGGCAAAAGCATGAGAAGTGAAACAAAGACTATATAACATCGTATGAAAGCCAGCATTGGAATACGCTTGTGCAACTTGGGTTCTTCAGGAATCCAAAGAAAAGCCTAGAATACAAGCAGCTCAAATGAGATCTCTACGACCACTATTGGGAGTAACAATATCGAATGAGGAATACCGATATAAGAGCACAACTTATGGAAGAAATATAATTGAGAAGATTTAACGCTTTCAGAAAGAGTGGAAATATCTTCAGGATATTCACTGCAAGCCATTTCTTTTTCTGGACGAAGGAATATTGGACGCCAATTGAGAAGATAGAGTGACCAATTTATCTAGCCTCGGAACCACTCTTTGGCTTAAACCTTCTTGGAAAGAAGAAGACGTTACATGCTTTTTTCTTTCTTCTTTTCCTTTCTTTCTTTTTTGAATGATCAACGCCCACTTTTACTACATGCGGCACTGCAGGTGGTGACACTGGCAATACATGGAATAAAGATGGAGTACCGGTGGAATGAAATGGCAGGGGAAACCGGAGAACCAGGAGGAAACCCGCCCTTGCACCGCTTTGTCCACCACAAATCCCACATGCAGTCGTCTGGGATCGAAACCGGGCCGCTTTGGTGAGAGGCGAATGGCCCAACGGCGCGGCCGCGTTACAAACTTTAAAGGAAATATAGTTAAATGTGTTAATAACGTAATTATAGGTATAGTAGTGTGCAAATATGGTATAGATTTTAAGACTCGAAAGCATTAACATGCCATAATTGACTGATCTGATAGTGACGAGGCTGCGCTATTTCCTAAATCTAAGCTGATTATCTATTAACTACCTAATAATGAGTGATTATTTTAGCTACGTTGGATGTCTAGCAAGGAATGAATAGTCGTGCCATGGTGACAGTTGTACGCTGGCCTCTTTCTTCCCGTATGCTTCACTAATCCTGGGTCGATAGCATTAACCAGTGCTTCTGTAGAACAAGGAAGCTGAACACCTTCTTATCTTGCATGCACTTCAGCTTTCTATGCTGGCTTTTTAAAACGACGAGAAAGGCAAAGAAGAAAGAAAGATATCTTCTTTATTGTGCTGAGCTTGCACCGTGCAACAAAGTTAAACTAGAAACCGTTAGAGCTATTTTTGAAAAAAATAAAGTAACGTAAAGGCCATGTAAAGAATTGTGTCACGTCTTTGGAAGGTATTAAACTTTGACAAGTTTGATATTTATTGGACTAACTTTCTCAGATTTTGTTTTGTTCGCGGTCTTCAAAACATGCACTTCTGAATAACTCTCGACATATACTTTGCTGTGGAATAAAATACTTTCTGCAACTACTAGTGAAAGTAAACTAAGGTTTTATTTTAATAATTCATAGAAGATCTATGTGAATAAATAGCAAAAGGAGGAAACATCGAGTTTTTATTTTGAAACGTTGTGTAATAGTTGTGGTTTTCAACGTCCAATTCTACGTATGGGTGTGAACAGCCTCTTCATTTCGCTCAGATCCCCTTTATCAGCCTTGAGGTTCTTTTATTTTTAATAACGCTAAGACACGAGAGAACCGGCTCAACTTCCCATCCGGAGGATATATCCTTCTCAAGTCTCACTGTTACTGCTTGGATACTAAACGTATTAGGTCATTGTCGTTTTGTTTCTTACTGAATTCTTTGCCTGACTTTCTGGGTTATTTTACCGATTATTGTCCGATTGGTAGGTACTGTAATTTGGTGGTGTTGTGAAAGATGCATCTTCCACGACTAAAGTCACTTTTGGTGGTAGTCTTGGAACTACATATCTTACAATTGTGAGTGGTATAAAAGATAAAGGTCTTATTAAGCAAAATATCTGTTCACTTTAGTATATCTTCCATGTGCTTAAGTAGCTTTCAAACCCATATTTATTGAAGTGAAACGAGAACAATCAGTATAAATGAACGCAATTCTACCGATATGTGACCGCAATTAGAAGTAAAAGAAAATATACAGTATAAGTGCAGGCATTTTGATTACTAACTTCGACCAGTGTAATTAGCAATATTATATCAATATTTGCTGCATTTGCAAACGTATGATTTGTCTTACTAAAAGTTGTAGGTATATTCTCAGGTTGGTTAGTAATATCGAAGACATGACGAAAGTAGGCGGGTCTCGGGATAACGAATGCTGTACCGGAACTGAGTTCCAATGCTTTCTGCGAGGCCTATGACCTCAAGTACCTAGGCTAGTAGGTCGCGCATTGAGAGGTGAAGCAAAGTGGATACTCGGCGGCGCCGTGGCCGAGCGGTTAGCGCGCTCGCCTACCACCTAGGCGGCCCGGGTTCGATCCCAGGGACCCGCATGTGGTATTCGTGGTGGACGAAGCGGCGTCAGGGCGGGTTTTCTCCTGGTGCTCTGGTTCCCCCCGCCATCTCATTCCACCGGTGCTCCATCTTCATTCCATGTATCATCAGTGTCACCGCCTGCGTTGCCGTAGTAGTAAAAGCGGGCGTTAAACACTACAAAACGTGGATACTCTATGCGACAGGAGTTGTTCATTTCGCAGCACAGTAATTGAAAGTTGTTGACCATGCAAAAAACTCAGGTATCTAGTAAACTTTGTAATAGGTCTGTGGGAAAACTGTTACACCAAAAGAAAAACAACTAACACACTGAAGCGGTTACATATTAAGGTATTGTGAGAAACTGACAAAATCAGTCCACTTACTTTTCTCTCACTATATTATCTCCCACAATTGTGTCACAAATACAATTTTCTTCTCAGTTTTCTTCTACAGTCTACAGTCTTTCGCGCTATCACAACTTACAGCTTCTTTTTGTACCCTTGCCTCAGTCCTTTCAGCGTCTTTCTTCAATTTCTCTGTCTCTGATACACTAACTACGACAATGCAATCACTCGACGCTCGTTAGATCTTCTTTAGACTACTGACGTATCTATCGCGACGACACACACGTGCAGCTGTCTCGCATTCGCTAACACTCTGATCCATTCATGTCTGTAACCGTAAACTCACTGCTGTTTCCTGGACTCCTTATATAGTAGGGATGACGTCACACGGACCATTTGCGAACTCCTTCAAATACGTAAACAGATGTTTTCGAATGCTCTAGAGAAAACCCCCTTTGTTAGCCGCTTCAGTTTTTGTAAATCTCGTACACACAAACAGTTGCACAAGGCAGTCTGACCTTGAATACCTTTGCCCGCTCGCCAGCCCGGCATGTGGTAAGAAGCAGCATGGCCCCGTCCGTACTTTGTTGTCCGCCAAGCCCAGCGTCACAGTATGAGTTATCAAAATATCTGCACTTATGCCCTTAACAGCTGGTACAGTCAGCCAGAAATCTATAAATGAAAAGTGGAATCAGGTAGGGAGAAGGAATGAATGTGAGAGCTATTCATGTACAAATGTTAACTCCGGCCCGTCGCTACACTTTCGATTACGTGATAGCTATCAGTTGTGTAGTCTGAGACAATGTACTGCTTAATAATTTATCCATGTTGTTATCCGTTGTTAGGTGAAAAATTTTATAACAGTCTGGGTTCATCAGTTGTTTGAACCACAGAAACTGTAATATCCGGACATTGCCGTGTTGTTTATCCATAGCATACTAAATATAACGGAGAGCTATTTTTCCTTACTTATATAATTTAACATCTATTCTTAACTAGCAATTCATAAATTATTATATAATAGAATTAAATGTAACAAAAATGGTGAATTCGGGATGTGACTTAAAATTACTGTCACAGTACTATGCAAATGCATAGACAGTCATTTGTTGACACATTCTCACAGCCACCTGAATCGTACGCTACTATCCTTTTAGGAAGTGTTGAGCGTAACAATGATGGGGATGTATAGCAATGCTTATCGTGAGCACTTCCTTCTAAACAACATGCAAGTGACAGAAAATATGGATGAAAATCTCCTGGAAATTTCAATCTGAGCCAAAAACCTTGGATCGCAGCTGCTGTCAACGGAATCCTGTCAGCAGTATGAGAAGGAATAAGTTGCACTTAAAGGCTCCTTCAAGGTACCCAGGGTTCTCTTATGAGCAAGAATGAGGTGCTGGATTATTAACATGAACAATCAGACACTGCTCGTTCCTTGTTCCTTGTTTCAGGATTAAGTGGTTTTGTTTAAAACCCTGTTAAGATTGGTATCACTAGTCAGTGCCATCTGGACTTTGTTTATCGTGTAACAAAGGTGTCATTGATAACTATTTTTCGATTTATTAACAGTCCCGCAAGGCTTTGCTAAAAATAATTGAGGTTAATATGAGGCATTCCTGACCAGAGGCGCAAACTTAACAAATGCAGACATCGAGCAAAATGCCATATTAACTTTCTACCAAAGGTGAACTCGACATAATATTACTTCTCCTTTATGGTTTAATCTGAAGGTGTAGATGGCAATTAAACAAAGCCTATATCATATTATTCATTTATTGATTACAATCAACACATGACATGAATGGGATAACAATATTATTATTGCGAAGAAATGCGTACATTCGACCTTATGTGTCATACTCATCAAAGGTATCTCCATCAGATTCGATCTCATTTGTGCAGTTTCATTGAGCTTGAAGTGCCTAGACCCATGACATGAGTGCGTAAGGCAGTAAATCTCTGATGTTCATCATACATCCTGTAATTCCTTAGATTTTAGGTTGAACTTCTCCGGATCATAACATTGTCTCTTTCCCTTTTGGAGTTTAACAGTAGTTTTGACATTTAGATTTTATGTTGGATATATGTGAAATCCTTCCTTTCAATCACGACTATACTGAAACATTTTGCCATCTTTAAATTTAGCACCAATCAACGTAGCTAATGTTATATTCTTCTGTAACAATGTAAAATTCTTTATCATATCATGGGTAATATGTATAACATCGAGCGGCGAACTTTTGCGGGATTTCCTTATGAACTGGACGTAATGATCTTTCGCGAACACATCACAGTGCCGAACAGTTTTCTACTCGTATGTGCCGGAAGTCGCGGTATCCCGGCGGTTAGGAATGCCCTGGAGTCATGAAGTAATGTTTGATGTTGTCTAGCCTGCCGTTGTGAAGGAGCATCAAATTTGTCAAAACTATGTTAATGTTATTATTTTGACCAAAACATTTGTCTTGAAATTTGAATCAATACTGGCGAGGTAGTCAAGTTCGCCCTTCTGGTCTGCGCTGCTATCGTTCAAACCAAACTCCTCCGATTTGTTTCTGGCCATTGTTCATAGAATATTAAGGTGACATACATGTACCAAAAGTTCACTGTTACTCATCGAGGTAAACGCTTAAATAAACAAAATATGCATATCTGTCGAGCTCGCCCTTGTGATCGGGAACGTCACATATTCTGTTAGCCGTAACACAACAAATTTCTCGAATGAACTCATAGCGAGCAAAACTAAAACAACTTAAAGCTTCAGATTACCGTTTTCAATATGTGGAAAACATTACACGAAAACACTCCTTATTAAAAATATCTGTTTTTCATACTTTTTTTTAAATTTTAATAGAGATATACCTTATTTATCTACAGGCGATAGGCAGAATAATGTGAGCACCTGTACTTACTTTGGAATGGTTTATAAATAGGGGGTTGGACCCCCATTTGCCCATAATACACCTGCAATTCTTTTTGGAATACTGGAATATAATGATTGCATACTCTCCAGTGGAATGTTATGCCACTCTTCTAACTCCTGTAGTGACGAGAAAGACGGAAATCTGCTACGTGGTCTGTTCTCCAATACTGACCAAACTGGTTCAACAATGTTCAAGTCCGGGGATTGTGCTGGCCAGAGAAGATGCTGCAGTTCATTTCCATGCTCCTCAAACCACGATTGTACTGTCCTGGCTGTGTGAATGGGTGCATTATCGTCTTGAAATATGCATCGTTGTTGGGGAACAAAATTTGAATGTTGGGGGGCACCTGATCACCTAAAATGTTCAAATATCCTTTGGCTGTAACATGGTGTTTGAGAGTAATGATGGGACCAGCGGAATACCATGATATGACTGCCCACACCATCACACTTCCACCTCCATGCTTAACCGTTGGAATCAAGCAATTAGCATTGTAGGCTTCTTTTGGAGTTCTCCAGTTCTCCGGCCTGATGTTGGAAATAACGTAAACGTCAACTCGTCGGACCATATTGATTCCACTGAGCAGCCCTCCAGTGTTTATGCTTGTGACAGTATTTTACACTTCTTTGCGCTTGTTATAGCCACTAATGGTTTAGGTATAGCAGTTCGTCCATGAATATCCGCTTTATGGGGTTCTCAGCGGACAGTGGCGATAGATACAGGGTCTAGATGATGACCAATGAGCTATGTAGTCACTGCAGTCACAGTAGTGACTTTAGTTTTGTGTTGACACAATTCTTGTTAGTGTACGACGGTCTCTGTCGTTTAGTTTTGGTTTTCTCCCCTTATTACTTTTATGTAATGATATATTTCCGTGTTTTCTGTAGGTTTTCATGATTGTTGAAACAGTTGCTCTTGAAACATTAAATAAGTTGGCTGTCTTGGTTACTGTTGCTCCAGCTAATCGAACCCCACAATCAGCCCGTTTTGGAACTCAAACTTAAGTCTTCCATTGCAAGTCTACCTGTGCATCTGAATGTAAATACGAAGTGTGCTCTACTCGTAAACATCCTGTACTGATTTCTAGTCAGTAATGAACACGCACAGTCTAGCATGACATGTGCTTTACCTGTGTTGTTGACCGTCAAACACAACCATCCCTTTACTACCACTGTTCACTTTATTTTGCCTATCCGCTGTAAAGCTTGGTGTACATTATGACACTTGCCGTGTTTTATAAATTTTGATAATAATAAGGAGCAACCATGGACTAGCTAGAAATAATTGTTTTTACACCAAGGAATTACCTGAGAGGAAAGACATTCTAATAAGAATCATTATAATCATTATAATCATTTTTGAGAGGATAAAACGTAAAGAAAGAAAACCCGAAAGAAAAGAAAGGATTATTTTGAAGGGTGATTTTCCTGAAAATTTTGCATCTTCTACACAAATGCTGTATATATGTTTTAAGCTTGCATTTTAAGCATGGATGTTGACATTCATACACTTTTTACTATTATTGCTACCTTTTTACTTGTGCTGTCCACCGATTGACATAAACTTTTCTAAACTAACGTTTGTGAGTTGAAGAAGTCTCAAAAATATACCTTTATTCGAGCTGCAATATCGATATTGACCGCCTCCGTAGCGCAGTTTACCAACGCAGTTTACCGTAGCGCGCTTGCCTCTGGCGCGGAGGACCCGGGTTCCATCCCCAGTACCAGCATGGGGTTTTATCCCCTCTGGGAGGTCTGGCACGGGGTGCACTCAGCCTCGTTAGGTCCCTGGGGAACCAATTGAGGAGATACTTGATGGAAAAGTAGCGGCCCCAGGCCTAGAAGATCGCATAACTGGCCGGGAGGGCTCGAAACGCTGACCACTTCCAAACCTCCAGTACTGCACCTCACCAATGACGCCTGTAGTGGGCAGAGGTGGGGGACGCAGCGAATGGGCGGTAAGCCTTGGCCCCGCGTGGGCTGTCGCGCCGGGGTTTAGTTTTAGTTTTATATCGATATTACATTCGTTGATGGGTAGCAGTTATTCCTCTTAAGTAAGCAGAAGAAGAGGTCAAAAGGTTTCTTGAAGCAGAATTTTGAAAGAAAGAATAAAGGTACGAGCGGAGAAGTGAAAATGAGAGTCATATACTTTATGAAGGTGAAACATGGATATAAAGCTGTTTATTGATGCCCTAAAGACCTCTGTAAAACCACATTAGAATTTTATTACTGACCTTGAATGGATTTTCCCACTCAATTTGCAAAAACGAGAGCGGTGTTCTACTTCCAGCTTATTCGCATTTCTACCGAGTGATTATACATTTATGTGTGAGAAAGGAGCAGCATTCACAAACAACGTTTTGTGGTTCTGTTTGAAACTGGAGTGCAGTTAAAACACAAAAAGGAAACTGATACGTGCGTCCTTTTGAGTTCTTATAGCCATAGCTTGCTTAACATACATTCCTGTGACAGTCTCATTATACTCTAGTTACATAATAAGTTATTATTAATAACTAGTGTGATTAAAGTATGTATCATTGAATAAGTTTTCAACGAGAAAGGAAATTTGATAATGTGTTCATATTTTAACTGGTACCCCATTGAATAGGGTAGTTGATTAATACGGGATGATTTAGGCACTTAAGTTAATTCCCTTTCTAATTAATCGCATATTCATGCCCCCAGGATTTATTATGGTGGCAACTACAGTTTTCTGTCACGGAATATATTTTATGCAGGGCTTTGTGCAACATTTGTTCAGCGTGAACAGGAAGTGCAAATAAGTGATCTTCCGCAGTGCCCCGCCCTCGCTTTCTGATTAATTACTCGTATTTCCTCTTTGCATGTTTTTAGTTAATAAAAATGCATTTATCTCTGTTATATCGTCACTGAACTTTCTCTGTCATAATACAAACCCGAATGTTTAACCGATGTATTTATGGCGCACATAAATGTTCTATATGTAATTTAAAATTTATTTTAATCACGTATTTCCATTATTCGTTCACTTATTGCTTTCTCTAAAACATATAAGAAGTAGGGAAAGTACCAAATTACATCCAAAAATTTGATGTCGAGATTTCACCGAAATCTACTAAACCAAAAAAATAACTTTTTAAAACAAATATGCGTGAGTACATGTGTGTTTATATGCGTCATTGTGTGTATGTATGAACAACTTAACTACCAACCATTGTGTTAAAATATAACGAATTTTGTTTGTGCATCTTGAATGTACCAAGCCTGCACTGACACTGCATGACCATTACCAGGTGAACCTGATTAAGATAACGTGAATACAAATATTACACTTTAATGTATATGGAAACTACTTCGTTTCACTATACGCAAATATTGTGTGAACAATGCTGTAATTATTTCTACCTTAATTCCAATAAATTTAGTCACCATTTAAAGTTGACATGACGTTGCCAAATGTGTCTTAAAATTAACCTTTCCATCACATTTTAACAGTTAATTGTGAATAAATTCACAATTAAAGTAGAAATACATTATAGCATTGTTTACACAATGTCTGCGCGACAATAAGTGAAATAATAAACAATTTATATGCATTCCACAAGAAGCAAAATGGCTCCAAATGTTTGACACAAATTATCTTTTTCTTCGGCGAGACGGTTCTTTATTGACCGTAATTGCATTGGACATATTTGTTATATTCATCATGTAGAATCCCTGATTAAGTGTGGCCAAAGCACAGGGGAAGACAACTTCGGGCCGTGTGACGTATTTAAATGAAGAGCCAGCTTGTACGTTCGTGTGACGTCAGGCGAGAGCGGTGTATTGCTACGCTGCCTAGATCAGCGGCGCTACTTGCACGAAACTGAATGAATATGAAAAACGTTATTTGGGCATGTTTACAACACGCTCGGGCTGTTTAGGAGAACCCTCTTCAGCCTAGTCTTAGGGTTTTTATTTGTTGTGTGAGGGATCTTGACGGCGTTAGTGCAAATTTTGTTTTTATTTTGTGTCTTTGTTGACGTTGTATAGAGCTGTGTGTAGTAGTTTTGTCTTTGTGTTCAGTTCCCCGTGTTTCACACCAGTTTGAGACCAGGCTTAAAGATGTAGAAACATTGTCAACTACGTTTCCTCAATTTCGCCCCTTTCTAGAAAAATATTGCATGAAAGTTATTCCTGACGCTGAGGAAAAAGTATCTTCATGTGTGTTATGGAGAAGCAGTTGCTCATATACGGAATGAAATTCCAGACTCCTTTATTTGGTTTGCCGTGGATGAAACTACAGATGACATGGGTCGGTACATAACAAATTTAGTAGTAGGAAAACTAGATTCAGAAAGTCCAGCAAAACCATTTCTAATCTGTTGCAAGAACAAACAAATCATTCTACAGTTGCAAGATTCGTAAATGATGGAATGAAGATTCTGTGGCCAGAGGGTGTGTGTGAGGAAAAGGTTCAGATACCGCAGCGTACATGATTAAAGCTGCTACTGCCCTTAAGGTTTCCTACCCGAATGTACCTGCTTGGCCCATGCACTGCAACGTGTTGCTGAAGTAGTAAGAAGTAATTTTCCCCGTGTGAATAAGTTGATATCAGCAACAAAAAAGGTCTTTGTGAAAGCACCGCACAAAATTCAGTGCTATAAGAATCATCTCCAACATGTCCCTTTGCCTCCTGAGCCAGTACGCCAGTACCCCAAGATGGGGTACGTGGTTAGAAGCTGTGACCTTCTATTGTGAACATTTTGAAGGAGTCCAGTCAGTGGTGAGCATGTTCTCTTCAGAAGCAGCTGTTTCCATACGCGAATCTCAGGACATATTTCAAGATCCGAAAGTGGCAAGCTCCTGTGTTTACATCAAAAGTAACTTCGGCTGGTTGCCTAGCACCATCAAGCAGTTGGAAACATCAGGTCCCCTTCTTCACGAATCTATGGATTTAACGGAACGTGCATAACAGAAGCTTAGAGTAGTTGTAGGAAGGAAGGTAGGCGAAAACTTCAAAGCTGTGCTAAACAGGAATCCAGGGTACTCTACGCTTGTGTCCGCGTCTGAAGTTTTAAATGGTGACAATGTCGATTTACCAAAACGTTTCTCTGCAAATGAGATTCTTATGCTAAAATATGGTGCTGTTACTTCGTGTAATGTGGAGAGAAGCTTCTCTGGTTATAAAAATATTTTGTCCGATAGGAGACAAAAATGACTCCTGAAAATATGGAAAAGTATATGATTATTCACTGCACGTTGAAAGAAGCAACAGACTTAAAATGAAAATGCCTAGTTGTTCATTGTATGTCAAGAGACAGAAAACTGAAAATGCATCCTCATTCTAAAAGTTAAATATTTTGAATTGATTGTTTCACTCGTTGATAGATTGGTTCAGTATTTCAACATTGGTTTACCATCTAAAATTTAAGTAAAATATTTATGTGAAATGAGTAACTTTAATAAATATAATCCAAAACACATTTTTTATTTCGTAATTACCTACTTGAAAATAAATTTTAGGTAAATTCTGCATAAAACAAAACATTTCCCATACAATTAATTCTATATTTAGTGAATTTTAACTAATTGTAATTAATTTATGTGCTTAAATCAAATTACAAAATTCTGGGTAATTCGCAGTCTGCATTTATATTTGAGGTGGTAATCTTAGCATGAAGATTATTACATAATTTTACATATTTTGTTGATATTACATATTTCATTACATATTTTGATGTTTTTTGTTAGATAAATATTTCGCACCTTTCCGGGCTTTAGTTATAAGTGTTATATTCAGAGTGGTCATTTTATGACCCGGGCCAGATTGTGTGTATGCGCTCTTTGTCTACTACCCTTCCATTTTAAAATCTCCATCTTACATACGAGTTAACATACATTATAACGAGTACTAACTTTTTTATTACAGCTTCACGGGTGATCAGCCGTGTGAGGTTTAAAAACATTGAGCTTTCGGCCATTGTAAACTCTATGGCCTTCGTCAGAATGAAAAATGACCGTTAGCTTTCCGCTCCCCATATAGGTATATACAATGTTAGGTGGGAGGGGGTTGCAACACTGAATTTTCCACAACAAGGGGAAGATAAGTAAAGGAGTATTTCTTTTGTTGTATATCAAGTGCCAAACTCAAATTATAATTTGTTGGATGTAACTGATCTACTTCAATGCAAAAATGTCACTCTTAATACTATTTTTTCCATTATCAATAGTGCATAAATAGAAATTACATTTTAAAAAATCACACGTTTATGATGATTTTCCTCCATTCTTTCATTTTTAAAAGGCCTGTATCCTCCATTTGTACATTCAAGCCTTTGAAAGTTTTTTCAGTTACGTGTTGTCTAAGAGATATCGTATTTGCGATGCAAGTTTTAAGTGACTCATCGTGCATGTGTAAAAGGATTCTGCAAAATAGCAATGATTAGATACAGTCTTCTGAGTTTTATAAATTCACTTTTTATTTCCTTTGGTTTTTGGCATTGATGTTGCTGCCAATTTGCCAATCCCTATGTCAATATTCCAGAAGAGAAACAATGCCACATCCTGTTAATTGTACTGTTAGTTTAATTAATGTGAGGAGGCGAAGTATAACAATTCGCTTCAAATAGCTCATTATTAACCTCAAATGTGTTTATAAGTCGACCTGATTAGTATTGTTTATTCTCATCCACGCATACCCTGAGAAACATACCCCACAGTTCACAACTGTAGCACACGACAGCAGATTCATAGAAGACTGTACTCTTAAAAACAAACGACTTCCCATTTGAGAAAAGTATAAATGCGAGTACTATTGAAAAATACAAACCAATAACAAGGAGTAACTGAACAAAAGATGTATTTATGCAATCTTAGCGTTAAAACGGTCTATTGTAACGGCATAAATCGTGCAAAATTATCCTATTTCTGACACCAGTGCCAGAAAATGAATGCAATAATTACCAGGGCAACAAAGCAGCAATGACATCATCTTCGCCACAAATAATTTTCTCCAATATGCTTGTAGGAAAACCTAAAATCGTCCTTTTCCTTTCTCCATCCAGAACTCAAATGACCTAGTTGTCGAATTAAACTCCACTCACTCACTCACTCACTCACTCACTCACTCACTCACTCACTCACTCACTCACTCACTCACTCATTCACTCACTCACTCACTCACTCACTCACTCACTCACTCACTCACACACCATCCACAAAACTTTTCATATTCTTTTTAGTAAACATCTTTTGATTTTCTGGAATTACTAAATTCTCAGCACTCTTGGCTTCGAAATGTCAAGAGGAATACAACTCATGTTTTCAACAGTTTTATCATGACCTTCCGTTTTCCTTTATAGGTGTTGAAGCAAGTGAAACATCATCTGGTTAACAAAGACTTTGCGTTAGACATGTGATCTCTGATACATTATTATTTTTCATTTAGCAAATTTATTAATTATTTTTACGTATTTTAATGCTAAAATTGCATAAAGCGTCGTATGCAACACGTGTATAATCTTTTCATTGTGTCACTCGTAAAAATTAGCGTGTTTGCTTTTACTCACGGGCTAACATATATTCTTCTCACAATCGTTCAGATTGTACAATAGTTACATAAATAACTATTGACATAAATCACGTGCTATAACGACACCTGCATTTTTGTCGGTAATATTGTGTCTAATTACTTACAATTCACCAGTTATATAAAAGCCATACAGAATGAAGAGACTATTCCCAGAAAATGTAAGATAGTCAACTTATTTTCATGAAAATATCTTAAAACATATAGTATCTTAATTAAAGTCGTTAGAACCAGTTTATAAAAATCGAAACCTTCAACAAAATATATTCTAGTGTGAAGTGTAGTTTTGAGTGGGTGGGTGGGTGGGTTATCTTGAAAAGATGAGTCGCATACTTGAAAAACGCCGATCTTAGTGTGAAGTCAACCATCAATGGTTGCTTGCGCCGAAACTTATATTCAAAGGCAATATTAATAATAACATTAATAATTTAAGTTAGTGGTGTTTTGTGTTGCATATTATACTAAAAATTCGCATTAGTTTTGCACAAATTTTCGGGTAAAATTAATACACATAGACATTATTGAAATTAAAATTAACAGGTAAGTAATGTTGCTCTAACATTATTGTTGAAAATGTCTAAATTAAAACATTTTATCATCATGACATGAATCACTACATATATCATGCAGCAGACTTCAGAGCCATTGTCCATCAATCAGCATCACCAAATTGCAACATGCAATAAGTTGTGACACTTTCATTTTTCATAGTTGCCCTTTTGTCTTTTATAACCTAGTTATAGGTATTAAAAAGAAACTCTGGCTGTCAGCATTTGATACTAGTAACCAAAGGCATTGGAGGGACTTTTTACAGAAAAAGTGGTAGCATTCACCTTTTGCTTGAAATGGTAAGAGTGCTGTTACTATAGATATATCATATTTGTTACCATGGCCTGACTGTTCAACAATGGCACAAAGTTATTTGTCGGGCAGCTTTCTTGTCTGCCTATTTATTTTGTAGTATTGTTAGATGTTTTTCTCCAAGGAAACCGAGTTATTGAATTCGTAAAAATTAGATCTGAATTTTTTTCATTGTTATTAAAACCAAAAATTAAACACCAGCGACAGTGACTCAATGAATAAAAATCTTATTTTTCTAAGCAAAATTTTAAAAAATAATGGATTTCTTATTTATCGCTAAAAACACACTATTCTCGAAAATACAAAAAACTCGCAAAACATAATCCCATATATCACATCTAAACTATGTCAAATGCATGCAAACCAGTTTGTTCTGAAATTGAATAACTTTCTCATTTATCGTTAAAAACAAAAGCTCTTGCCCCTGCTTATATTTAAATGCAGTAAGGATTAAATCTACGTAAATGTTTACAAATAAAGGCGAGTAAAGACGGTAAGCTTTAAATGGTAACACTCAACAATCTGATTTGTATATTTCTGCAACAACAAATGCACATATTAATAGTTGGAGGATTAAATACTGTTATTGTCTGCGGTAGAAATCCAAATTCTTAGCACAAGGATAAGAAAACACCATCGCCGAAAATAAATTTACACAAGCAAATTGGCGAATACGCAAAGAAAACAAAAATGGTTGGTTGGAGACAAATGAATGGTCTGTGGTTAATTGATTGATTGATTGATTCATTGCGAGGTTCTCGGAATTAATACGATTCGTGTATGCAGCACAATGAACATCAAGTTACGGTTTCCAGTTGTAGCTGTAGGAAATCAAACTACGTTATACTGAAATAATAGAAGGGAATATAACGTATAAATAACAGTCCGTAGGAGTTTGAAGTCCTTACTTTATTCCTTTCAGAAATACAAAGGCAATAAGGCTGTAAGGTAGCCCTAAAGGTTTATACTCGTACCTCTATTTCCGAATCACTAACTTATACAGACAGCATGTATAATTCCCGCAATAAAGTGGAAAGGAAACGAAAACACATATAGAAGTGAAGGAATCAACTTCTCAGGCCGCCTCTTCTGTGGGAGGTAGTCTATATATGAGTACAATAAACGTTCATTGATGCTATAGAACAAATTCGAAATTGGAGTAGACTTTCGTTCCTCCTATCAGTCCTCCTGTCAGTCTATCCACAGCAACTTGTTACTTCATCTGAACTTCAAGAATTGGGGAAGAATGCCTGACACTGACACTGAGTAATGTGTAAAATCATCGCTTCCGTGGTCCTCCTCAATGTCTTCTTCCTCTGGGCTTGTAGTTGAGTAGCCTTCTTCGAATATTACCTGCAGCATTCTGTCAATATGTTGCCTCCATTTATTTCTTTAATCTGTGATTTCTACTTTCTCTACCAGGTATAGTAAGTAGAGGAAGTATTGTACTCCATTCAGAAATTCCATATAGAGATTTCACAGAAAAAACGTTTTGAGATTCCCTGAATCCAAAAAAGGGCATTTTTAAAAATGTATCTGTGCGTGTCTGTCTGTCTCTGTGTGTGTGCATATATGGGTGTGTGTGTGTGGGGGAAGGGGTGGATGGGTGGGTGTGAATAGAGCATAACTCGAAAAACAAAAGTTGGTTAAATCCCAAACTTGGCATTAAGATCAGTGTCTTCCAAGGATGCGACACGAAGGTTAGGAAAAGAAGAAAAAGAAAACCCCTCTCTCCAAACTACTCTTTTCATGGAGAATTTTTCGAAAAATTTTCCAAAAATGCCTCATACCTTTCTGATTAAAATACCATAATAAGTTTAAGTTATTTTCATGACGTGGGTTGAGCCGTAAGGTCCTCCGCTGACGTTACAAGAGTGCCATAGTCCATACTCTTCATTCAACTCCACAGAAAATAGTCAAGAGGTGTCAGATCTGGCGACCGTACTGGCCATGGAACTGGTCCACCTCTATCAATCCATCGAATACCATATTTCCTAATTTCTCTAAGACTGGTGCGGGTTTTGTAAAATGGCTTTGCTATGGAGACACTATATCGGGTCGCGGTACAGGGCGAGATGAATTATTGGAATCAATTCTTTAGTTTGCTGAATTTTGTATTCACACCTTTTCAGATTATTACAGCTTTTAAATCGCAGCACAATTTAAAAATCTTTAGTTTCACTGGCTCGTATTTCCTAGTACGTTCAAGATTATGTATCGAAAGATTTAGCGAAATCTAGCTAAATGTGTCGTCTATCTACTTATATCTTCTCCATTTTAATTGTGTTGTATTAATACAGATTGTATAGTTTAACTCCTCGAAGTTAAATTGGTAGTAATACCTTCTTCACTTTAAACCTTGGTTCGCGAATGTTAAAGTATTTTACAGTCACTTATTTGGAGACGTGCAATTAAAAGACGTCCACTCTCTTTGAAGTCGGCGGACCAAGAGAAAGTTTAATATTACCTCGTCGCTAAGGCAACGTGTTCGAGTTTTTTCTTGCACCTTTGACCTCGAACACTCGAAACCTCATGAAAACGGGCTTAGAATAACGATCAATCATAAACAAAACCGTGGTCTGTATCATTTCCATGCAAAAAGTTCCATTCTACTTCAAGTGACATTTTAATAGAGAGAAACAAAGTACCACAGGAGGGAAATTATTTGTAATTCAATGACGTCAGTGTATCCTTGCATTTTCAATCAACAGTGCCAAAAACCCTCTGCTTAAATTATTTATAATAGCGCAAGATACACATACTACACATCTGATAGTGCTTACACTAGTCCTCAAAGTGCACATGCAGGATTTTGATGAAGTGGTTAAAACAAAGTGGAAGAGAACAATGTGCACACCTCATTAAAGCCGCATTATCACATTCCATATGACTTTCTCATTCACGCAGTCCAATATCAAAACCCACACTAATTATATTTGCAAATGATGATGCATTCGCCTAGGTGGCATGCGGAAGTCACGGAAAAACCCATGTCAGAGTGCGCGATCACGGGGATCGAACTTGCGACTTCCCGAATGCGGGCCACCAACGTTACCGCCTGAACCATCCCGTTTGGTCATCCTGTTTGTAAAATATTTTCATAATATTGCTGCAGTCTTGGAGTTGCAAAGAAGTAGTGTAATGATGAGAAACTAGAGGAACTATCTATGTGAAGCAAAGAGCGTCTGTGCATTAAGAAGCAGTTAATGCACCTTGCCTCTGTTCCACGGAACATTGAGACTCCCATCAAAGCACTTTCGTCCTCGCCGCTCCCGTCACGTCTCTGTGGTGAGACATTTCCATCACTACCTGAACCTATTCGCTTTTTCTGCAAGCCTGTCAATCATTAGCAAATCCATACGCTTGATTTGTTATGAATACTTTAGGAGCACTTCCCGAAAGAACACGTCAGGTCTCTATCAGAATATATCCACAGCTATTTTTGCTCTTACTAGAGATTGTCCTCTATTCCACTCAAAAATTGTATGTTGAGATTTTTGTATGTGTTCCTGTGTGTATGTGTATGTGTATGTGTGCCCTGAACAGCGTGACTCAGAAGCGAAAAGTCAATTAAATACCAAACTGATGTGACACGTAGATCTTCAAGAAAATCTCCAACCTCAAACTATATTTTTATGAACAATTTTCTTTATTTTTGGTTTTCTCAAAAATGACTAAAAATTATCATTAGGGCTAGGAAGTTCATGCATTTGCATGTTTTTTCATAGGGGTTAAAAATGTATGCTTTTACATTATGTGCACGAATTATGGAATTTTAAGTTACTTGGACGTGATTTTATGGTGCATATAACTGCATATTTTCTTGATTTTGATAAATGCATATTATTTCAATACTACAGCCTCTATATAGCATATGTTAATGATTTTTATGATTTTTTTTTTCTACCTGGGTAATATTTTTCATATTGGTAGTGTTGCATATGATGATGTAACTCTCGAGGTGGCTAGAAGCAATGCAGAGTCATGTTGTTATACAGTGAATCCCCTGTTTCCATCCTTTCATTATATGTATGAGCGTAGAGAATAAATCAGTGCGTTATCTGAGAGGTTTATATTAACAAAGATAAAGTGCAGGTCAACGTTTTGAGCAGCACGATTATAGCAACGCTTGCCTCTGCATGGTCTTCAAACGTAACAGTGTTGTGAACTGGTTCCCTCCAAATTAAATTAGGCGTATAAAATGTTAAAAAGCTCTTCAAATGCCGAAAATAAAACCAACTTAGAGTTATTAATTAATTAATTAATTTACAGAAAGAGTTTTCGGGTGATTTAATATCTACAGATAATAGGCACTGTTTTGTGGAGCGTGTGACAAAAATATAGGGAGTGAGAAAAGATTTCAAATAGTTCAGCACATAAACACAGCAAAACATAAGGAGAATTTAATCGGAAAACTCGCTAACAAATAACCTGTTCTAAAACAATTAGTAGAGTGCTTAGGAAGTAGGGTTACTGAATTTTCCTATGACTTGTGCCAAGTATTTCTAACTGCTGATATTCCCTTGTTAAAACTTAATAATCCGATATTTAAAAACTTTCTTGCCAAGTGTACTCAACAACATGTGTCTGAAGAAAGTACACTGCGTAAGACTTATGTAGGGCATTGTTACAATAACGTACTGTCAAATATACAAAATTTAGCGGATCAGTTTGTGTGGTTGTCTGTTGATGAAACCTCTGATTCTGAACGCCGTTCTATTGCTAATATAATCGTGGGTGCCTTAAATAATGAACAAAAGACTACAGCTTATCTCCTTAATATGTGCAAATTGTCGGCCACTGACAATGTAACTGTGACACAGTTTGTGATGGACTCTTTGAAATTACAATGCCCATGTGGAATCGAATACAACTGGTTGCTTTTATTTTTTACCTTATATGGTAAAATCAGGAAAAACTCTGAAAGGTATTTTTCCTAACTTAATTAATATAACTTGTTAGGTACACGCTCTTCATCGAATTTCTGAGACAATACGCGATTCTTTCCCACTGGTAGATACGAGTAGATCTGTGTCCGTACAAAGAGAATTTTTCTTAAATCTCCTAAAAGAGTTAAGTTTTTCAGATCAACTACACCTAATATCCGACTTCTTCCTGCACCAGTGTTAACTCAATGGGGGACATGGGTCGATGCAGTTTTATATTATGCTGAGCACATAGAAATAATCGAAAAGGCTGTTAATTCATTGTACTCGAACGATGCTTCATCAATACAAACTGTGCAAAATATTCTGTCAGGCACTGGGCTAAAGAAGGATCTTAGTTTCATATCTGCCCATTTTCCTTTCTTACCAACAGCCATAACGGCATTGGAAGCTGTAGGATTTCCTTTGCATGAATCACTTACTGTGCTTGAAAAAACAGTATGTGATCTAAGTTCGGTTCCTGGTAGCATAGGACAAAAGGTGAAAGAGAAAGTGAATTATGTAATTTCAAAAAATTCTGGTTATAAACAGATGTGCGATATTCGAGACATCCTCGAAAGAAAACCATCTGTCACACTAAGAGACTTGACTCTTTCTGTGAAGCAGTTAACATCATTTATATATGCCCCGATAACATCTTGTTACGTGGAGAGGTTTTTCACGTTACAAAAGTGTTTTGCCAGACAATAGACGACGCTTTACTGATGAAAATTTGTGTAGTGTTGGTTGTGAACTGCAATTTAGCAGTTGATAGTAGCAGCGGAACCACTTCTGCTTCAACCTCTAAGGAATAAGGTAACTATTATTTACACTAACTCATCTACTACAAAGGAACATGAACTTTCTAATGAAATAGTGCATATTTTTGGCATATTTTGAAGTTTTTAGGAGCATATTTGCATGCATATTTCAGTGATTTTTAGGCATGAACTTCCAAGCCCTAATGATCATGTTTTGCATACTGTGTTTTTAAGATATGTACATAACAAATGAAGTGTATGTCTTGAATTTTCTGAGAAGTAGGTAGGTATCTAATGCACTGCGTATGACGATAGTCATTAGCAGTCTGGCCTTCCAGTATTTTGAAATGATGTCAATTTCAGAGGAAACAGCAGGGCAGGACCTAAGATGTACACTGTCCATGATTTCTTGGAATCACACAGGGTGCAAAGTGGAGATTGTCAGATGTTTATTCTATGGAGATGATGTGCCAGGCAGTCATTCTGAAGAGGACTACTGCCGATCACGGAGCAAAAGTGATTCATCTTCATTCATCGTTCACCTACTTCCACTTCTTATTGATTGCAGCAATTTCTTTTCTGGATTTTTCTGAGTTTCTAATCTTGTTTTTAATGTAATGTTTAAATGAGAGATGTGAGATGATCTTCACTTTGGCTTGTACGAGTAGAATTTAGGATTCTTTCTTTGCTAGTTGGCCAACTGCCTCATTTCCCATTATCTCGCAATGTGATGGTATACACTCTAGAGTTAATTCTTTGCCGGACTTTTGCAACTGGAAGGTAAATCTGCGACATTCTTTGGTCTCCACTGTGTTTGAATTGAGAATTGCTTGGAACGCTGCTTTGGAATCAGTGAGTGTTACTGCTCTGTCGAAGTTGCTATGTCTGAATGTTAGGTTTTCAACAGCACGTCGTATTGTCTTTATTTCACTGTCAAAATTTGTAGTACATGCTTCGACATGGTTGTAGAATGAGAATAATGTGTATTTTTTGAGAAGAGCCTCTTAAAATCTTTTTCTTCTGAACTACTTTTGTATAGACAAAATCTAAGCACACAAAATATGTTGTTAGCTAATGCTGGATTTCTGACAATGAAGTCATTAATCCTCTTGCTCTCCAATATTTTTTGATATTGAAGAGAGCAATAGCAGTAATAGTAATCGCTTTTTAGAGAGCACCATATTTTTATGTTCTGGCGGTCACATCGTTCTCTCACAACCCCCAGAATGTCTGGAGGACCACACCTGTCGTTGGTTTACGGGTCTCACCGACCTGATCGGGAGAGTTATCAAAATAAATTCACCGATCATATCCTCTGATTACCAATCAGAGGACGTATTACATGCCATGACAGGTCAGCATGTTAGGAGTTAAGATTTTAGAGAAATGGAGAGGTTGGAAAAATAAAGACTCCCTAGCCCTCAGGAACCCTAATAGCATTGGGGTCGGAAGAGAACAAGAGATGACCAAGGTAAGGTCAGATAGGAAAGTTACAGTGAGGAGCAAAACACCAGTAAGTGGAATGTGAATCTGTAGGAATTATACCATTGTTATTGAAATGCCACAGTTTTATGTTGCCTTTTTCTGCCTTTTTAAATATAAATGCCTATTTTACGAAATAAATGCTTTTTGTTTCGTTATTTATCTATTATTTATTAATAATTAAACATGTTCTCCAGGTACACTTTATTTCAATAACCGTTAGGCTGTGATAATGAAAGTTACTTTGCCAAATGTATATTGTCTTTAAGTTACATACAACATAGGCGTCCTTCATTCAGTTCATTAAAGCTCACAATCTATATCAAATTAAATCTTTCTGGCGTTAAAGATTTCAGACATATTCTTTGTTACTCTCATACGATCATTTTTTTCATCCATATAAACCCTAAGTTATGTAGAGAACTTAGATGGGAAGATGATTTATCATAAAGTTATTCATAACTAGACACATACTCAGAAAATAGTTATGGCAGTGCAATGTTCTGAAACAGTAACATTTAACTAGAGAAGGATTAAACTGTCAGACCTGCGCATTACGAATACATCGTTTTTGTTGTAAGTACTTGTACGTATATCGGTAGGTATCGTAAGATTTTGTCGATGGGCGTTAGTGAAGTTCTAGCGAAGTCAGGAGTTTTTATGCGCAAGTGGCAAGATAAGTTATCGCATGTCGGCTATGGGCGGGCCGCAAGATGGAGGGGGTGCGGGTGGAGGAGAGATCAATACCCGGATGGGTCTGTCTTGCACTGCGGGCCTTTATTTGGGAAATCCACAGTCACGTCTACTTTGAACGAATCTCTTAGAATTCTTGTCCTGTGTGTTATTATTGATTTCTCGTGGTGTAACTGAAAATAAGGGTAGTTGACAGTTTAACAATTGGGAACGACAATGTGTACAATATTTATATAATAACAATAAAGTAATTTATCCAGCAAATTAACGTACCATTACCAGCACCAGTGAAAACAATTATGAGGTTGATACAGGTTTTAATATACTCCCAAATTCAACAAACTTTCATTCTTGGAGAGATGGCTAGCAGTATCTAGCATTTACAAGGGGTGGTACCCACTGCTGCTGAAGCTTATTTCTTGACCCAGAAATTTGATATGAAAATTTGACCAAAAATATATTTTAGACCCCCTAGACCTTCCAAAAGATTTTTCGGAAAACCCCTATGCGTGCGCTCGTGCATCTTTAAGGAGAGTAACACACCAAATGTCGGATAAAATATAATTTCATACTTTCAGACAGCTTAAGCGTGTAATGCAACGCATAAGACATTTTCCCTAACTAACAACTTTGCAATAATTTGTCATTATTTGATCGAAAATGGTCCTAACATCTTTAATAAAATATGTACTTGAGCAACTGATTAAAAAAGCTGATGTGTTGCACTCACATGACTTTCTCTATTCCTGTACTAACTATACCTACGAACTCTTTCTCTTCTATCTTCTTCACGTTAGTCGAGATAAACATTTGCGGAAATTATCTTATTGCTAATTTTCTTATACGTACAAGGGAAATAAGGAATACAGTAGGCTTTCAGTGATAGTCAAATCTTTTAAAGCTGGTCACTATATGTAAGCTTTGAAATTCCCTTCTCTTTGCACAACCAAGACAGAAAAAAGTAAATAACGACCTTCCATTTGAGAAAAGTTGAGTTATTGCAAAATTCACACAGATAACAAGGAATATCTCCGAAATGGTTCACACCACAAGAAAATTCATTGGACATAACTTGTGTGTTTAGGACATTTACATTTTTTTAAAACACCGGACGACCCGAAATTTCACAAAACACATTTTAAAACAATACATACACATATACAACACCAAAAGCTCTTCACACCTCAAATGGAAATCACAGAACTTGACGCAAATGACGAAACAGACTGACCAATCACAGAACAAGACATTAAAACAATTCTACACAAAGAAAGAAACATAGAACCAGGACCAGACAACATCACATACGGCTAGCAGACAACACAATAAAACTCCTATAAAGTGACCATATACAACTACATGTACAGACACATATCACCCACTAGACTGGAAACGAGCACACATACTTTTATTTAAAAAAGTGGGAAAAGACAAGCCCGACTACAAAAACTACAGACCAATTTCACTAATCTCCACACTTTCAAAAACCTTTGAAAAAATAATAGGGCATAGACTGACCAACATTTGCACAGAAAAGCGACTCATACCCTCGACACAAGCTGGCTATAGAAGCGACATAACAATACAAGACCAACTGGTACGAGTACTATCTAACTTACAAGACCATATAACAGAGGGTTTGTGACAAAGTGACTTTCCTCGACGTAAAAATGTTGATAAATGTTGGACTAACGGACCACTCTACAAACTAACTGACTTCAAAATGTCTCCCAGGATTGTACGTTGGATAGCCAGCTTCCTTACAGACAGAACAGGACATATAAGAATAAACAAACGGCTATCTAATACCATACACATGCAAGCAGGAGCACCACAAGGGAGTGCTATCTCGGGCCTCCTATACATCCTATACACAGCAGACACCACAACCTATACACAAAAACATACACCTAGCCCAATATGCTGATGATACTGCATACTGGAGCACGCACGCAACGCTATTAGCAGTAAGAGGTAAACTAGAAAAATAACTGAACACATCCCTACACTGGACACGCAAATGGCGCATAACTATCAACATACAGGAAACACAAGTCATTGTGATAAGAAAAACAATGAAACAATCACACAAAACAGCTACACTCACATTTAACAAACAAATCATCACATGCCAAAAAAAAATTAAATACTTAGGAATCCACATACACAACAAACTCAAAATCAAACCACAGTACACAAAACTACTAAACAAAACAAGACCTGTACACTCAACTCTAAATTATCAGGCCAAATTAAACAAAAGAGGACTCACACCACACATCTTACACAAACTATACACGACATTGATACGACCACAACTACTAATACACGCAGCCGTAGCCACCATGCTTCCATAACCTCCGACACAATGAACAAAATATCTTTTGAGAGGAGGTGCCTTAGGACTTCACACAAACTATCACTATCATTCAAATCAAACACATTATATCAATACACCAACACAACTCCCATAGATAAACACATAGCTAAATAAATGATCACGTGCATACACAATGCACGCACAAGAAGCTACAGAAGAACACTCATAAACACAGCACAAAAAATGAAAACCATACAAGAAACAGAAAAGGACAAAAATCCTCCCCTCATTACACTTATAGACGTCTATGACAAATACCAACAACAAGAACAGGAAAAACTTGAACACCTACATCACTTTCAAAATATTTAAACACACATAATACATAAACACACACATATCAACATATAAAAACATTGAAATAATTTTAAAAATCACCTGGTGAAGTGCAGCAGCAAATATTAAAAAACAACATCCATCATTTAAAGTCAATAGTCTTCTTGGGTGGATGCCTGTCTATGGAGTGATGGATGTGGTTCACGGGAAACTGAAACACTGAAACACTAACACAAAATCACAACAGGCAACACTGCACAACGCAAAAAAAAAAAAAAAAAAAAAAAAAAAAAAAAAAAAAAAAAAAATTACAAAATAAAAACAAAAATACGCACCAACGCCGTAAGGATTCCTCACAGAACTAATAAAAAACCTCAGAGTAGGCTGAAGAGGGATCTCCCTAAACAGCCCGGGCATGTTGTAAACATGCCCAAATTAACATTTTTATTACATTACACATTAAATTGTACAGTACGATTTATTCTATCTCTTACGGTTTATCAGTTATGCAAAATTCATCAAAAGTAAACAGGACTACATGGGCTATAGCCAGAGAATTCAAAATATACGTAATATTTGCCACAAAAATATCAAGCTTATGGCACTTTAATCAACACTGAGCCATGTTTGAGAAAATCAGATTGTTCGAAAAATGTTCCATGTAAAGGGTAAATTAGGGTGGAGGAATGTTCTTCAAAACTTCGTGTCGTATCCTTGAAATATATTAAATTCAAATACCAACTTTGGTTTTTAACCGACTCTTCGCTTTTGAGTTATGCTGCACACACACAGACAGACACACAGACACACATACACAGACACGCACACGGACCTTTTTCTAAAAATGCTCTTCTTTGGATTCAGGGTGCCTCAAAATATATCTTTCTGGTAAAACCTGGACATCAAAATTTTGGGTCGAATACAAGACTCCCTGCTTAAGTACCATCTGAGCCTCTTGTGAGAGTTTAGAGTTTAAAGTTTTAGATATATCTATGCTTTTTGACATATTTATCACCTTGTTTTATATCTGGCTATTGTCACTGGTTTTTATGTTTGTGTTTACTTTCTTTGTTACTAGTAATTTTATTTTTTGATTAAAATTTATATCTGGCTTTTGCCATGAATGTTTTTTCTAAAGGGCGCTGATGACCACGAAGTTGAGCGCCCTTAAACCTACATTACTTCCTTCCTTCCTCTTGTGAAAATAGTGTACCAGTGGCCTTTATTCCGAGAGATATATGTATGTGCATTTCATAATGCAATTATTGTAGATTAGTTCAGTTTCATACTGCATTTACTGGTTAGTTGGGTATTTACCGCTAGTAATAAATAAATGTGCAAATAAGTCAACAATTAAACGTATGTTTACTTTCTCTACTTGGTAGAGTAAGTATGGGAAGTATTGTATTCCACCTAAAAATTCGATCTTGAGATTTCACCGAAAATATGTTTTGAGGCCAGTGAATAAAAAATACATTTTTATAAAACTGCGCGTGTGCGTGGGTGCGTGCGTGCGTACGAGTGATTGAACAGCGTAACTCAAAAAAAAAAAAAAAAAAAAAAAAAAAAAAGAACATGAGTTAAAAACCACAGCTGGTATTTAAGTTTAATATGGTTCAAGAAAGCGATACGAAGATTTTGAAGAAACTTCCTCCACCTCAATTTACAAGAACATTTTTCCAAACATTTGATTTTCTCGAAAATGGCTGTGACGATTTTGATTAAAATACCAAATGTTTGAGATATTTTTATGGCAAATAAAATGCATATTTTAAATTTTCTAGCTATAACCTATGTAGTCCTGCTTACTCTGGATGACTTTTTCATAACTGGTAAACCGTAAGCGATAGACCAAGTCTTACTATACAAAAAATGTAGATCTTCCTAAAACACACAATTTATGTCGAAATATTTTTTGTAGAGTGAACCATTTCAGAGTTAGTTTTACAATACTTACCTGTACTTTCACAAATGGAAGCTCGTTGTTCATTTGTTTTTATGCAAAGAGAAGGCAAATTTCAAGGGTTTAAAAGATTTGACTATCGCTCAAAGTTTACTGTATTGCCACATTCCCCTTGTACCTGCAAGAAAATGAGCAATAAGATAATTTCAGCAAATGTTTATCTCGATTAACATGAACAAGATAAAGGAATAAGAGTTTGCAATAATAGTTGGTACAAGGGTAGAGAAAGTCATGTGAGTGCAACACATTTGTATGCAAAGTGGTTTTTCACTTTAAAACGAAACTCTTTATTCCTTCTTATTTTACCGGATATTAATATTGTTATTTTTGTTAATATTGTGTATCAACTGATACCTTATTTTGTCTGAATCGTTTTCCGTTTTATTATCTTTCAGTGCACACGCTAGCTAGCAATTTCTTCTCATTGGTGCACCAGCATCTTCCTGATCAGCTCCATCATGGCTCTTCCCACATCTTATTCATTCAGTTTCATTACTTAGGCATACTTGCCAACGTTTACGGTTTATCCGTAAAATATATGGGAACGGTGGGTTTTTAGATTGAGGGATTTCAAGGCTGCGGGAATTTAATTACAGAGTGTCAGTTTGGACACCACAAAGCATTAAGTTCTACTGCACTGTGCTGCAGTGGCGGCTCGCAGTCAAAATATTAGGGTAGGCAAAGTGTAACAGTAACAACAACAATAACAACAACAACAATAATAATAATAATAATAATAATAATAATAATAATAATAATAATAATAATAATAATAATAATAATAATAATAATAATAATAATAATAATAATAATAATAAACCCCGTTTATCCGAAATATAGGGGGCGAAGTCATTGCGGATAAGGCAAACAATATATTGTTTGGTTGTTTACTAAGAGCAGAGTGAATGAGTGTGACTTACGGACGAATTACCGCCAAAACTAAAATCACGAGTGTCGGCAGACTTTTTTCCAGGGGGGGGGGCACATGTTGGAAATTTGCAATCATATAATATTAAACCATTATTTTACTTTCAAAATTTATAGTATTTGTTGCAGATAACCGTATTAATTTGTGCTAAACAAAAATTGTTCTTTACATCAAAATTAAAATAATAGTTTGAAAGTCAGTAACTGACTGCACATTAAGTTCACCAACTTCCAAGGGGGGGGGGGGGCCGTGGCCCCCCTTGCCCCCGTTTCGCGACGCCCATGACTAAAATAGATTAAGAAATTGAAAAATTGTCTGACTGCAGCTTTGTGTTAAATAGCTAAAATACTCCTCTTTTCATTGTCAGTGCGCCGCGAAAGCGAAATTTGTAATAGTTCACTAATTAAGTCGGTCATACTGGTATTACACAGAGATAACGATAGATTCAGATCTCTGAGATCTTCGTTCGTGGAGTATGGCTGTTCGGAAAATGTCGCATAAATTCGGATTTGGGCAGGCAAGTGTTCGGACTGCTGGCAGACGCGTCTACGCATGCTCGGAGTGCATATACAGACCGAATGTTTCCTTATCCCTGTTCAAGGGCCTCGTACTGAGGAAATGGGGCCGGGCAGGCAGAGGTTAAGCTAGCCTGCTCTCCACTACTCAGGTTCCATGCGTATCATTTCTGCCGCGCGTTTCAAAAACGCAGCACAGTTTTGATGAATCGGAATTGAGATTAAAGGATTTGACCATGCGTTGGTCATTATAACCAAGAAAACTTCTTGAACTGCAATTTAGGGGAAAATGACGGTTCAAATGATAAAATGCAGAATCATAGTTAAACATTATTTGTTGATGTATTACGATAGGGTAGGCAATGCCTACCCTGCCTACCCTGAGGAGCCGCGCCTGCTGTGCTGTAACTTCATATTACAGTGTGAATGTACCACGCTAATTGCTATGCAGTACAATGATAGGAATAATCTTATGTATCCTTGTGTCTATCGTTTATGACGAACACTGGGCAACAGTATAATTGCACCACTAGTAGCCTCTGGTATCCAGCGAAAATTCAGTAATAAATGACGTGACTTCTAAAGTGAACCCCCTCACGCAAATTGTTTTATCTTATTTGCATACTATGGCTTTGGAATATGTTTCACATTTCTGTGAAAGTTTGTCTTTATAATTCCTGTAATGTAACGTAAAATATGGACTAGGAATATAGCATAGGAAGCGTATGCGTATTTATTTATGGTACCAGGAAGTATTTCTAGTCTGTGTGGCATAAAGAAGGATTCAAATTTACCTTTATTTTATGTGTAATGTTTGCACATTTACTGCACTGAACATTTTAGGCATTTGAAATATTGTGTAGTTGCAAAAGTATTGCTCTGTTTTGGACGAGTTAAAGTTGGGTGTTTAAATTCAAGAAGTTAGCATGAATGGTTACTTGTCTGTAATTTTCAAAGGCATCGTTCTTTCCCTACATTTCAAACATTTTCCTCATTTAATCGCTATCTTAAAGTTGCAGCGTTATACACTATCAAAGAAGTTCATTATTACCCAAAGATTTACATATAATGTTTATTGCTGTATTAAGAGTGTCCTTTAGCATTGTTAAACGTTATTTTTTGACAAGAGTTAATGCTACTACTTATGGTACATTCCAATACATCTGAAGCCCAATTGCTCCGCTACCAGAAATCGAATTTGCAAGGATAGCTTGTTTTATTTTCCTCTGATATACGCAGTTGTTGTCTTTTATGCATTCATCCAAACGCCGTAAATACACGCCTTCATTCAGTTGTATCAGAAAAATGTTTATCTTCTGTTATCCGTGCCGTTAGATTAACGAAAACCATGGGTTCTTCTTCCACATATAGTTATTTCTCTTTTGTTTTAGACGCAGTTCTTCACTGCGGGATGGCTCAGGCGGTAACGTCTGTAGTCCGCATTCGGTAGGTGGTGAGTTCGATCCCCGTGGCAACCTTCCTGACCCATGGGTCTTTTCGGAGGTTTCCCCGAGTCGCCAGGCGAACGCTCGGAACGATTTCCTATCCTCAAGTCGCTCCATTTCATTGCATTAATAATTTCATTTCACCCTTTACCGGTTAAGTTTCGTTCACTGTTTGAAGTGTCGGCGAGTGTCGTGGTAGCAACAAGGCAGGGGAAACAAATGCACTCTGTAAATCTCGTCCCCCGAATTGGAAGGCTCTACTAGTTTCTGGGTGTCCAATGGGATGGTACAAGCTCGAGAGAAGGAGGGGAGCCGGTTTCCGAGTCCCCCCACCCCTTGGCAGTACAAACCCGATGAGCTGGGAAAGGAAACGGGCTGAGCCAACCTCCATCGGGGTGTTTCTAACTGGCAAAATGCCTCTGCTCTGTCGTAGCAACTTTCCGGCCGCCCTTCGGATACATTCTCCTCATCCCCCTCCCAGGGTCGGGGTGCCCCGTCCGGGACATGACAGACACAGAAGATTGCCTTCCGGTCGAGGTGCCTGCTAATTTCCCCTCCGCGAGTTGTCGTTGAGTCATCAAATTGCTCAACTGATGTTGAACAGAACCGTGTAGTCCTGTTGTACATTTCTCCCTAAACACTTGCTTCTACCACATCTTGTTCTATTTGATTCTAATTAGCTGTTTCACACAAATTGTAAATCCACTAATTGCGAGTTCTTGATCAGTATCCATCATAGCGAAGATGGCGTCTCCACATCAACTATCTGGACATTTCTGTTACGATAATGAATATTTGTTAGTCTTTTTGAATATTTTCTTTAGGAGATAACTGTTGACGAAAGAAAATGTCAGGGATCCATTGGAAGATAGTGGGGAACATTACAAAGTCCGTCCCTCATTGTTTGGGCCCTCGAGCGGGCCACTCGCTTATGTTATCGATTCCTTTTACTGCACTTGGCGAGCTGCATTTGCTTGGAAACATCTGAATAGCGAAACTTTTTTAGCTGTCATTTATTATAAACAGCTGTATCATTTTATGTGTGTGGTGTGGTAACGAAAAGAACAGGAAGCATTGGGCATGCAGATAAAAGCAACGGAGCCCAACGTACTTTAATACGTGGCATGCCTGATGCAAATGAGCTCCGCACCTGCAAATTATGCTTGCATATTCAAGAATTATAGAAGAGACACTGTAACGGGTAGCATAGCTAATAAACGCTTGGCGTTGAAATTTACCGATGAGAACTCAATAAAAGCTCGCACTGATCACCACAAATATCAAATACTGCTCAAGAGCCCACAAAACCTAAATTCGTGGTTATATAGTGAACACATCTGAATCTTCCTTTTCACACAAATAGCATTGTCTAAAGGGGACACTGTGGTATCAAATGAACTTTCTTCCCTAATTAACCTATGTGAATGAAAATTTTAGGTCAACTTGCACCTACTACGATATATTGTTGGTATACGTTTTAGTGCTCTAGATTAAGTAGTTTTGTAATTAAAAATTGTTATCTTTTAGAAAGAATTGAATAGTAATGAATTGCATTTTACAATTAAAGCAGAGGCCTGAAATTTGGTATACTAGTTTTTATATGCCTATGCAATAAAATTGTGCATTTGCTTTCGAAAATATTAATAATTATTAGAAATATTAATTTTTTCTGTTCAGAACAGAACAGCAAAAATAAGTATTACCAATAATAACAATGAACAAAGTATGAACTTGTATGTATGAGTGTGATCAACAAACTAAGGCACCTTTTTTAAAAAACGTTATTTTCTACATGTCTTAAAAATGTCAGGTTTATCTATGAATATGTACTGGAAGAAAAGGTTTACCCCAAGGTACAAAAATTGCTATATGGAGAAAAAGCCATTTCAAATTTTGGAACACAGTTATTGGAAATATTGCTCTGCACTTCACAATCTTAAGAGAAAAAACATAGAACTCTCAGATTCACAGAAAGGCATTGTTCTTTACGCTCGCTACACAGCACTGTTGAAAGCAGGTTCTTCAAAACATTACTGTCAACAAGAAGATAATCTGGCTCTGTATACAGGAGAGCACGTGTAAAAGATTTTATCATGTGCATCTGATCACATTTCTATGTTAGATCTTGTTCTTATTTAATTTCAGGGAAAGAACAATGGGATGCTAACCTAAAATATTTTCTAATTACTTGGATTACCTTTTATGTTTCAAAGTGAATGTGAATGTGGGTTTTATGGTGGTGGAAAACAGGAAAACTGCTACGGTTCTAAGTGTACAAAATTGATGATACATTTTACATGTTGTTTAATTTGTAACACTTATGCTGTATGGTTTTATGGTCGGTATTTTCCATTAGGTTATTCATATACGGCATAAGAGATTCACGAGGGGCTTCAAAATACCCCTTTTCCTCGCTAAAACTGTTGCTTTCTCTCTGTCATTGTCTTCTTGATAATTTTAGTGAACTTCGCAATAAAATTGTGAGTTTCAGGCAGTTTCAACGCTTCAAAGCCTGTAATTACTGTAATTTCCACTAGTGTTTTATCTTCTCTCTCATCTGGTTATAATAAGAAAGAGGAAGTATTGCATCTCACTCAAACATTTGATGGCAACATTTCACGGAAATGCATATTTTGAGGTGCCATAAAACTAAAAGTTTTAGAAAAGTGTGTGTGCGTGTGCGTGTGCGTGCGTGTGTGTGTGCGTGCGTGTGTGTGCGTGTGCATGTGTGTGCAGCTGTACACAATATAACTAAAACGAAACGAGGTTGGCAGCGGAAGTCACAACAATAAAAAAATCATTACAGCATCGCGCTATAAGAATGAGCTCACTGAACCCTTGAAAAGGAAGAAACAGACCACAAAAGGAAAGAATGCAAAGAAGAAATTAAATTTTGAACAAACTGAAAAAATCCAACAACAAAATGGAAAGCTGTGACTCAGAATCTAATAAATTGAAATTAATTCTGGAGATAGTGACCTTGATACTCCTGTAGGATAAGCAAACACAGATAATGATTATTGCTGTTTATTTTGTGGTGAGCGCTTTTCAGAAGATGCTAGAGGAGAACTGTGGATTCAGTGTCTTGTTTGTTTTCAGTGGGCCTATATTGAATGTGCAGAGGCAGAAAAAAGTGAATATGTGTATGATTTCTGCAAATAATATACCTCAAAAAATCTAAAAGAAACTTGTGTTCTAAGTTTTTAAAATTGCAATAAGGCTAAATTCCACTATTGTTTAGATTTATATTTTTCACTTCATAAGACAAATAGTACTGATAACCCGTATTTGGTCCCTGTCTTTAACATTCCATTTCATGCACATATTGCGCAAAATAGCGAATACTTCACATGCGTTTCTGTTAATTTTACAAGATGACTTCAGCGTGCTTTTAAATAAGTATACTACCTTCTCTGTCAAAATAACAATGGTAAGAAGAGATCTTTTCAAAATATATGCCCAAATAGAAATGGTAGCCTGTATTCGCACCATCTCCTCGAGGTAGAGGGAGAAGAAGATGGACAGAACAGTTTTGACACATGAGACCGGAAAGGGCCTGATGATATAATGATCAAGTCATTAGGAGAGTCATGAAGTAGGCCTATTATGTATATTTATTGAAAGAAATGAGCAACTTCCCACATTTCTGGGTTGCCAAAGTCGAGAAATTCACTTGGAAAGCATGTATGTTCTAAACCAATTTTGTACTTTTGCTACATTACGGAACTGGGTAAACATATTCGATATAAAATGTACCTTCACTGTAAAACTGTCGTGAAATGACAGATAACTTAAAGCTACAATAAATACACATAAAAAAGTTGAAAGTAAAAATGTTAATACAATAACAATATTGTCAGCGGTTAGACAAAAATGTAATGTTGGCTTTAACAATCTAAAACCAGGAAATGGTGACAGTATGAATAGTGTTATGGTCATATGCAGTTAAAACTTTTAGAAATATATCACCAAAAAAAAAAAAAAAAAAAACTTAACCTCTAGCGCAACAGTCCTTACGGACCAAGACTTCTCGCCCGGCTGCTGCGTTCCCCACCTCTACCCACTAAAAGCGTCGTGAGTAGAGTGCAGTATTGGGGGGTGGGACGTAGTCAGCGCCCCGGCTTTCGCGAGCTCCTCAATTAGCCCCTCCGAGACCTAACGAGGCTGAGTGCACCCCACCCATACCTCCCAGCGGGAGAAAAATCCCCACGCCGGTACCGAGGATCCAACCCGGGTCCTTCACAACACTGTGGTCTTACAGATCAAGTATAGTACCATTAACAGTTCTTCAAATAAATGTATGCAGATCTTCGAGGAATTTGGATGATAATTTCTTATCCAACGGAATGAATTATGCCCAGTACAATGTTGTAGAGGCTCTGAAATATTCAATATAACGAAAAAGGGAGATCGAAATTGAAACTTCTCTTTGTGTGTTAAAATGGTTAACATCCTCTAATCTGGTAGCTCATATCGGACGCTGAATGAATTAACTGGGTCAAAGGATACTCAAATGTTCCCGGACTAGAGCTTAGAGTCATTAGGCATTCGTATTACTCGGATAAGTGAAAACACAGGAAAAGCTCTATTGGGGTAACTCCCCCTAATCGGAATTCGAAACGGACACCTCTTAAATGTCAAACAGACTCATATTCCACCGGGGTGCGCTTGAAGCTATTTTATTTGTAACAAAGCTCATTGTTGCAACTAGCATTAGAGTTATAAATGACTGTAAGTGCCAACGGTGTTAATAATTATAATGATTTCGTTACATTATAGCGCGCCGAGAAGACAGCAAAAGGGGAGTTATTATTGATCCAACCATAAGTTTTGAGTACCATCTAAGTCAACCTTGGAAGTCCATCTGGAAAAAACAATCTGCGCATCTACCATACCCTTTTACAAAAATAAATACCAGCTGGATGATAGATTATTGGTCTCATGGAAGATGCCCGAGGCACAATTTCAGCCCTTTTTGTGAACTTCTGGAAAGAATTTAAACTTCCAACCACCAACATAAGGAAAATCGTTAACGTCCTCAGATCACACTTATTTGGACCTTAAATGCAACAGGATATTTTTTGTTTTAGGATCTGTATTCAAAAATAAATTTTAATTCCGTAAAACTATATCATTATTAATTCTATCACCATATTATGACCCTGTTAAACCTAAACTCCAACATTTGTCTAATGACTTAATAATATTGCTATTTGTCTTTTTGTTTACTTTGTCAATTTGGCAACCCACAAATGTGGGAAGTTGTTGATTATTTCAATAAAAGATATGAGATAATAGTAATGATAATTATTATGGGTATTATTATAATGTAAAAGGACCAATTAAGCAATTATGCACCATAAAGTTGAGCAACTATTTATGGAGAACTTTCCTGTATTTTGTCCCCTGTCTATGGTGTCTCAAATTACCTCGTAACTTTGAGTCTCATTGATTTTATTTTACTCTCAAACATTATGTTATGTACATGTATTATGAATTTCCCTGTGTTTTGTTTTGTTGTTTCTCTCCCTAGCACTATCACTATGGTGCTTGTGCGCTGAGCGACTATTACATTAATTAAAAAAGAACACCTCATGCTTTTCAACTCTTCTTTTCTATTGTTCCATTTATATCCCACCTTTCACTGCAGAGGTCATATCGGCGGCCTTGACTATTGGTTTTACTCGTTCAACAGTGGGGTTTTTATACATTGCATTCACACTTCCAGATTCAGGGAAGGATGAAGAATAATCTTGGCAGGAGAAAAATCCCTACCCCCCTGTCGGGAATCGAGCCCGGGACCCCTAGCATAGTAGGCAGGTGCTCTACCGACTGCACCACGATTTTCAACTCTTGTATGTGAAAAGCTCTAGCAAAAATACTTTTTGGAAGGTAGTACAATTCCATGGTCTTTCCGATTATGTTGACATTGAAGGTAAATGAATTATGCTGTATTCACATCTTTCCTGTCGGTCTGGGTGGCTCAGTTGGTTAGACGCTGGCCTACGGATCCCAAGGTCGCGGGTTCAAACCCGGCCCAGGCCGATGGTTTTTAAGTGTGCTTAAAAACGACAGCTCCATGTCAGTAGATTTACTGGCATGTAAAAGAACTCCTGCGGGACAAAATTCCGGCACACCGGCGACACTGATGTGATCCTGGCAATTGACAGCGTCGTTAAACAAGAAAATGATTAATTTTTTTCACATCTTCCAGCTCAACCTTGCATTTTCACATTCTTAAACTTAACAATATTTTGATTAAATATATGTATTGTGACTTTTGGTTGAAATAGAGTAGACAGATGTAGTCGAGATAAAGAAACACCATTTTCCGTAAACAGTAACTTTGTACACTCGTTGCAAAAAGAAAGTCTTTTTCGATTCTCCCACAGCACGGCTCCGAACTTGTAACACAAAGAACTAACTCTTCTCCGTCGGCACAACTCTTCACATCGTCTGTCCTCTCCGTCGGCACTACTACTCAACCTTCACATCGTCTGACTCACCCTTCTCACACTTTACCGCTATTTATATCTCCCAGGCACTATTCTGGAAGCTTCAGGAACGTTCACTTATTGCGGTGAGATACAAAGTAGAAGATTCCAGTAGCCTCCATCCTTTTCTCTCTTTCGGCAAGCGCCCCAACAATGCGGTCATTCTCTGTCTCTTTCCTTCGGCTCCTTTGCGGTAGTGCCGACAATAATGCGATGGGTGACACTGCTGTTGTCGGCAATTAGATGCGGCGGGCGCGGTGACAGTATGTATATATGTATAAAATATATTATATGTTTTATATAAAATATAATCAAACCTGCTCATTGATTTTACCACCAGTATGATTGTCCTCTTATATGTATTGCAAACGTTATAATTTAAAAGAATAAATCACTGGAATCAGTCCAACTTTCGTTGTAATGACGATCAAATATATTATGCAGAGTCACTGAATCTTAATACACGTTCCATGAGATAAACAGAGTAGGTCGTGCTCAAATCAATAACTACCCTTAGTAATCATGGTGGCTAACTTGAGCGAGGGTGTTGATTCTGAAATAGAAGAAAATTGGAAAATAGTATATACTTCTCTCATATCTGAAAAATCTAAATGGAGACACTAAAGTTGCTACAGTTAATATATGTTAATTAAGTTGAACCAGTTGATGAAAAGTAGAATGTTGTGTCCCAAGGTAAGCTATCTCACATTTTATTCATACGCATATTTCCCAAAAGCTGTATGTAATCCACGTGTGTTAAGTGTTTTTACCAATGCTCGGAAATTGAAAAGTATGACCGCATCACGTCTTTTCAAACTTTTCCTCACTTACCATCCTTGTATCGCAGTCTACTATTGTCTCTGCATTCCAGTGATCAACATTCCAACGTTTCAACTCTTAGGTCTCTGTTTGGAGTCTGTGCTGCGGCGGCGCTTCTCTGCTTCCCGTAGTCTCGAAGTATGAATTTGGGAATGAATGTGAGTGCCTTAACTATCAGAAACTGATAGGACCAGGTGAAAACCCCCACATCAGCGTAGAAGTTAACAAATTGAACAATTAAAAATCTGATGTGTTGCACTCACATGACTTTCTCTACTCTTGTACTAACCATTCTTACAAACTCTTATTCCTATATCTTCTTCGTGTTAGTTAAGATAAACATTTGTACAACTTATCTTATTGCTTATTTCCTTGTAGGTGCAAGGGGAATATTGGAATACAGTAGGCTTTGTGCGATAGTCAAATCTTTTAAAGCTTTGAGATTCCGTTCTCTTTGTACACGTAACATATAAAAAAATGAACAACGATGACCCATTTCACGAAAGTTCCGTTTTCCGAAACTCACACACATAACAAGGTATATCTCCGAAATGGTTCACCCTACAAGAAAATTTATTGAAACATAAATTGTGTATTTTAGCAAGATCTACATTTTTTGTATAGTATAATTTGGTCTATCTCTAACGGTTTACCAGTTATGCAAAAGTCGTCCAGAGTAAATACGACTACAGGGGCTATAGCCAGAAAATTCAAGATATACATTTCATTTGTCATCAAAATATCTCAAACATATGACATTTCAATCAAAATCGTTACAGCCATTTTCAAGAAAATCAAAATTTTCGAAAAATTTTTTACGTTAAGGGTAGTTTAGGGTGGGGCTATTTTCTTCAAAATCTTCGTGTCACATCCTTGAACGACATTAAACTTAAATACCAACTTTGGTTTTTAACCGACTTTTCGTTTTTGAGCTATGCTGTCCACAGACTGACAGACTGACAGACACACAGACACACACACGGACCTTTTTCTAAAAATGCTTTTTTTGGATTCAGGGGTCTCAAAACATGTATTTACGGTGAAATCTCGACTTCGAATTTTTGGGTGGAATAGAATACTTCCCCTACTTACCAGTAGAGAAAGTAAAAATGCTTGAAATGACAAATTACGACAAAAATGAAAATGCAGTTTTCTTCCTTCAGAGAAAACCGCGGCAATAATCTACTTACGACTGACTACGAGAGAATGTATAGTACCTGTAGTTATTTGCATGTAACATGATTGTTTCAGACGAAACGCTTGTTTTGTATTCTACTTGTGTCGATCGATTCGTGAGGTGACCTCGCCTGCATGCAACAAAAGAATGACTCAGCCCAGTTCTCCAAGTTGTTGCTTTACTTAATTGCCTCTTGGGAAACATGCCATGGTGACCAACGAAGGTGACGTTTACAGGGTGTTAGGAGTCTAAGTGCAGATATTAATATTGGTAACTCAGGACAGGGTGATGAGCAATACAACGGCGACATGCATTTCGTTTGTGGATAAATAATTTTGATTAATAGAAGTAACATGTTTGTAGCTTGGTTGGTAGCTCCAAATACTAGTGCCACACGCTAGCTGTAGGTGTTTATTATTTTCTCCGGAGAACACGGGCAGACTTTTGTGCTGGAAAAAACAGAACGAGATTTCTGTAAGGCTAATGACCCCCGACTAGATCTGTGCCTTACCGAAACTACGGTTCGGTAGTACATAAACAATGTAGGAAACGGTAGGATTGTCGCTAGTACTGGTAGCATTGCTAGAGAAAAACACATACTACAGAATTCATCGAATTGAGAGATTTAATGAGAAATTCAAACATAATGATCCCCGAAAACTGTAATCATGAGTTTGTGATTAAAATAAAAATTTTACTTTTCGGTTCAAAATAATACTCGGATCACTACCAGTGTCTTCCATCTGAAATGTAGTACACTTAGAGGAGCTTGCAAATGTTTTTGAAGACACTAATGTTCCATGGGTTAAGCGGCGCTTTATATGCCCCCTCTCAGTTTCCAGAAGGTTCAAAGTTCAAGATCCGGTTTCTAGAGGAATCTAGTAAAACATGAGGTAAACAACGCGACTTATATGAGGTAACTCCTATAGGCAGGGCCGTATTTACGTAAGGGCAAACCGGGCAACTGCCCAGGGCGGCAAAATTACTGGAAAGCTGCACCAAAAAAAAAAGCATAGACATGAAACATCAAGTTCCTTTTGATTCTAGATAAATTGATTGAGGAACTGAATAACAGTTTCTTCCTACAAGGAATTCAGTGAACCATTTATGTTTTTGACAAATCTGAAGATGCTTAGTTCACTTGAAATTCAGGAAGCATCTGTCTACAGTTCTACAGTCTAAGTCTAAGTCTACAGTTCAGATCTTGAAGATTCAGTATTTGTACTTGAATGCTTACACTTCAAAAGCTACATAGAAAAGAATGAAAATGCGTCGCACTCTCTTACACAGCTGTAAGGTAACTGTCTAGAGAGTGTTTACCCAAACTTAAACATAGCTCTACAAATATACTTGAGCACTCCTGCTTCCAACTGCTCAACTGAGAAATCATTTTCTGCTCTAAGACGCATAAATAATTATTTAAGAACATCACAAGTGAAGAATCGTCTTAGTTATCTTGGTGTTGTTGCAATTGAATCTGACTTACCAGTGAAAATGGACTATAACGAACTCATAAACTTATTTTCAAATGACAGGGCAAGGAGGAAGCCTCTTTTTATTTAAACAGTATATGTTTTGATATATAATAGGGGCGTGTAAGTTCTTTCTATTAAGATGTTTTTACTTACATTTTAATAACTTCACTTATGGTGTTTGCCACTCATACTTAAGTATCCAAACTAGTGAAACCATTCTCTATGATGTGAAAATTTAAGTAATATATGTATTGCAGGTTGGGGGGGGGGGGTAGCAAATGTTTTTTGCTCAGGGGCATCAGAGGTCCTAAATTTGGGCCTGCCTATAGGTATGCAACATACCGAAGGTAAAGGTTCTTAACTGACAATTCTTCTAGGAAAACTACTGTAGTCTACACTCACATATGGTACTTTCACAACTCTACGCCTGACTATCTGAGCAGCAGGTTAGGTACTAAAGACGTGAACACGTGGAAGCAAACCAAATGATCTATTGATGGCCGTTTTCCAATTCGTGACGCAGTTTCGATCATGCAGGAAGCATCAGCTAGTATTTTGTGTTGCGTCTATGAGAAAAAAGAAATTAACACACTGAAGTGGACCAAATATCAAATGATCTGCGCTTATACCCCTAACAGTCCGTATACAAGGTGAGGTAATGTGAAGTCCCATCTACTTGGGTTGATAAAAGAGCGTGCATTTCTAAAATTCGTCTCTATTCCTTCGTGTCTTACTGTCTTAGAGAAGTACTTCACTGTAATCGATTATTTATTATCGGCACTTTGTAGTTTCTAAAGCCAGGCTCGCGTTATACACAATTCACTGGTCTGCAACAAGAAAAAATCTTTTTCCTTAGCCCTGAAAAAAGATATGGCTTTTCATGTAGATGTCGTTATTCTGAATAAGTGAACAGCAGAATGTTTCCATCGCCCACCATTTCTTGGAGGTTCAGATTCAACAAAACTTAAGTATTATAATGCTAACTGGGTTATTCGTCTAACGCACAACCCAAACTATAGAAGTGGATTCGTCCAACAAAGCAGACGTCCACAAGGAAGGGATTTTTCTAAATTCATCCGTTAAGAGGTATAGTATGTATAGGAGGATAGTTTCAGGAATTTACGAAAATGGACAGAATCGGAACAATCCAATTGAGCACGGAGGATCTTCATCAAAATCACAAGAAAAGGCAGAAAATACATTATTTATAGATTAAACCCTATACAACGTTTATTGCATTGTCCTACTTCTCTTATCCTACATAGGTGGAGTCTCTCGTATTAGTGTCCAGCAGAAATCACCAAGAAACCGACAACAATCGGTTACAAAAATCACGAGGTGCCCGCCATACCATTGTGATAGTATGATGAATGAATGAATGAAAAAAGTTATTTGGGCATGTCTTTCAACATGCCCTGGCTGTTCAGGGACACCCCTCTTCAGCCTAGTGATTGTGTTTTTATTTATGGTCGTGTGGCGGATTTCAGTGGCGAGTGCGTGTGTGCGTGTTGGTGTTGTGGGTTTTGTGTTTGGATGGGTGATGTGTGTATTTGGTCATCCCTAGCTGCATGGCCTGTCGTCTACCCAAGAAATATACCCAAGAAGTATAAGTTGTTTATGCTAGAAGTTTTTGTCAAGTTTGTATGTTTACTGCAACAGCTCATCGGTAACTTTTGTATGTTTGTGTCTGTGTGTTTATGTGTTAGGTGTATGTGTGTTTTTATTTTATGTGTTTGTGTTTATTATGTGTTTAAATGTTTTGGAAGTGTTGAAGGTGTTCTTGTAGTCTGTCTTCTTCTTGTTGCTGGTATTTGTCGTAAACGTCAATTAGTGTTATGAGAGGAGGATTTTTGTGTTTCTCTGTTTGTGTTATTGTTTTCATTTTTTGTGCGGTGTTGATGAGTGTTCTTCTGTATTGTCTGGTGTGTGCATTATGTATGTATTTGATCATAAGTTTGGCTATGTGTGTGTCTATGGGTGTTTGTGATAGTAAAAGTCATTAGTACTATTTATCCATCAGCCACTCCCTTTCAACAAGCATTATGACAATAGTTTTGAGCCCACACTTTATCATCACCAACTTAGCATCCAAAATACAGATTGGTTGTAAGTTTTCTTCACAAGAGGGGATAGAGGTTTTCTTTATATTTTAATATAAAATCTCCACATATATTCCGACTAGATCGGGACATTGCTGGTGTTCACTAGCACACATAGTAAACACGATTAAAACACTGCAGTACGCCAAATTATTAGAGCTACCCTTACTGAAGGGGCACTGTAATCCAAATGCATGCGTTCAAAATGTTTTTTTTTCAGACTATTGTGAATAAGAATGTAAAGAAGGGTGGCAAACTTGTTTCCATTTCACCATACTAGTAGGCCAGGTAGCTGCCACCCGCTAATTTTACTAGGGAACAAAAATATACATTGCAGTATTGTTTCATGATCATATAACAGGTAAAATAAATACCAAGAAAAAATTTAAACTCAGGGATCTTTTTTGCACTAATTATGTCGCTAACTTTTGAAAACTGTGGGCGATGGAGAGATTTCATTATCAGTTTTGATTGACAGTATGATCAATATAATAATCACCCATTACCTCATTAGGGCCAAAAATGTTGCATAAGGTCTCCCTGTTTAAAATCTCTACGACCAACGTATGCTTCTCGTCGTTATTAGGAAATCTGTTATTTGAAACCTCAAATTTGATACCTACTTCACAAGTTCACAGATGTAATATTCCAATAGTCACAATCTCTAGCGTTAAGGTCCAGACACAGTTTAATTCGTCGTCTTCAAGCAGTCGGCTACTTGTTTCAAACAACTCACTTATTAACTTCTATTAAAATTATCAAATCAATTAACAGGTGTTGTCACCTCTGGCACCTCCCCTTTGGGTATGCCCTGAGAAAATCTCTATACTTGCTTTTGAGGGCGTTTCCACTTTTCAGCGGTTACCCTTTATTCCTGTTCTCCATTTATCCCTTTCATCCCAGTCCCCTCCAGCCAACTGTCGCTCATCCATCAACCGCGATATTCGGGACACCACTGCCCCATCTTCGAGGACAGGTTCGTACAAAAGAGTTTATGTCACGGAAGAAACAGTTCTTTTCCTGAAGCACCTCCGCCACCAACATCTAACATTGTGTCAGACTCTGCTACCCTGAAAAATGAAATTTAATGAGATGACACAAAATGTCATTGTAGCACATAATCCCCTCCAGCATTTTCCTATCAACCCGGGAAAACCGCGAAAAACTCTACATCTGAATGATCTTGCTGATTAACTTTGCTTGCAGTTAAGATATAATTAGTTCCACTGTTATAAACTGTATATTAATGACACATTTATTAGTGCACATTGGATGTTAGACAAAATGGCTATACTGTCTGCCCACCACAGGAGTGCGAATCTGGAGGGATTCGCATAAATGTTGCCAATTAGTGATAGCCAAAAATCGCCAAAGCTTAAATTAAAAGCTGTTAGAAGGTCGCTAAGTCGAAATAAAAATAAATGCTTTAGTATATTAAAAGGTATTTGTATAATATGTAATAATTTTAAAAGAAAAATTCACTTCTATAAATAGAGTAAAAACAGCTCAAGTTCCAGCAGCTGCTCAAGCATTTCCACAGCAGATGAACATTAATGCGCATGTTCACAGTGTGTACGTTTATACTGCACTAAGTTTTGTGGGACTTCGAACGAGTAACACATACATTTTGTAAACTTCTAACAGCATTTCTGCGATACAGTATGCTCAGTTTCCACAGTTGGAGCATTTAAGCTAATTCTTTAGTTTTGACGATGTTAAACTCACTAAAGAGCCTTTTATCTTCCGCATTGCAAATGTGGAAGAGAGAAAATGGCAATTGCCAACTTACCTTCTCTATAAACGAGTTTGACGCCGCCGCCGCGTGTTTGTAGCATTCTACTTGTAACGGGTGATCCAAAAGACTCTGAACTCGCTGCGTTGTCTTTTGTCTGCTCGTCGCCGACTGCCGCTGTCATGGGACAGCGCGGATGAAACCATACAACATTTTTAAAACTACTTTTAAAGGCTTTACTTACCAACATTATTAAAACAGATGCTGAAACTGGCCACCGTCGTCCATACATTTTTGGCGCCTCTTTAGGAAACTATCCATCACTTACCATAATTCACGTTGAGAAGTGTTGGCCATTTCCTGGTGGATATTTTGTTTTAATTCTTCCAGGATATGTATGGTTTAAGTTACCCCTGAGATACAAATCGCAGATGACCAGAAAATCTTTCTGCAAATCGCAACTTCACTTGGCGAGCTGACTGAGTTAACACTTACGAATCATAAACAAATACACGCTGTGCAGTAGATGAGCCATAATACGCTTTGTGACTAAGTACAGGACAAAATAATAAAGTACACTTAGTAATAACTCAACCACACGATAGTGCGTCAGCTGAGTACTGCATTTTCAGAGTAGGGAAAAACAAGTCATCCACATGACCTTGTGTATATCAGCTCCTGCTATCGTGTTTCCGTCTGCGCAGTGGAAAAACACCGCGCAGCGGTTCTTATGTTTTTGAGTCTCTCTGCAGTATTCAGAACTCCACTGTGCTGGAAATGTTTTGGCGTTTTGTAACATATAAGTTACTTACTAGTCCTCTATTTCTCTTATTTAAAAAGGAATTCAACTTCAGTCCTTCTCAAGGAAAAGGATTTTTGCATTGTATTTATTTTCTGTATAAAAACCTAAATTACTCTTCACCCAACAAATCTATCAAGCCTAAAATTTGAATCCTCCAGAACTGTGTTTAAATGTCATCTAAAATCGTCAAGAAAAGTCACTAATCGCTATCATTGAATTTCTGTCAGTATATGATTTCAAAAGACTCCTGATCTAGCGACAAGTCGCCAGAGTTAGCAACACTGTCATATACACACATTTGGTAGTAAACAAATCGACTACCTACGTGAGCAGATTAGCAGTTCAAGCCCCTCTCATACCTCAGACCTTGATCGCCATCTCTGGTGGTCGCATCACTAGTATAATAATTATAAAAATAATGTGTTCATTTGTACTGTCTATTTTTGCCTATTTTCGTGTTTAATGTGTACAAAGGCCGACTCTCCTGATTTAAAAAAAAATATATTCTCATTACATTAAACATTGTGATTGTGCGCCTGTGATTGCTGGTCAATGCTGAATACGTTGCACCTTACTTTTGCTCCGTATGATGAAAATTCCATTTTATATTTTGCCCATCTTTTGGCGACACAAAGCTTGTTTCCGGAAGGATGTGTATGGCTGACTCGGCGAATGGGGGTGGGAGTTGATGGACCAAACATGGTTATTCACTGCTTTTATTAAACGTGAAGCAACCTACACAACCATCCCTTTCTTGTAACTTTGTGAGTGTCGGTGATTGGAAAGAACGGATGGACATTGTTGACCTGCTTCTCGCTTAACTTTCCTCACACATCGAACTCTGGTGTTTTGTGTAAATAGTGAACAAAGTTAGATGCTTTCTTCTTGAAATGTACTGAGGTGTTGCTTGCAGAATTAAAAACAAAACTGAATCAATTTTTGAAAGAACTCAGTGACCTATTTTCGACAAATACCGACAGGGATGGCTCAGGCGGTAGTGTGTGTGGTTCGCATTTGGGAGATCGCGGGTTCGATCCCCTTAGCCGAGCTTCCTAACCCATGGGGTTTTTCGAAGGTTTGCAAGGGTCGCCAGGCGAATGCTGGGAAGGATACCCATATCCTGCGAATTTCCTGTCCCTCCATTTCATAACATTAATTGTTTCATTTTACCTTTTATCCATTAGCTTTCTGTCAAGGTTGGAAGTGTCGGTGAGCGTCGCGGCAGCAGCACAGCAGGTTAAAAGGATGCGCTCTGGAAATCTCCGGGATTGGAAGATGAGCCTACCTGGTTTCCATGGCCCCATGGGGATGGTACAAGCCCGAAGGGTCGGGGTCAGTCTTTCGAGTCCCACGCTTCCCCTGAGAGTACAAACCGTAGGGGGGGGGGGGGGAGGTACCGGGTTGAGCCAGTCTCCGCCGAGTGCTTCTAACTCCCAAAATGTAGGGACCCTACCACCTGCTCTCTCCTGTCAACGTTTCGTCCGCCCTTAGGATCCATTCGCCTCATTTATTCTCCTGGCGGGTGTCCCGTTAGGGGCATAGGCACAAAAGATCGCCTTTCAGTCGATGACCCCATCCGCAAGTCATAGTCATTCGTCAGATGGCCCAATCATATTTTGGAAAGTCTGTGAAAAGTGGGTGAACTGTGCCACATTACTCAGCATGTACAAACATTGAAACTTCAATCTTCTCTGAGTCAAACTACAAAGGTAGGTAAGTGAATCAAAAACACCTCGACCTTTTCGTACGCAATTTCCCAACGCCAATCACAGTTGATCGTTTATTGACGATATTCCGTCATGTATGCTTACGTTAAATGAAGCATGATTTAAAGGTTTTTATTTCATTTGTTAGCAACAGTATGGAGACTACGTGTAGGTATAATCGCTTAAACTACAAGGTATTATATTTAAAGTTATGTGTCTTTTTTATTATTGTAATGCCTCTTTGCCTGCTATTTTGAATTGTTGTAATGCCTAACATCGGTCTCTGCTCATTATTTATACGAACCCCTAGCTGGAGAAATCGTTCGGAAATCCATCACTTATTGAACGAAATCTACCGATCGAGCCACCGGCGCGGCGTTCAAGTTAATGCTTTAGTCAATAGATGGCGCAGTATGCAGTGGTGTGAACGTCAATACAGGTCGTGAATGGTGAGGGACGCATAATGAATAAATCATGAAAGGAATAAATATTTTAATGCTCATGGGTGCAGCATGAATAATACAAGTATTGATTACTCTTCATTGATGTTTAATGTGTTTGATTTTTACGGCTGTCATTGCTTGTAAATTCAGACGATGATGATACCAATAAGTACAAATAGCGCGTGGCGCTGTTGACCTTAGTTGAACCAGAAATGGAGCAAGTTTCTCTGTCAAGACCACTGTTTCTTTATCGAAAAAAAAAAAAAAAAAAGCAGTGCACGTACATTTTAATTTAATCCATATACCTTTATGATAAGAAATCCTTTTAAGAAAGACATTTCAAACTAGTTACTCATCTTATTAATTATTCACAAAGTGCTGTTTGAAACAAAATGTATCGTATTGCAATACAATTCAAGGTCAAAGAATATACCCACGTTGATAAGATAGTACTGCGTTTTTGCGTTCTCTAGTGTAAAACCTAAGGTAGAGAAAGTACTTCATTCGCAACAAAGTCCTAATTTGAAATTTCGTGGAAAATTGCGTTTTGAGTCTCCCATGATATATAAAATAATATTCTTGCAGAAAAAAAGTCTGCATACCAACTAACTAGATCAGTTATAGCAGCATAACACATAATTGTTGATTCATTATGGTCGGAGGGTTACCAAGCAGATTGGTTTTAATAATAATCGACATAACAAAATATCGTATATTTACATGATAAATGAGATACCTATATGTGTTAACATTCTGGAAATTTTCTAGTTCCTCTTCATTTGGAAGACAATATGAATAATGATCCGTATATGGTAAATCATAAGACATATGCATAAGCATACCCCAAAAATATCCATGTGTTGCACTCATATTACTTTCTCTACTCTGGTACTAACTATTCTTACAAACTCTTGTTACTCTATCTTCATAAACAATTACAGAAATTAGCTTATTGATAATTTTCTTGCAAGGGAAGTGTGGTAATACACTAGACTTTGAGCCATAGTCAAATCTTTTAAAGCTTTAAAATAACCTTCTCTTTGGACGGCAAAGAGATACAAAAGTGAATAACGACCTTCCATTTGAGAAAAGTTGAAGTAGTTCCAAACTCACACAACAAACAAATATCTCCGAAATGGTTCAATCCACCAAAAAATGCATTAGGACATAAATTGTGTATTTTGACAAGATCTGCAGTTTAATATTTGATCTATTTCTTGCGTTATATGAGTTATGCAAAAGTCATCAAGAGTAAACAGGACTACGTGGACTATAGCCAAAAAATTCAAAATATACATTTCGTTTGCCATAAAGGTATCTTAAATATATGAGGATTGTAATAAAATCGTGTGAGCAATTTTTGAGAAAATTAAAATCTTCGGAAACTTTTTCATGTAAAGCGCAGCTTTGGGTGGAAGACATTTCTTCAAAATCTTTATGTCGTATCCTTGAAAGATATTAAACTTAATTACCAACTTTGGCTCTAACCAACTTTTGGTTTTTGAGTTATGCTGCCAAAAAAACCGACACGCACACACACTGACCTTTTTCAAAAAATGGCTATCTTGGATTCAGGAGGCCTCAAAACATATATTTCCGGTGAAATCTCGACATCAAATTTTTGGGTGGAATACAATAGCTTCCCTACTTACTATAGGTAGGACAGAAAGTAAAAATGTATATCTCTTTAAATAGGTACACAATTTATTTCAGTTAACTATTTATCAGCCATCTCTGCGTTAACCGTTATGTTAAGTTTTGAAACTTGTCATACAGTAAAACAGTATCGCTATTCACTTGTTTCTCGCGTTGTTAAGCAAAGATCATGGTATTTCTAGCCCTGCACATAACAATCCGATTTTAAACATGTGATTATCCATTCAGCGTCCTTATTCCCACTGTGCTCACTATGAAATGTAAAATAGTATAACTAAAATGTAAAGTTTGTTATTGAAATTTCTCGTAGTTCTGCAAATTATCCATATGTTGTGGGTAGAAGAAAATGAAATATTTTACACTCACATGACTTTCTCTACTCGTGTACAAACTATCCTAATAACCGCTTATTCCTCTATATTCGTGTTAATCGAGATAAACACTTGCCGAAATTATTTTATTGCTAAATTTCTTGTAGGTATAAGGGGAATATGGGAATACAGTACGCTTTAAGCGATGGTCAGATTTTCTAAAGTATGTAGGTAGGCAGGGATAACTGATATTTTGTTCTTTACAGGACCAAAAGGTAAAAAATTAATAACGACCTCCAATTTGAGAAAAACTCGGTCAAATGACAAGAAGTATCAAAATATTCCACTGAAAAAGATTCATCAGACATAAATTATGTGTTTTAACGAGGTCGACATTTTTGTGTAATAATATTTTGTCTATCTCTTACGGTTTACTAGGTATGCAAAAGTCATCCAAAATGTAGAGCTTTTGGAGACATTCCCATAAAATTCATGATATACATTTAATTTGTCATAAAAATGTACTAAACATATTAGAGTATTTTAGTAAAAAGCTCTAGAATAATTAGAGAACTTGGCTTTCACGGCCGGAAGTTATTTCTGGGCTATTTTGCTATGGTCTCTTTGTGGTGGTTGATTCATGTAGATGTTCCATGTCAACCTTTCTAGTTGTACCTTAGAGCCACTTTTGGGAAAAACAAAATTTTCGTAAAATGTTACATGTTTGGATGTGGGCACCTTTTTGAAAATCCTCATGTCTATTTTTTGGGAAGATGCCAAACCTTGGTATTTAAGCGACCTTTCTTTTTTGAGTTATGCAGTTTACAGTCGGACGTACACACGGGTATGCCAATACACGACGTTGTTACTCAAAGTGCTTTGTTTTAGATTCAGGGGCTCCCAAAATAGGTACTTTCGATGAGATCTCGATATCGATTATTTTATAGAATACAATGCTTTTCCCACTTTACTGTAAGTACTACGCTGGTAAGCATATTTTCTAGTAATTACACAGATAATAACAAAAGTGGGTAAAACAGTCCAGATGTGCTGCACCAGATGTTTTTAAAGTGTTGATGACATTCAGTTGCTTTTGGCATTTGAGTAACTAAATTAAATAGGTAATTGCATGTATTGACACTATTAACTGCCTTTTCCAGAATATAAAGTGTTTAAAACTGCACAAAAACATAAGATTGAATAATAGCAACTGTAGAGGTTAAAGTAAAGTTTGTGTACTAATTAATAAGGGTAATAAGGAGATGTTATGGAAAGATTTTGGAATTTTAAGGTCAGAATACTTAAAAATCGACTTATCGATTCAATTTTATCTATTTTAGAGTTGTAAAACTACCGTAGACTACCGCAGATTATCCTAAAGAACTATAAACCACGGTAATTTTCCTAGTAGTAAAGCTATCCGCATTACTTGTAGGTCAGGTGTGTTGCATACCTGTCGGGCGTTACTTCATATAGAACAGGTTGTTTAGTCTTTTGATCATATTCTACTAAACTCCTCCAGAAACTGTAAGCCTTGAACCTTGAACCTTCTCGAAACTGAGATAGAATATATAAATGGCTGCTTAACCTATGAAACATTAGTGTGTTCGAAAACATTTGGAAACACCTATGTATACTAGAGTTCAGATCAAATACACTGAAAGTGATCACGAGTAATGTTATTTTGAACTGAAAAGTACTACTTTTATTTTGCTCAGAGAGATCAAATTCATGATTAAAGTTCTCGGTGATCATTATGTCTGAATTTCTCGTTAAATTTCTTAATTCTTTGCATTATGTTTCTTTTCCTAATAATGCTACCAATACCACCGGTAGTCGTACCACTTACCACCTTATTTACGTATTGTACCAAAAATACCTAACCGTGGTTTTGGTATAGCGCAAATCTAATCTTGCTTGTACGGCCAACGAACTGTGTAATGAAGCTATTTCTGTAGAACGTTTGTTTCGATTAACAAACTAAATAGAATTATAACTTTTGCAACAATAGTTATTTGAAGATATCGCAGTAAACTCTAGTGGGTACAAGGAATCACGTGATCATATTTTAGTATTAGTCCAGGCGACACGGGTTTGTCTGGTACATCATGTTCTTTAAACATATTATAGATGCTAAAAATCTCAATAGTCACATGGCGAAAACTCGGGGAATATAAATGCTAGCTAAGAACTCTGTTACACTGAAGCATTGTTAATCTCTGTTGTTGAAACATTCACAATACGAGCTGTGGCAGAATATTGTTGACAAACGCGCAATGAAGCTTCGTTATAAATTGTCCAAAAGGAGATACAACATATATTTGTATTTACTTAGGTATGGACGTCAACTGTAGATTTAAAAAACTAAAGACGGCTATCTCCGTAGCACCTGTCTCCTGTGTAAAGGGTTCAGGGTTCAATTTTTGGCTGGGGTGAGAATGTTCCTCTAGATAAGATTTATTCTCTATCCTCCCCAGAGTGTGAACGTATGAATGACAGTGTGAATATGTGATTTAATGAAAAAAATCCGAACAGCCAAAACACACTATATTCCAGTTAACACCGTTGCCTATGGGCAATACGCTCCAAAGGATAACGCCGAAGTAAACATTGAAGTTAAAGGTGGAGTATAAATGAAACAATACAAAAAGAAAGAAAGACCAAGTGAAAGAGAAAAATATGCCTGGATAATGTATTTTTTCTCTGCTCAGAACAGTAAACACCAGTCTTCTCGTGTTTCTGTTTTGAGTTGAGTTAATAAATGGAATATAAATTCACATTATGGATCCGAACCACTGAAGCACAACATATTGCGATTAAAAAAGAACAGAAACTAAACTGATAAATGAAATTTACCCAGAAATTAACCATATTTACGCAAGGTCAGAATCTATAGCATTTTTATTTTCACCAGTCCATTCAGGATCGTTTTCCCCACTTTGCAGCCCTCTTCCCACTCCATTCAGTTCCCTCTTGCAGTAACAGTGATATTGTAGTAACTTTGATGTCAAACCATGACGAAGTCATGTGGAATGGAATGGGAAGACGGTTGGGAAGAGAGAAAAAATAGGCTTGGGTGGACTAGTGAAAATGAAAATAATTTAGTGTGACTTTTTGCATCAGAGACAAGAAAGATGTGCAAAAGCTCCTCGTAGAAATACCATAACTTCATTTGGGTCTCTGTGCAATATCAAAAGCTTTTATTCAGGAATAAAAAGCGTACATTCAGAATATTTGCACATTATGCATCAATGATTTTTCTTTTTGGGCAAAGCAAGTTTCCATGCTTTCTTGTCATATTCCAATAGGTTTTAGTTGCCACGACATCATTTCAGGCTGATGCCAAAGTAATCAAAACCAGAATCACTTTCAGAAAAGGAACAAAAGTTTGTCCAAACAAAAGTCTTGGTTGCGTTGGGAATAATTGAGTGTAAATATCCGGAGTCTATGGTTTCTAGTCACTACTCTCTTTCTCTCTCTGAAACCTATTCTTTCTTCTAGCGGAAATTGGCCTGTTGTTTTATCAGGCTTCAGATAAACAACGAACTTTGAACAGCAGTATTATTATTCCGCGTCTGTATATTTCAATTTACTCTCTTTTCGCACAGAGGTGGAAAAAGAAACAATACGCTTGAAAATATGTTTTTTGAAGCTTTAGTTTTACTCATAACCCACTCAGAGTTTACTATGAATAGTAAAGAACCCTTCATGCCGTGGTTATTCCTCCAGAAGGGAAAAATTCTCTGAAACTTCAATGACGTTAGTTTCCTAAGATTTATTCCTAGACATGTGTCTAGCTTACATGACTGGGGAAACAGATATACAGCAATACCAAAGCACTACAACGCACGTTAATGAGGAATTTAAAATGATTTAAACTATGTGAGGTAATATCAAATTATGGGTTACTAGTTGACTTGCATGAACAGTATTTTTAATCTCAAATGACTATTAAGTTAATTTTATTAACCTTGCTCCATTAATCATGTGCATAATCGTTTCAAATTTCTACCAATGACACCCTTCATTTGCGAAAAATTTATCAAATGTCATTAACACCTCCTCTGAATTTTAATTATCACCTTCTGTGCTTTTCTTATGTTGTGATCAGGTTGGAGAATCCAGCTGCACTGTCCTACACACGCTACAGCCACGTAATTTGACACTTCAGATTCACTAGGTTCAAATGTTAGAAATGACTAACTCTTGCTACGGTGCTGAAATATATGACATAATTTGAAGAGAAAAACCTTAGAACATACAATGGTATGTTTTGAATCAGTTTCACAAATTAGCAGCGGATACTCCAACTTCGGACATTGTCAACGTTTTAAAAGACTGGAGCATCAATATGATAATCTTGTAAGGACGCTAGTATGCGTATGTCTGCTCTATTTTTCTTTTAAGAGGTTATTAATTGCAGTTCAGCATTAAAATAGGATTTCATAGGCTGTAACATCCGTTAATTTGCAGCGGGACGATCTCACTCCGTTTGGCTTGTCGTTGGCTTTCTTCTTGCTTTCTTGGAGAAATATTTCCTCGCCTGTCTCGGTAGGCCTATTAATTCCAGGCAACTATTTAGAATTAATTATCACATGGCTTTTTGTGTGGGTGAAGGTACACTGACGACAAAGTAAAGACGATTACACTGTTTTAATTATCACATATCCTCGCGAAGCAGTTAGCATTTCCTTCTTTCTTTTTCTGAGCTAAGCCCATGAAGAGTCAAGCCTTACCGCCCAGCCGCTGCGTCCCCCACCTCGGCCCACTGCAGACTTCATTGGTGGGGTGCTGTAGTGGAGGGTCGTACGTGGTCAGCGTCCCGATCCCTCCCGGCCACGGTCTTCACGATCTGGGGACGCTACTTTTCTATCAAGTAGCTCCTCAATTGGTCCCCCCGGGACCTAACGAGGCTGAGTGCACCCTGTGCCAGACCTCCCAGAGGGGATAAAGTCCCCATGCTGGTACCGGGGATCGAACCCAGGTTCTCCGCGCCAAAGGCAAGCGCGCTACCAACTGCATTACAGAGGTGGTCTTCCTTCTTTTTCTCCGATACTAATTCTTTGTTTAATTAAGTTAACAAATCCAAATAATAATACATATACACTCTTCTCTTATCCCACTTATAAAGTGGTTGTTCGTCCACATATCTGCACTTGTTGGCTCCCTGCAGGCAACTGTTTTAAAACTAGGTTATGAACGCCATCATAATTATCATTATCATAATTGGGTTTGAAACAATTCCAAGCTAAAACAGACTCATATTCACCCTCATTTGCTTACAAAGGGTGGGAAAAGTTTATAATTAAAGGAAAAGTCTCTCGCATCAGCCGGGAACGAATCCAGGACCGTTGCACAGTGGGCCAGATGGCAGTCAAAATGGAACAAAAGTATTTTTATGGACCTATTGATCTCATTAACGAGTAAAATTATAATTAACATCTATGAAACACACACCAATGCATAAATGTAATATAGTTTGTTACTTAGTGGTCTTATGTCAAATAAATGGATGCATTTCATGAAGTATCGTACACCACATTAATGTCCGAATGCTGCTGTTCATCGTCCATACTTGCTTCCTCTTTTTCTTCACCCTATAAACAAGTTATTTCCCTCCAATAAAGCAACTTTTGTGCTTTTTCACAGAAAGGAGTCTTTAGTTTTTCATACAGCTTTCCCAAATTCGAAATTAAAGGGTCCGATGGCACCAACAAATTGTTCATCAGATGACTCATTGTATTATGGCAAGAATTTGTTCTTATATTGTGCTGTTGGAAGTTTTTAATGTCCTTGTTACGTGCCTCTTGTGTCTCCCCTCAGACGGTTGGCCAATGGAGGTCATTGAAGTTATGATCTGAGATCCATGAAGTATCACTTAATGGACACTAGCAGTACACAGTATTTGTATTGTCATCTCCTTCACTAGTGGAGCAAAGTAGACCAAAAAGTTTCTGCATCAGATAATAACTTTTATCAGTATATATATCTGCTTAAATTTTTGATGAACTGTACTAGCATCACACCTCCAATTGTTGAATAACTTTGTCACCCTATTTAAAAAAAATAGTTGGAATGGATTCCATGCACTCAGTAATCCGTCGAAGTGTGTGGTCTGGCAATCCTTATAAATCTATTTCAGCACCAATTTCTGTGACATTAATGTATTCCTTGGGTAACACATGAGCTTAGCCTCGCGTATTTTGTTACATGCGAGTATAAGTCAGAATTTGTATTCTTTGTTTCGAACCTTAATACTAAATTTGACATCCATTATAAGTGCTAATGCTTCATTGCTATTGTTTTTATTTATATTTTCAGAAGGATACTTTTTAAACTAAGACAATTTTGTGGCTTTGGTGGGACTGTTTAGTGCAGTTTTAAGTACTTTCGCTGCATCAGCTTTCCCAGAGTTTTTAACTTAACTGAGCGGAATAAGAAAGTTCCTTGGTATTAGCTGATTCTTGGAGATTCTCTGTTTTCCATCTCTTCGATTTCATTCTTTCTGAATATATGTTGTCTGCCAAGGAGAGCTGAAGGAGTAGGTTTACTTGCATATGCTGCATAGTAACTTAACGTGATATCGAAATTCTTAAACAATCACTGTATTTCGGTTCAAATTTTTCCTTAGTATTTGTGCGTTCATGAACTGAAGCTGGTGCAAAATGAGTCCACTTTTTTTTTCTAATTCCGAAAAGACTTCTTCACTGTGATAGCTGGAAGTATCTATTTTGGCAATTATAAATCTAAAACAGTTACTTTGGTTACTAGCCAACAATGGCTTGTACAGATCTCAAAGTGTACAGCACTGACCATCGCAGGGACTCGCATGTGGTATTCTTGGTGGACGAAGCGGCTTCAGGACGGTTTTTTTCGGGTTCTCCGTTTTCCCCCGCCACTCATTGCACCCGTTGCTCCATTATCACCTTTCCAATCATCTATTCCGCTTGCATTTCATGGCATATTCTTCTTCACTAACATACCTTCTGTAGGACTGACCACCTGCTTTCAGATCTTCACTCTGTCAGGTCTATAGGTTCCTGTGCTCCCCGACAGGCGTCTGACCCTAGGCACTGGCCTGTAAGTTCTAGGGGCTGTAAGTCCTACATAAGGGGAGGGTAATCAGATAAAGAAGACTTTGAGCTTTGAATTGGATATTTGACACAGTGATGGGTAATATCCAAATAGACTCCCATGAGCGACTCACTGCCAGGCGAGATAATGATCGAATTTCCCTTCTTTCCAATCATGGCAGTATCTATTTTAATTGGCAGATGGTAGCAGGGAGCATTCTTTTCTCATTGACTGGTAGAATATAATGTAACTTAATGAGCAAAAAGTTTTAAAAATATAGAAATTAAAAGTTCCCTGAACTCGTTAAAAGTGAGTTGCTTATTGTTACACATTTTAAAAATGACTTGCAAGGAGTTCTTTAACTGTATGAGACCTGATGCCATACTTCTAACAAATTCCAAACATTACTTCATTCTTGGCTTCCGGTTTGGGCCACGTCCTGTTGGCTTTTTAATCATGCCGCCATGATATGGAAGACCCTATTAGCCGGACAACCTCCTATTGGAGGAGAAGGAACCAATAGAATAGCAAGTGGGAGGGGACAGCGAGGCCCGTCAGAGTACGCAGTGATTAGTTGGCTAAGGTTTGCAGCCGCTCAATGAAGAAGCCGAACATAGTTTACGGCAAAACGTCCGCATGATTAAAAAAGCCAACAAGATGCGGCCCAAACCGGAAGCCAAGAAGGAAGTAGCGAACAAAGGCCGTGAATGCCTACGTAATTGTTTAAACATACATAATGATTTGGTATAAGTTATCAATGAGTCAAATAAGTTGAATTATTTACCATAATGTAAATATACCTATTGATTTAAATGTATAATAAATATTGTGACGCCAGCTGCGGTACACAACAAAAGATTTTTGGGGCGGGCTACCCTACCCCAATGGCGGTGCGTGTATCAAAGACGTTCAAGGTGAGGCTGCTTCACGCGAACAAACACGTGACAACAATCAGAACTGCAGGACCAAAAGGTGTTCTCCAGATTATTCGAGAAGTGTCCGACAGCCTGCGTATTTGTAGAAGTTCGGGAAAGGTCTGTTATGTCATTCTCGCAGGCGACGGCAGGCGATGGAACGAGCACTGAGTTATTTAGACATGTCAGCTTTTAGTTTCAGTATGTGTGTGTGTGTGTGTGTGTGTGTGTCTGTGTGTGTGTGTGTGTGTGTGTGTGTGTGTGTGTGTGTGTGTGTGTGTGTGTGTGTGTGTATGTGAGTCCTTTGCGTGTGTACGTGAGAGAACCGGCGCGTCGGCAAGGAAGATAACGAAGCAATAATGAGTGTTGAGTGATTGTGTTATCAGTTGTTTGAGACACAGAGAAAGTGAAGAAAGACAGAAAGGAGTGAGTCAGGGAAGAAAACAGTTGTGAGCTGTAGTATCACGAGAGGCTGTAGACTGTGTTAAGTTCAGTAAAAGAGAACTGTGCTGATGTGTATTCATTTAAAATAAAATAACTGGACTGGACTTTTGTTATTTTGTTACTCTGGTGTCAGTAATGGGGTTTTTCAAACTGTTATTTCGTCAAAAATGAGAGTATAGAGGGTATAGGCACAAGTCTTCTAAAATAACTACAGTAAAATGTGAATAGGTCGATAATATGTTCATGTGTTGGGAAAATATTTCTTATTTTCAGCTTGAAAGCCTGGAAATCCTAAATTAGAGTTTCAGCATAAAATACACATCAAAGGGTACACAGTAAAATGTTAAACTTTATGGGTTTAGCGATTATATTAACTCGAATATCAAGCCTTTTCGTGTGTGAATGTTTTCTGTTTTGAGCATTTTTCATGGTTTCTCTGTAAATACAGAGTTTTCAACTTTTGGAACGTTTCATTTGCAGTAGCAAAAATATGAAATGCGTGTTTCTCTCTGGAGATGTAATGGACCGTTTCGTAACCTGGAAGTGAGAAGTACTTTGGGAAATTGGGTGTAAGTAACAAATGAACGCACATGGCGTGCTTTGCCCCTAGATGGATAGGGTTTTCTTGGATTCGGCGTGTAAAATGTAATTTCCAGCACGTTAATCATGCAATTAGGCACTTTGCCATGAAGCCAACCATTCCATTGATGATCAATGATGTTTACGTGTGGCAAATAATGCTCAAACTCTTTCGTGTTAAAACATTCCAATTTCCGTTTATCTAATTTGCTCTTTTTTTAAACGCGTTTCCGGGATCAACGTAACACCTATATGTAACTGTAAAGTAATCAAAAGTTCAAAGTAATTTTGCGTTTTGGATAAAATATGTTATCATGTCTAATGCCCGTATCCTGAATAGACTTCCTGCTTTATAATGCGCGTGTGCATCTGTTTGTAACTTGTGTGTGCGTGTGCGCGTGCGCGCGCGCGTGTGTGTGTGTGTGTGTGTGTGTGTGTGTGTGTGTGTGTGTGTGCTCGCGTGTGCGTGTGTTAACCTCAAAATTCAAGGGAGAAATAGCCGATAGCTAGTCTTTGTGCACTTTATTATTCTATGAAGCCAAGACAGATCAAATGAATTTCCAAAACTAAATAAAATTCATTTAAATATAGCCTATGAATAATACTTTCAATAGGGTTGTCTAATAAGCCTTGTAAAATTGCAGTAGTTTGTGACATATTAAATATTTCATTTTTGTACAACTATTTTCCAACAACTTGTGCATATGAGTGTTTCTATAACTTCCTACGTGTTTACTAACTGGCTGATCCCGTAGCTCAGTCGGTAGAGCACCTGCCTGCTGTACATGGAGTCTCGGGTATGATTCTCGGCTGGGAGGGCAGGAAAATTCCTTCCACTAGGATTATTCCCCATCCTCCCTAGAGTCTCGAAGTATGGATGTGCTTATGAATTTAACATAATGGTACTAAAAACAATTGGAAAACAAATAAAAAGGTCAAACATAGTATTAATAACAAAGTGTTAGAGCAGGTGCGAACATTTAATTACTTAGGTTGTAATGCGACATTTAGAACAAATAACGAAGAAATAAGTAATAAAGTGAGTAAATTCCAATATATTTGTGGAATAATAGCACGTGCTTTGAAAAAGAAAACCCAAAAGCATACACATTTCAAATTCTATACGACAATGGCCGTTTCAGTTTTACTGTATGGGTCGGAGACATGGACAGTTAAAAAGAAAGATTGAAGCCAAGTACAAGCGGCAGAAATGAAATATTTCCGAGCAGTAAAAGGATTTCGCACGGGTTATATAAATAGCAATGTTCCCGTTAAAAAAAGAAAAAAGAAAAAGAGAAATAAAAAGAAGGTAAATGGGTTTCGAACCCATGTCAGCTCACAATGTTTGTTTAAAAGAACACGCCTTAGCCAAGTCAGCTATAGCAAACACACGGATTTGGTCTGATCATGATTTGTAAGTCTAGCAACAACTTAATAGAAACACCATAAGAACACATGTTCTGCAGGTGCACTGAAGTTGAATCTGCAATGTTTGCCCGTTAATGTAGAAGGGTTGCTGAAATATTGCTTTTCAAAACTACGAGGTGAGGTGAGTTGCGAGGTGACATGGCTGCCATGTCCTCCGAACAACAAGGGAAGCATATGACTAGTTTAATTCTCCTACCATCTATGCAAGTACGCCTGAGAATTAGGTAACCCTTCGCGTAGGTCTTACTGAAGATGGGTATTTTTGTGAAAGATAGTACGTTGCTACGTAACCCCCCCGGAATAAACAGTTTCAATTCTGGCTGTTTAAAAATTGATGTTCTCTGAGAAGTCTCAAATTATGATAAAACAGTGGGGATGGGGACTCATATTTATCAACAGTAATGGAAGCGTGAGTTGTGAAAGACATTTCATTGTCAGGAGGAACAAAATTCAGTTGCAATAATTGTCAAATTACTGTTAATGTTTACAATAACGTAGATGAATCTATTTAATGAAACTACAATTTATTTGACTTTTCTATTTTTTTGTGTGTTTAATAAAGTTATCATGAAATAAAATACTTTATTTGACGATGAAATATACTCATTTCTATTGTTTGCTAGGATACATGAACTGTATACATGAAGTCTATAGGAGAAGATAAAAGTTATTATACGTGAAGCCCTGAAAACGTGATTATTCTTCTTTGCAAAAGGCAGCGGCTACGATTATATTTCACAAAAAATATAGGTGATCTTGCAATCTTTTGTAGGCATTACATAAAATGAAACAATTGATTGTGTATAACGGAACGGAATTTCGAATTCTAAGCTAAACAGTAATTTTTTCCTTGTATTAAAGGTTATCTGCGCCAAGTTTGGACGATATCGGACAACCTTTAAGGAAAACACATACACACACACACACACACACACACACACACACACACACACACACACACACACACACACACATACACACACACGACTTTTATACACTAAAGATTTAAAACCACTTATGGTTGTATTGTAAAATAACAGATCAAATTCATATCTATGCGGCTAACATATTTCAACCGTTCTCACATTATATTTAACTATTAATATGAAATTTAATTAATAACTTTTCTTTCTTTTCAGGTAAGTGTCAAGGGGCACACACAATTCCAGGATGGTTGGATGCATAATGCAGTTGTAAGTATACCTAGCAATTAATTTTAGTACTATCATATGTTTATGGAAGAAATAATGGTTTTGCTTTCGTTACCGCATAGTTAACTATAGTTGAGGAAATGTTTGATTATAACGAAAAAGCCTATGTCAATATTTCGTGCGTATTTGAGATCATATGAGTACAACAATCCTCGTGCGTACTGGCATGTGTGTTTGTGGATTTACTAAATATATACTTTTGGTTTACGGATATTAGGTGAAAGTTTTGAAGAAAGCACTCTGCACGCTTTAGGTCGAAAAAAGATTATATGTTTTATTATTTTCTCAAAGACTGTTTTAATAAGCTATACTGAAATACGTCTTTGTCTGAGCAACTGCCGTGACAAATAAATCATAGTTATCTGAACTTTCTGTGAATAAACTGTGAAACCTTATTGGCCTTCAGTTAGTTTTACATTCATAGAAGGAATAAAGGACAGATAAAAACTTGCTGCAGATACACTTTTCTCTACTACACACCTATATATGTACGTAAGTAGAGGAAATATTGTATTTGAACCAAAAATTCAATAGGATGATTTAACTGAAAACGCATCTTTCTATGGCTTTTGCATTAACAAAATTAGAAATTTCTCTCGCGTTTGTTGGTGAACGTGTGCGTGCGTGTGTGTGACCAGCATAAATCAGAAAGGTAATGTTGCTTAAATAATAATGTTTTTGTTTATGTTGAGTATCTTCCAGGAGTGCCGCAATAAGATTTTCATGAAAATCTAAAAACTAAAACTAAAAACATATATTACATTTTTTATTTTATCAAAAATAGTTTTTAAGTATTTTGATGAAAATACCATACATTCAACGTATTTGTATGAAAAATAGAATTTTGTGGAAATAGCCTGTGAAGTTCTTTGCATTCTGCTTGTTGATAGTTCTCTCAATTGCAAATCTCTGTTCCTATTAGTTTGTCTACTGCATTTTAAATATGAGGTAAGGCAAGGTAATTACTAAGGACGGGGTCTTCAACTCCTCGACAATGTGGTGTTCTCTACCTGTGTCCCATATGGTGGGCGCCTCGAGAGAGAGGGTTGAGGTGAGAGGAGACAGAGGGCGGCCAACACAGGGAGCCAAATAGAGCAGAAGGCAGGGTCTCTAACAGTTGCACTTGTGCTCCCCGGTAGCCTCTAGTAAATCCACCACCCTCCTCCGCTCGAGTTGGGTACATTTCCCCGGGAGGTTCGAAATGGCAGACCGCACCGAGGGGCGGACATAGAGCATCTTTTTTCCCAGCCATGCAGCGCCCAAGAGATCTGCCGATAGGGATCAACCCTGAAAGAACCATTCGAATAAAACGTGAAGTGAAATGAAAAGTGAGGTGAAATGAAGGGAATTCGGGGGTTGGAGGGAAACTTTTCCACATTAACCTAGGGACGCTGGATTATCTCTCCAGTGGCCAATCATCGTCGGTCTGGGTTGCTCAGTTGGTTTGACGCTGGGCTACTGATCCCAGGGTCGCGAATTCAAACCAGGCCGAGACTGATGCTTTTTAAGTGTGCTTAAAAGCGATAGTACAATGTCAGTAGATTTACTGGTATGTGTACGGGACGAAATTCCGGCACTCCGGCGGTGCTGATATGATCCTGGTAATTGACTGCGTCGTTAACAAACAGAATATTATATTACCAGGCCAGCTGGTCGGCCGATCTCACACCTGATAGCGGTACTCGTAGCTGTATTGCAATACCACACATTAAGATAGTTTTAACCACTTACGAGATATTCTTTGTTATTGATTGAATTTTCAAATATTTATACTTCACACTTTTCTCAACTACAAACCAGTATTCTTTGTTTTTTTCTTTCTTTTTCATATCCATTCAAACCTACGATATAGTGAATGGTTTTGAAAATATTTGCCTACTGCTTTAGCTTACTTATATCAACAGAGTTCCGCTTAAACGTTTGATGCAGAATCATACATGATCACCTTTTTGGTCTCTATTTCTTTCTTCCAGTCCTGAATGTAGATTCGTACGTACGAAGTTTCTCAGAAATAGCGGCATCATGTAATTGATGTACCTCTGAATATCATCCAAACAGTATAGCTTTTACACGGTGGTGCGCCAGCTCATTTCAGTCGTAAGTACATAATTCTTAAGTGATAAATGTTGGCATAGATGGATTGGGAGAGTGGGATTCATTGGCAGGCCTGCTCCATCTCCTGATTTGAATCCAATGGATTTCTTCGTCTGATGACATTTGTGCAACTACTGTGCCTGAGAGAGTATCTACACGGGATTTACAACCGAGTACGCGATAGCATGTAACGTAGGTTTAGACCATGCATAGAAGCAGGAGGAAATCATTTCAAGTAAATTTTATCTTCGATTTTGGTTTGTAACTCTGCTATAAATGATATCCAAAGCCAGGTTCATATGAAGTTTTGATGTTGGGAGAGAGGTAGAGTATGTACGGAGGGGATTCTACACTGAGCCTGTGCAGTTAAATGTATGTCAGACTCCTGGGAGGAAGGGATTGAATGTGCTGTAGATTCAACATCTCAACACCAAGCTTTGGCAAGCAGTCCCCGCTCCATGGGGTTTGACAGAGGTGCCTTCCTCCCCCGGCAGGTTTGGCAACTACAAGACCGCCCTACCGTCGAGAACAGCAGTTACATTGCGCAAATCCCCCACATGGCAACGCTAACTCGTCCATGTCAACACGTACGACCCTAAATGACTGGGCTCAAGAGGTGAAATGAAATGAAGATATGGGAAATTTGGGAGATGAATTTATCCTTCCCAGCCTGGTGACCCGGAAAAGCCCTAGAAAAATTCATGGATCAGGAAGATCGAAGATCAAACCCACAACCTTTCAAATGCGAGCCTTATAGGTTTCTGGGGAGCCATCTCGCTCAGTTCGATGTTCGGAAGAGGGGCGTCCTCGAAGTACGTGACAGCAATACACTCTGTAAACATAATGACAGACAAAATCTCCCCTTGCATCAAATATCATTGAAATGGCAGGAAGTAATTTTATTTTGTTAACAATCCCTCTTCTTCAAACTGTTGCACGTGTCATAGAGCCTATTATTATCTTTAGTTTTGAGGGAATCATCCAAATTTTCAGAATAGATTTGGTGTATATACACTCATAAGAAGAGTTCAAGAAGTTGTCCTTGCTGGTTCCTCCACTACGTAATTTCCAAAATATTCAGGTTAAGGGAGAGAGAAAATGACAGAGGTCAACCCTATTTGTGAATTCCTGGTATGAATCTCTACTTCTCAGTAAAACGTGTGTTTCCAAATGGAGTTTGTTAGTAGGTTGCAATGAATTTGTATAGAAAGTGAAATCACAGTTTCCTTTAATTTTCTAATTGAGTTTTCATCGAATGTTCTTGGGGAAAAAATGCACTTCTCATGTTTGATTGGTGTTTTTTAGAGAAGTGCGTATAGGCAATGTTTATTAGTTTCCTCCAACATAAACCAATCTGGATATGGAGATAATCATTTTTCGGAAAAACATGTAATATATTTGTTTATAGTCTAAAATATCCAAAAGTAAATAGAAGAGATCACATTATTTGTAGTCATTTAGCATCAGCAATCCACTTCCGCGATCTACTGTTCCCAAGGTCGCGGGTTCAAATCCGGCCCAGGCCGATGGTTTTTAAGTGTGCTTTTATTCGAATGCAAATAGTTCGTTTCACCATTGGATGAATTATCACCCATTTTATACTCTGAATAAGCGTATCGTTTTACTAACAATGTTATGTAAAATGAACCTTAATAATTAGCCTTTGTCTATTATCATGGGTTTGGAGCCACCTTTGTTTGGCACGATTTAATGGAGAGAAGCAACGATCGAACTGATGCAGTTTTGTTTGTGTTGCAATCATGGCTAAGAGTTCCCAGGTCAGGAAGTGCAATTAAGCACAGGTCCTTAAAAGTGCCAGAAAAACAATAGTTTTTGATGTATTCAACTTTTTCGGCATTGTTGCTAAGGATGTCTTTAAATTAAAAGCGAAGTAACCGGCGTTTCCAATGTGAGGAAGAAAGTGAAGGAGGTGCTACAGCGAAAATCCTACCCCCCCCCCCCCAAAAAAAAGTCAACGTGCAGCTTTTGGACAATATGGACAACTTTGTGCGCTTCAGGGTACATAACTTTTTCTTAAACAATGAGCCATGTATTATATACAAGGTATTAGGGGTATGAGTACCCAGACTTAACGTTAGCTGAAATATAAGCACTTCTACCATTTTCCTCTATACTGCATGGTTGCATAAATAAAAAATCTTACGTGTTTCACTCACATGGCCTTCTCTACTTTTATATTAATCATTCTTACAAACTCTTATTCCTCTATCTTCGTGTTAGTTGAGATAAACATTTGCACAAATTATCTTATTGCTCGTTATCTTGCACGTACAACGTGAGTATGGGAATACAGTAGGCCTTGAGCGTAGTCAAATCGTTTAAAGCTTTCAAATACCCTTCTCTTTGCACCCCTAACATATAAAAAATGAATAGCGATGCTCCATATAAGTTCTCCAAAACTTATACAAATAACAAGGAATATCTCCGAAGTGATTCACTCTCTAAAAAAATTGTTTGCACATTTTGTATAGTAAGATTTTATCTAGGCGGCGCCGTGGCCGAGTGGTTAGACCGCTCGCCTACCACCTAGGTGGCCCTGGTTCGACCCCAGGGACCCACGTGGTATTTGTGGTGGACGAAGCGGCGTCTGGGCAGGTTTCCTCCGGGTTCTCCGGTTTCCCCCACCACTCATTCCACCAATTGCTCCATCGCCTTTCCAATCATCAATTTCGCCTGCATTTCATATCATCCTCTTCCTCGCTATCATACCTGGTGCTTGGTTGACCACTCGCTTCCAGGTCTTCACTCTGTCTGGTCCAGAATTTCCTCTGCTCCACGACAGGCATCTGAGCCTAGGCACTGGCTTGTAAGTCCTAGGGGTGTAAGTCCTACATAAGGGGAGGGTAATCAGGAGAAGAAGTTTTTATCTATCTCTTACGGTTTACGAGTTATTCCAAAATCATCCGAGTAAATAGGACTACATAGGCTATAGCTAGAAAATTCAAAATATACAGTTCATTTGCCATTAAAATATCCCAAATATATGGCATTTCAATCAAAATCGTTTGAGCCATTTTCAAGAAAATCAACATTTTCGAAAAATTTACATGCAAAGGATAGCTTAGGGTGGAGGAAATTTCTTCAAAATCTTTGTGTCGCATCCTTGAAAGATATTAAACTTAAATATCAACTTTGGTTTTTAACAGACTTTTCATTTTTGAATTATGCTGTCCACAGACTGAGACACACACACACACACACACACACACACACACACACACACACAAACAAACACAGGGACCTCTTTATAGAAATGCTTTTTTGATTCAGGGGGCCTCAAAATATATACTTCCGGTGAAATCTCGAGATCGAATTTTTGGGTGGAATACTGTACTTCCCCTACTTGGTAGTAAAATTGTGGAATGTTTCATTGTGGATAGGTCACTGCTCCTTTATCATTAACTTCTATTATTAGCATAGAGAGGTACAGCGTTAGCCACAAAATGATATTATATAATTGGATTCCAGCATATCTATTGGAATAAGCTCCTGAACATACATACTTTTGGCAAGCATGCAAAATGGAAGATCAGAGGTTGTTGGCATTAAGAACTACCTACTCAGGTTTAGTGAATACTACTCGGGAAACTCCCCTTGTTACTTGCAGTATTTGGTAACAAACACAGAGTACTTGTGAACGCATGCATGAAAGCAGTAGCCACATAAACAAAACCTTCACATTTTCAGTACTGCTCTGCTGCCAGACTGCGCAGATAATGTATTTCACAATGTCCAATTATCTCCTTCGATGCAAGAATTTGTTATTATACTTTTTATTCTTACTATTTGAATCTACCATCATGCAAAATTTCCTCACTCGTACCTCTAACATACTGTTTAAGTAATTTTGAGCAGTAAACAATAATAAAGCATAATACATAAAATTTCCACATCTATTTTTTAATTTGTTTCTTAGCACGCATACCTTCTTTAACACTTAGGGCTGGTGCACAGAAAGGTAGCGGACCCACCCATTCTCGGGCCGGAAACACTATAACTTAAGGTAACGATTTCTGAATCGCGTGTCACTGTCGCTAAAGTGAAAACAGCCCCCTCAAGCACTTTTTAGTGCCTCAAGTTCTCCCGAAAGCAACTCAGTGCGACATTTCTGGTACAAACGAAATAACGGATGTGCTGCATCATTCTGAGGACCAAGACTCATGATTTCTTGAATCATCTAGGCCAACGTTCCTCACATGGTGAAAGGTGTGACGCGAACTTTTACAGTTATTGTAATAAATTAAGTGTCAATTTTAGGTGGGAGAAGCTTGTTTAGGTTTAAACATGTGCTGATAGTTGTTATACTTTCATAGAAATTAAATTAAATTTATTTACTCAAAATAATTGTTATAATTTGCTTATCTTAAGTTATTTATACTTATCCTCGTCTGATAATATTGGTCAATTTGATGGCGGCAAACTTTGTGTTCACCGCAAATACAGTTGTCTACGTTCTAACCATGAAAACAGTATTAAAACATATATTCCGGTGTATTTTTAGCAAAGCAAAGTACTAATTAGTGAACCAGTTACTTCAAACTCATGTGCTTTTTATACATTTATTTGCTTTTTCCGATTTTCAGCACTTAATCTTCACTTTTTTTCCAAATTTATTTTTACGTAAACATATCGTTTTTGCTTATACTAATACTATACGTATCACTCTTCTGTTTCGATCCTTGTTTTATGAAAATTTATTTCTCGGTAATTTAGATAAACTTAGGAAAAGTTGTATGGATTCAGTGAAAGATGACTGTTACCAGCTCCTGAAATGCAAAAATTGGCAAAGATAGCTCTGAACAGAGATGACTGGACGTCTCGGATGAAGAAGGCCCAGGCCTGCTTTGGGCTGTAGCGCCTTTGCAAGGAGGAGAATTTGTAATTACATAACAGGAATATGATAAATAAATCATGTTTAAAAGGCATGAAGGAACGTGTTTGTTGAATATGTCTTCACTAAATATAGCTATTAAACCCTTATAAAATGGTTATAGTTTGGCTCTTGGTCGCAATGCCATCAAGATCTCTATGCTTGACCCATCCCCTGTTGAAACTTTCACATGCCTGTCCTAAACATGTTCATAACACTGCATCTTTTATCTATGCCTGGTTGTGCATACGTACTTTCAACTAAAATTACAGGGATTAAAATATATTTCTCTCTCTTTTCTTGTTTTATTGCCTTGTGTTTATATTTTTGTTTGTTGGCCCTTCTTAAAACTTAAACTTTATTGCTTCTTTCCTTTGTCAGGGGACCCAAACATTGTCAGACAACAATTATTAGTCTTTCAATTTAGCTGTAACACATCTCTGCTCTGCACTAGTGCGAATATTGTGATTTGCTACACCAGTATTACTATTTACTATGACAATATTATTAAACTACTTGTTTTCGATATAGATAAATTTGTTATCCGTAGTGGTTCGTCCTCAAGGGCATTTAGTGAAACCATCGATCCGAAAAACAAAACAGAAAGTAGTTCACCGACTATATACTGATACTTATTTATCTCACACTTTTTTTTATTCTTTCTATTTATTTATTTTTTTTTTTTTTGGGGGGGGGGTGCCTTGGTAACAAAATATGCTCAGTCTGCGAGCGTGTTGTATGTGTGAAAACTCAATAGTAATGCTAAGATTCCCAGTAAATGTAAACGACATTATGTCAACCATATGTCTCTGGTAAGTAAATCTAACAGGTGACACATGACAACGTCAATACGTGTTTTGTAAAAGGTGCGAGAATGAGGTCGAACTAATCGAAGACCAAAAACAATAGCAGAAACGTTTTTAATGTTCGTGTGTGAAGAAATAGTGAAAATACTCCTCTCCTTAGAAGGTGCTACCGTAATTTTAAAATCATATTTCTGCTGGCATGGTCAGCCACCTAGTTGGTAACATGTCCAATCATGTTAGTGACGTCATGTCCCTAAAGACACTACGAAGGAGAAAATAAAGACCAGTCAAAGGATCTCCTTCAGATCGTTGAGTCCACCGATGTTAGCGATCACGCACAACTTCCTTCCTAGATAAGGTATGTTGATGGGAATGTAATTGCAACTACTTTTCTTTCTTGCAATGAACTACTCCAGCGAGCAACCGAAGAAAGAAGTACATATTTCGTACGACTAATGAATACGTGGTTTGTAATAAATTAAAAGAGCAGAGTTGCGTTATTGTTTGTGCAGAGGGAGCCGCTTCTATGACAGACCGAGTGAAAGGATTGGTGGGCAAAGCACGTGAAGTAAAACCTAACTTACGAACTGGCCATTGTCTCATTCATAGTGAAGCCAGTATTGCTAGGTCTTTGTCATCTTCTCTGGAAATTATGATGGATGAAGTAGTAAAAGTCGTGAACTGAATCAAACCGCGGTCCCTAAATATGCGGCTCATCAGCGTTTTGTGTCAAGAAATGGAATTAGAGCACAAAATGGGGAATTTTTGAACCTAAAGAGGTGATACTTGAACTTTTGACTATTGAGAGGCATGTCGATTTATTTACAGGTGATACATTGGTATCTAGCTTGGCATATATTTCCAATATTCTCTTACATTTTAATGAAACAACAGAAAAATGTAAGAAAGAAACGGAAATATTCCAATTATTATGGATAAGTTTCAACGATTTATTAATAAGTTAATTTTGTGGATGCAAACAATTCAAAATGGATCGCGTGGTCATAAGATGTTGATATACAAATTTTGAGGAATATTTGGTACCGTTGCAACAGAAATTCAAAAACACTTTGGAGAGAGTGATGAAGATTTTGACTGGGTTTGTGATCCACTTATGAATTCGAAACAACTTTCGAGTAATTTAGGCAGATTTGAAAGCAGGCAGAACTTTGGAATTAAACTTTTTCGAAGTACCTTTGGAAACGATAGTTCATGTTTTTATGACTTGAAAACTCTTAAAATATGCTGCATTAATGCTGTAAAAATCACAAAATATTAACTAATATTCTGAAAATATGGCTTCAAATTTTAAACAAAAATGTATTTACTTTTAATTGTTGGAGATAAAATAATCCATGCCTCTCTTAAGCTTAATTTTCAGCAGAGTTGCACTGCAAAACGACATGTAGTTTTAGATTGTCAAATATGAAGGGTCTTTGGTTATTAGCATATTATGTAATGGGGCAAACTTGAAATAAGGTAAATCATTAGCAGAAAGTTGTGGTTAGTTTTCACCTAATTCTGCCTCTTTGCCTCAAATAATGTCACCAATTTTACACAATATTGTAAATGCAGGGTTTCTTTCAAGCATACGACGTAATAATTGTTCCCTAACCTAGTCAGTTATTGCATTCGATAACTCGAGTTCAGTTTGTTTGAAAATGCTTAATGCACCATACAATTTCAAGCCCCATTTCAAGTGATGGACCTGAATATTAGAGAGAAATTTGGTTTTATGTAGGCTAAGTTTCTTGATATGGGAATGAAAACAAGTGTTGTACATTTTTTATTGAAGATGAATCAACTTCTTGAAAGTTATTGAAAGTGTTCTGGATCTCGCTGTAGTTTGTGCAGTAGTAATTTACAGCTTCAAGCCAAGTCCTCCAACATGTTAGATTGGGCTGAGGGGGGAAAGGGAAAACGTTATGAAAGCATGTTTACAAAAACATCTAAACTGTTAAAGACCACATAAAATATGACTAAAAGTATACTCTCATTCGTATATTTGGACAAAATATGGTCTAGCACTAAAGTACGGTCAAAGCTACATTTATATGAACAACAAAAGCTGATTCATTGTGTTCACAAATATTGGAATCGTGCTTAAACTAACTTGGGTGTGGAAAAATAAACCAGGATTAAAATATGACATGTCATACTTACAACCATTTTTAACTAAACATTTGTGACCTGGGCTTCTCGACGTTGACCGAAACGAAAAAATGAAAGAGAGAAAAACATTCAAAACCTTCGATGAAGAAACGAGGCTGCTTAGTGAACGATTCTACCACGAATCAGTGTGTGTGCAGCGGAGCCGGCTCACAAATCATATTGAAGTAATGAGTCGAATTATTTATTTTAAAATTGGTATTATATATGTTCTACAGTGAGTTAAAGTTGATAAATTATTAATAAATACCTGAGTGTATTGCTGTTTTATAATAATATTAATAGTAATGATAATAGTAGAAGTACTAGTTAATTACATAACGACGTAATGTTTTTAATTATAAATGATTCATATGATTTTGAGGGCACTGTGCCGTTGTGACTCTAGGCCGATCTGGGCTGCGCCGAGAGTAAAAAGAGGTTGCGGAACACTGATCTAGGCTCAAATTGGCTACACAACTCGTTTCAGATTAACACCAATCAACCCAGATAGGAAAGGCCGTACAAAATGCGCAGGAATCATATAACTATAGCTAGGTGAGGATGAAGAAATACACCTGAACAGATCACTCCTTGAACATTGAAAATAAGTAACTTCTGTTCCTCATACCTTCCTAAAGAACCTACAGAAGACGGAAAGTACACACTCTCTGAACACAAACACTTCCATTCGCACCCTGCCGGCTGTCCCTAGGCTGAAAGGGATTCTCAAGTCGCAATGTTCAATTTTATATATTTTCATCCCGATTTCAACGTCCTCCAACTCGCAGTTAAGTTTTAGTGCAGGATATTCTCATAAAATACTCAATTTGTTAGTGAAATTTTAATGTACCTATGATATCACTAATTCTTCGTATGTAGGTATCGTAGCAGAGTCAATGGCCAAATGTAATGTAATAAAATAGTTATAATAGAAGTCAATAGACGTAATTACTGCATTTTCTTTAAATATAAAGAGTGTCACTTGAAACCGAAATTATAATGTCACTATATATATATATATATATATATATATATATATATATATATATATATATATATATATATATATATATATATATATATTTGATAATGGAAATAAACAAAAGGAGATTCTAGTCAATAATTAAGGGGAAAACGTAAAAAAGCTGTATATGTTAAAGTCTGAAGAATGGAAGCCTAGGCAGATTTAAATGAGTGATAAGGTTACAATTGTTGATTGTACTAAGCCATAGTGATTCAGCGGGCTGATTCCTATCTTACCATGACATGCTCTAAAGTTAGTCAATGGAAATCGCTTCCTTCGTGTTGCTCGCGCAAAAACAAATGCAACGCAACACACACTCGTCTTGAATCGAGTCGAGATAACGCACGTGCAACTTGGGAGTTGTACGTAAGCTAGCACGTATACATAATTCGGCGGTTGCTAAAGGGTGACAAAGTTAAAGTGTTGTAACGTTGTAGTAGAAGTTACAAAGTTACATTCTATTTAAATATCGTCGGCAGTTCTCTACTAATTTGGAAATCTGCAAATAAAGTGATATGTTGGTTAATTCTTCGTTTGGTTCCATTCCTACCATAATTCACGCACACCCTGCAGATTAGGACCTCTTGCTAGAGCTAGTCCGGACACCAAACACGAGATCATATAGGTCTTAAAGGCGACGACTTCGATGGAGGGGAGCGTTAGCGTCACACTTCAAAAATGGTGAACGAGATGTTAGAGCAGACGTCAACATTTCAATTTTCTGCTTATGATCGCACTCCTGAATGTTATTCAAATAACAGTAATATCCAAATTTATTTGCAGCCGTTTAACCTTCAGACTACGAAGTAGGGTCAGTCGAGACCCCAAAGCTATATCTTTTTCTTGTTTTAGCTGAAATTGGCAGTTTTACTTAATGACAGTTTTTGTTATTGTCAAATATGCTCGTTACCTCATTTCTCTTGTGTTGGTTACATAACTAAATGAATAATATGAAAATAATAGTTATTTTTATTGAGTCGGATCTCTGTTCGGCCTACTTGCTAGTTGGCGTTGTACATTTTTTTTTTTTTTTTTTTTTCCCCAGGATATGACTTCTCTTCGTCCCGTTGGCAATAGTGATGCTGCTAATAAACATTTCATTGTGTCCATTCTAGAGAGTATGAACCGTCACTTGTTTAGATCATCTTACTGAAGTAATTTCTATGATACAGAATGACAGAAATAATGAAGAACTGAATAGTGATAATGAATCAGAACCATCAGAAAATGAGAATATTTTAGAGGTAGAAAAAGAAATGGTATATGAAATAGAAAACAGTGCTGATGAAGATGATATTGTTAATATACGAACTGATAAAAATTCAGTAAGATTTTCTAAAGCTGTAATTCAATTTCTATGCATGTGTATGCGGGAGAGGAAAACTAATACGGAAACAGACATTGTGTTAAACCTCATATTCACAACCACGGTATTGTAGCCTTAATTGTTTTAATATCTTGTACTAACAAATAAAGTATATTTACATAATGTTACACTTTGCATTCATTTCTATTCAAGCAGCCATTATTATTCCGCGGGGTCTCATTTTACCCCTCTTGGTACGTAGTTGCTGTTGATCGTGAAACTTGTTAGTCGGAAGATTAATAGCGTTAACACTGGTATTTTCACCCACAAGAGGTGGCATGCTAATAATTACCAAGTCGGAAGTCAAAATGTAAGGCCATATCCAACCTAAATGGGAATAGCTGGCACATTCTTGAATATGAACTGTGTTGAAGCTACGCTAAGAGACGAAAGTTATTGAAACATCAGAAACAATTCCAAACATTAATTCAGTACACTAATCATAATGAGCAGAAGAAATGCATTCAATAATTATTCCTTGTCAATTAAACTTTGTCAATCAAACTTTGTATGAGATACTCCAAAGTTACCTGCACGTCGTCACTACAGATCAACCTAATAAATAATAATAGGTATAGAGTTCAAATACTCGAAAATATCAGCACTGGCATTAACTATAGTTCGAAGACTTGAGAACTAACAAAAAGGGATAAATAAGGAATTAAAGCAGCAGAATTAAATTATTTACTCCTACAGTAGGCTATAACTAAGACCCACGAATACAGCGGTGATATAAACAAACTCTGCAAATAATAACTCTAAATTGTCAATAGAACAACATAGAACAACTGAAAAGGTTATGTCAATGAACAGACCCACGCTGGTTACCATGTAAGCTCTTATACGGGGAAATAAATGGAGGTTGCCCAAAAAAGGATTTTTGTAAGTATGTACATTTTAAATAGGCCCAAACCATGTAATAATCCTCGATAATCCTTGAAGTATAAAACGGTTACTAAAATATAATATGGTGACAAAAACGACAAAATCAGTTCCGGTTGCTTTTCTGTCACTTTATTGTCTTCTGATATTGTAACACAAATACACAATTTTCTTCTCGCCATTTAGCACGGTTTACAGTCTTTCGTGCTATCACAACTCACAACTTTTACTTCTGGTAATCTTGCTCAGTCTTTTTAGTGTTCTTCACTGTCACTATCTCTTTCTCTCACTGACTAACTACGAAGTTCTCGACCATAGTGAATCTCCTTACGATACACACACGCACTGGCTCACTCTCACCGATTTATGACCGTAGCTCTTACTCCAAAACTTGACTGACTGATTCTGCTGCTGTCTCATGTCCCTTTATGCTGGGGATGACGTCACACCGACCTTTCTCGATTCCACACACACGCACACACCAGGAATGACTTGAAGTCTGGAGAACGTTCTCGATCCCTTTCATTTCTGCCGCCTCATTGTTGCAGTCACGTACACACAGCAGCCTGACCTTGAACTTTTTGACCGCTCACCGGTTCGCCACGTGATGTGAAGCCCGGCCCAGAAGTTATTTGCCCAGTCGGCGACACGGCACGTGATGTGAAATAGCTTGGCCCCGCCCGTCCGTTGTTATGCGCCGAACCCAACGTCACGCTATTACATCTCTTCATCATGGTTTAAGTATGCGACAATATATTAGTTACTCAGTTGCCTGTCGTAGTATAAATAACGTACACAAACAGCTAGGTCTCCATACTTAAACTCTCTTTATTTTTACAAAAAACAAAGCAAGAACAAAAACGCATCTGGTGGCGTCAACAACAACTATTTGGTTATAATCACTGACGGTAGATGTCCTCAGCTACTCTGTGTCCTCAACATCCTCCCCACCCTGGTCGATTTCCAGTGGAATCACCAGTTGTACCGGTCGACTGATCCTCGTACCATCGGGTAGACGCAGGATGGCTGTCCTCACTCGGCCATCTCTCCCTTGTAGTACTTCGTCGACTCGGGCTCTCTTCCACATGTGTCTGGGCAGGACGTCTTCTTGCAGGAGGGCGACGTCTCCAACTCGCAGTTTCGGATGTTTGCCGGCTGGACACTTAACCTCGTGGTAACTCCGCAGTTGCAGGAGGTATTCCTTTTTCCACCTTCGCCAGAAGTCTTCGGAGATTTTCATCTTCTTTCGGAGGTCCGTTCGGAATGGTCGTGAGTTTCTCTCCGTTGAGGAAATGGGAAGGTGTAAGAGCTTCAAGGTTGCTCCCGTCTTGTACAATGGGACGTGAATTTAGGGTGGCTTCGATGCTGATCAGAACAGTGTTGAGTCCCTCTTCATCGACCTGTGATCGACCAAGTACCTTTCTGAGACAGCGTTTGGTGGAACCGATCATCCTTTCCCACCATCCTCCCCACCAAGCCGCCCGTGGAGCTATGAACTTCCAGGTCACGTTGTGATGCGCTAGATATTCATGCGTCTTCGGATCGGTGAGAACTTTTGACAGTTGAAGCTCTCTTGATGAAGGAAGGCTGTGAAGCTCTACATTTTCTCTTCTGTTATTCAGACTTGCCCTGGTGCTGCCATCAACTGGCTGTTTCTGCAGATCTAATGGTAATGGAACTTCCTCTTCCTCGTCACTTGCCGGAGACTCAATCTATCCTTGTCTCCGTATCGTGCTACAAGTATAATCTGCACTTCACTGCCACTTTAACTTAGTATTTTCTGCTTGAAATCTTCAAGATGTTTCGTTTCGTGATGTAGTGATCCGTGATTCGAACAGTAATTAGGTTTCGGCACCAGTATGTCGTAGTATAAATAACGTACACAAACAGCTAGGTCTCCATACTTAAACTCTTTATTTTTACAAAAAACAAAGCAAGAACAAAAACGCATCTGGTGGCATCAACAACAACTATTTGGTTATAATCACTGACGGTAGATGTCCTCAGCTACTCTGTGTCCTCAACATTGCCTTTGATGTTATATTTAGAAGGAATGAAGTCACATGATCAGAAACAGAGCAAGATTTGACAGGAACCAGGTATGTTGATGGTGCGCTTTTGATATTTTAAGTGATAACAGTCTCTCTGTAGCAGCACCGCTTCAACGATTGCCGAGAATGGCATTACGATCTATAATGCCAGGCATGCGAAATATAAGAGTTTCCATTTCAACCCCGAAACGTTGATTTATAGCTGAAAGCAAGGTGTGCATTCGTTTTTAATTAACATCAGTTTGTTTAATTTTTGGGTCAAAGATTACACTTTGTAAAAATGAGCAAAAATTATAGTCGAGCGAAATAATTACGACACCTGTAACTACCCAAGCAAATTCATATTCTGTGAACTGCACATTGTTTTTAAAATCCGCATACGGTAATTATGAAAACATCCGTTGTGTGCATTGCCCTGAAACACATTTTGCCTTTGGTAACATGTGAAGGTAGTTCATACAAAGACAGAGAACGTAGCGAACTATAAAGCGGATGAAATGCTAAATTATTCTCCAGCAGATGGTTTTGCTTTAGCTGCTTATAAAGAGGTGGTACCTATGTTAGCAGAGAATATCAAAAGCTGATTGCATATGAATTAGGATAAAGGTTAAAGAAAAGAAAATTTGTTTGTATTTCATTACCCTTGTATTTTGTGTGTGAGAGAGAGAGCGAGAGAAAGGGAGTATAACAGCAACTTGAAAAGGTTTACAGCTTTTGAACTTGGTCAAAGTGTTAACTCGTTGGAGGACGTCGGGGAATGCCACCAAAAACCGATAGTCAAGAGCAGGTGACAGAAGTACTGGAAGCGAATGTGACGTCGGCAGCGTCCAGAAACACCTGAAATGTTCTAGAAAACCAGTTCGCAACCAGCTCAATTTGAGGCTGCCACAACCATAGGAGATGAGGTAGAAGTTTGCCCTGTTTATTGACTAACTGTTGAACAACGCTCTGGCGAACCATCCAGCCGAATAGATAACCCTGAAAGCCGCCTCATCGACGGGGTGCGTGACGCTGAAATATGTCAGCGTCTAAAGCTCGGTGATTATAAGTAAAAAAAGTAAACCCCTGCTCAACAGCCCATGAAGGGCCAAGGCTTACCGCCCAGCCGCTGCGACCCCAACTCAGTCCATTACAGGCGTCATTGGTGGGGTGCAGTACTGGAGGGTGAGATGTAGTCTGCACCCCCTGAGCTCTCCCGGGTAGTTATGTGGCCGTCTCAACCTTGGTCGCTACTTCTCCATCAAGTAGCTCCTCTATTGGCCCTCCTGAACCTAACGACGCTGAGTGCATCCCGTGCCAGACCTCCCAGCGGGAGGAAAATTCCCATACTGGGAATGAAACCTGGATACTCCGCGTTAGAGGCAAGCGCGCTACGGAGGCAGTCCGGCGATTATAAGACTATCCACAATGCGCTGACGGCCGCCAGAGGATGGAGGCGGCCAAAGCAACAACTTCCCCGAGCTCAAACACCAGGAGCATTCAATATAGTGGGGACAGATGAAAAACTCAACAATGACGACGATCTTTCATAGGTGTGTCCTGGAAGGGACTGTCAACGACGAGCAGGTGGAAAACAAATGAGTATCGGCTGACAATGCCGGGTTCGTTATCGCCGTCCCCTCGAAGGACACTGCACCATTGTGCAGGAGAATAAGATAGAGCATCATCGCGGATGGATGGATATGACGGAAGCGGTACCAGAGACTGACGGACATGGGTGCAACTGTAACCGTGATCCGATCTGATATCAAGAAAACCAGGTTGGCCTTACCTAATAGTAACGACATCGGGCACCATCTTGCCTATATAGAAGGAGCTTGCTGGAGTTGACTTTGGGGCGGAATGTTATAAGTCTGTGGGCGTTTGTTGCGAGGCAGAGTCGGTACTAGAACTGGAGGCACTAAGTAGTCATGATACGGTGGTCGACGTCGCTAGGACGATCGGCAAAGGCAAGGTGATGCTTCGAAGCGCAAACGAGCATCCAGGGATATGCACGGCGACCCTGATGGAGGACGTGATGGTGCCCGAGAAAAGTGATTTAGTTGCAGAGGCACGCCTAGAAGGGCACCCGCCAAGGAACCTGGTGTTGGGGCAGAAGATGTTTTTGAAGGGCTTTAGCGTCAATGCATTTTACTTTGCCTGAAGGAAGTGCCAGGGAGGCTGCTGATTTCATCAGATAACAAGCCTCTGTGTGTGAGTGTGTGTATGTGAGTGCTTGTTGTTGTTGTAGTGTTTAACGCCCGCTTTTACTACTACGGCACCACAGGCGGTGACACTGATGATACATGAAGATGGAGCACCGGTGGAATGAGATGGCGGGGGAAACCGGAGTACCCGGAGAAAACCCGCCCTGACGCCGCTTCGTCCACCACGAATACCACATGCGGGTCCCTGGGATCGAACCCGGGCCGCCTAGGTGGTAGGCGAGCGCGCTAACCGCTCGGCCACGGCGCCGCCGTATGTGAGTGCGTGGGTATGTCTAAAGAATATGAACATTTATATTTTTTTTCGCTCAGAAACGTCTCTAATGATTTAGTCATAAAATATTAATTTCTGATATACTCAGATGTGGAATAAAACGTATATCTTGAATTTTCAGTAAGTAGCATGTAAAGTCCTCCTCATTTCACTTTATTGTTTAGTTTGATGTAACTGGGAAACATACGAAATCCGTTTAAAAGATTTACTTAGGAATACATTGTACAACATTTACAACGGTTACTTTTTCTTATGTTTTCGATATATTTCATTCTGTGTATTTAATGTTTCCACATCTAAACAAGTCAACCGACAGAATATGTTTGCATATAAGTTTATATCTCCCCTCCCCCTCAGATTCTCCACTCATCTTCGTATCAAATAAAGAATGTATTGCATTTCGCCCAAAAATTCTAAATCAAGATTTCACTAGAAATATATTGTGAAGCCCACCTAACTAACAAAAGAACAAAATTGCAAAACATTCCATATGTGTATGCCTGTGTCTGTGACAAAGAGGAATGCGGAAGAGAGAGAGAGAGAGAGAGAGAGAGAGAGAGAGAGAGAGAGGTGTCGTAATCAGCATAGCTCAGAAGTCAAATTTTCCGAACATCAAATTTGACACACGAAGACTTTGAACAACATTAACCCATCACAATCCACCTTTGTTTTTAATACAGTTCGTTATTTTTGGTTTTCCGAAAATGACAAGTGATTTTCATAAAGGTATCATGTATTTAATATATTTAAATAAAACGCATATGTTGAATTTTCTGGGAATACTTGTGAAGTCTTCTTCATTCAAGAGTAATTTTGTTAGGCTGGTACACCATAAGAAATAGACACTATATGTATTCCACAAAAATGTAAGAGAATGAAACTTCAAGGCCAATATATAGCGATCAGTCTTAAAAATATTTTACTATTGCTTCCGTTTCGTGTATCCAATTGGTACCTACAGTGAAATGTGTAACGAAACGGTTTCTGTAAACGCTTATCTAGATTAATAAGTAGACTGAAAAATATACGTGTGTAAGAAAAGTTTATAGAAACGATAATATGTAGAAAAACTCTGTATCATTTTTTGAAGCGGTCGTCATTGTTGTTTCTGGTAATGCAAAATTTTCAAGCCAGCGTATACGGAACCACTTTCAAACATTTGACTATCGCTTGATGTTCTGTGTTCATCTTTGACCTGTTAACCAAATGGGCAATGAAAAAATTTCTATAACGTTTATCTCGATTAATTCCAAGTGAATAAAAAATTAGTTTTTGTAAGAATAGTATCTAGAAATTGCATCAAAGAGATGATAGCTAGAAAAAGCCATGCGAGCACGCTACATGAATATTTTGTTTCCTCGTACGGGTTTTGTTATAATTTTTTATAAACATTTGAATGCTTAATTCCATAGGCGGGATTTGAATCACCGATCCACCTGTTTCCGTCCGGTTATTCTTAACTACTGAGATACCAAGGCAACTTGCCGGTGCAAGATTAAATTCTCCAAAGGACTCGGGGAAACAATTTATTTCTGTTTATTGGCGTAATAGTTGGATACACTGTACAGCCCGGGGCTTATGTAAAGTACTTAAACGTTGTAAGGTGCCATTATAGGCTATTTGGTTTATCTTGTCTCATGCCAAAAGAAACAGAAAGAGATATACTGAAAAGAGATGCGCATACTCACCCCTCTGTTTCTGTTGTTATGGGGAAAGTGGGAGAATATTTTACTCCTTCTACCCATTCATTGCTAGACTGAAAAGGCAAGTATGAATAGACTTGCAAGTTTCTGCCCGCAAAATATATTTTCCACCCCATGTCACTAACTTGCGTGGTGACGTGACATTGCACTTTTATGGTCCCAGAGACAAGCTATACCACTGCAACTATAGGGCAAGTTATCTCATATGAATGTGAGATCTCCTTGTGGCTTACCTGGAGAAAATTTAATATTCTATCGACATATTGTCATATAGCTCAGTGGTTAGAGGAAATGGCAACCGCTTCAATACCCGGTTATGACATCGAATTTGTCAGCCTAATTCTACCTACACACGTCTAAGTATGGGAGAACAATTCGTTTCTATTTGAATGTTGATTCTGTGTGTAACTAAACTCGTTCTACTTAATTTAAAACAAATTGACAAACGAGTGCTCTAGTAACGTAATGAGAAAAAAGAATAACTATATAAGGTGGTTTGTGTATGAAATGCCGTTTTGTGTTTACCAAACACATTTTTCTTCCGTTAAATTTTTGTTGATTTATTAATAGTCACTGACATTTTATTTAGTACTATAACTGATAACTTCTTAGCTATAAATAATATTCACCCCAAAGCAAAAAAATTACATTTCATTAAAAGGTACAATTTTTGGTCTATTGATAGTAGAATACTCCATATCATTAAAATGAACTGTTTGAATTTTCTTTTTATTTACAGAAATCGAGCCCAGAAATCTTAAACGGTGACTGTACATTATAAATGTGTGCTCATACTAGTAACGTTTAACCAAGGTTTAACCATTCCTATATTTGGAAAGTTTTGTTTCGCAAAATACTGTATTTCCATCACCAGGGTCTGTGCCTCCCAAGTCGGTGTCGTCTATCTGGCTCTCATGCGATGTACTTTGTGCTCTTTTGGCCTTTGGTAGGTTATCGCTCCTTCCTTTTACGAAGCTCTTCTGTTTTGGTCTGGTTTGCCTGCCCTGCTGGCGCCGAAGGCTTATTTTCTGGGATGACTCTAAGTCCCTTTTTGTAAGGAGAGGATGTTATTACAGCTGCTGATCCGGATTTTCTATTCCTTCTAAAGTAGAGACTTCTGGCTAGCTGGAACAGGTGACAGATGGAAGAGTGAAACTACATCATTTGCACTCATGTAGATTCTTTGATTCCGCTGACTTCACTTAAAAGTTCTTGCTGAAAGTCAGATCTGTTGCTGGCAGATTCCTTGATTTTAATTGACTTGCAGCAATGGTGCCTGCTCACCAAACTCATTCGATGCAAGGGATAAATCGCACTTTACTAAAAGCCTTTGACATCTATTTCCCCTGTTTGAACCTTTAAGTAGACAATACTAAAAATATCAAGGAAACCTCAAGTTACTGTGTCTGATTCATCATCAAATTTTCTTAATGTAGTGAAGTTTTAGTTCACACATGAATGACTTGTATAATTGTTGTAGCTCGTGCTTGGTTTGAAATGCCTATTTATAATATGTCACTCTTGCCTTTTTGGCTAAGTCTAGATTTCTTGTGTGAGTGTTGTGAGGGTCCAAATTAGTAGAATAGAATATTCTTAGGAAGGCTTGGAGAATTTAATGAGATGTAAAAACCATTGCTGAATAAATATACTCGATCCGGCCTTAAAGTGTAAAATATATTTAACTTTCATGGTTATGACACCCTGGCTGTGAAACCAAACTGACGTCTAAAGCAACTGGTATTTCTGTCATTTCTATATCATATTCATCACCAGTTAGCCCCGCTCTGTCTTCGCTGAAGAAATATTGTGGAACTAAATTCTTCTTCTTCTTCTTCTTCTTCTTCCTCTTCTTCTTCCTCCTCCTCCTCCTCCTCCTCCTCCTTCTCCTCCTCCTCCTCCTCCTCCTCCTCCTAACAAGGTTTGGAACTCTTTGACCTGTTCCAAGGCTAAGTGAATTGATCGCTCCATATTTTCCATTGTCCAACGCTTCTCCGTCCTGATGGTTTGTAAAAGAAAGCTTACCTTGGGTATCTCATCATTAAAACATGATATTTTCACTTAATATAAATCTTAAAATAAATTTTCCTCATAAAAAAATTCTATTAATTTCAGATTAATCAATTACATCGAATCGCACGATAATGATTTTAGTGTAAATTAAATCATTATACATAATTCTAATATCGTTGAGTCACATCAGTTATATTTTCTTCGGTGAGTTGTGCTCAGATGTCAATATTTCTCATTCTATCTGATGTTCTTACTCCCAATAGTACTCATAAGAATCTCATTTGAGCTTCTTTTAATCTACATTTTTCTCTAGATTGTGGGACCCTTGCTTCGCAAGAATACTTTAGTGCCGGTTTTAACACACGGTTTTTAGTCTTTGTTCCATTTCTCTTTTCATACTTCTACCAAAGGGCCTTTTACACATCCATTTAATTTTTTATAGGAATTAATTTACGTATGACCAATTCAGCTTCTAAAATTTCAAAAGTATTGATTTTTCTTTTCTCATGAATACCATTACACAAATGATTTGATTTGGCTGTATAACCGCGGATGCTGGCATAGCTTTTACCAAACCTAGTAACGTTTATCAAACCTAAATTAACACCAATAACACTATCTAATATTCATACCATCTCATCAAAATATCTTCTACAAAACTTCAATACACAAACATTTACATATAGACTAATGTTAAAATGAACAGCTTTCTAGCGGACTTGAGTACAGAAATTTGCCACTGTGACTTATGAGAAGGCTATTACGGGTTTATAGAAGAGATAGAATGGGGTGCGAAGATACAGGATGGAAGCGAAGTCATTACATTCCTTCTAATGTGTGCTTCATAGAAGCATTACAAACAGAAAAGTCGAATGGCATTTTCTTCTTTGAGCAGCCGATTTCCAAAAAATAAATACTCGTAGTTTTTTATACAAATTGGATGCGTAATTCCACAAGAAGGTACGAAGATAAGTTTATTACTGGCAAGATGCGTAGTGTAACTTATTTCTGACATAGCTTCATGGGATATCACACAGGGTTACGAATCACTTAAAAGGCGTGAAGTAATACTCCGAGCTGCTCTCTCAGATATGAAGTAAGTCAACACGTTGTGTTGAGGTTGGTCAGGGAATTGACCTAGTCTGTGAATGTAAACAGTCCGAACACTTTTGCTTTCGTTTAATGTTTTTGGAGCTTGTGCTTGACCTACACTCGCACAGTAAACACGGAAGGATAAGGCAGGGTATGAGTTTGTTTTCAAGACGCACCATTACGCTGCTTGTTTATGTACTGAGCTAGGGAAAGTGACCACCCACACAATCTGCAGTGTTGCCAGATTGTTTTCGACAAAACTAAAATATATTTGTAGGAAATTGTCAGAGACAAAAACGTGAGATACAAAATGTGTTGCAAATACCGAGATCTATCACTGGTTTAAATTAATGTAATGACTTCCCTTCCACCTGGTATAAGAAAGGAACTCAAAAGGAAAGATAGTTTAGTACAACAAATAGCTGAATGTCAAAGGAACTAGCAAGAGCATCTTAAGCGAATGCCCTCTGACAAACTACCGAAGGGAAGACGAGATATAGGAGGGCCGAGGACCAGACGGGTAAACCAATTTATATACACATTCTTTGGCGCCGAACGCCTGTAAAATTCGCAATCCTTGGAAAGAAAGAGGTTTTGTTCAATCAATATATAAAAATAATGTACTTTGTTTGCTAAATTGCTGGTATTAAGGAATACTTACACTAGTATTCCGTGTTAACTTCACTCTGATATTCCACGGTAACCCCATCACAATAAGTTTTTGTATGACCATATTGTCTGTTTCCATGAATTACCTAACATCTGCTCTGTAATAATACATTAATATGTTACTCATTTAACGCACAATAGCTTACTTTGCACTTCCGTGCTCGCTTAGAAAAGATACATTGCAAACTACAAGCATTTTTGTAATATGATGGACAATATAATCACTCTCCTGCAAAACAAACTCCTTGCAACTGTTTGACAGTGATAAGCGAAGCATCACTAACCGTCATATTATCACAGGGAGAGAAAAGAAACAGTCCCGTGACTGAACTGTTCACGTGGCAATAATTGGAACTGCTAGAATGTAATCCCACTTCATCATTGCGAATTTTTTCATTGTGAAACTACTTCCAATCACTTCGAACTTCCTCACTATCAATTACCTCTAATCACTCTTACCTTGCGACCGGTTACATTACGGAGGTCAGCTGAGAATCATTAGATGACTTTGCAGTTGGCAGCTCTCTTTGGCCACTTCACTCTTATACAAGAGAAATGCTACCTGGTCTCTTAAATTTTTACGCATCCCACCGTTCACACAGGAATACAGTTCCAAAATTGTCATAATTGGAATACTGCTACTTATTTTTAAATGAAATTAACCACTTTAGCTTGCCAAAGATGAGTCTATGTTTTAGGCTAAAGGTCATACATCATAAAGATCATACCGTAAGGTGGGGTTACTTAGCACCACTTTTTCCCTATGTATGGACTTAGAACCTGTAAAATGTGCTTTATGCATATTACAACTCTTTTTTTTTTTTTTTTTTTTTTTTTTTGTACATATGCACAGAGGAATATTAATATATATATATATATATATATATATATATATATATATATATATATATATATATATATATATACACACTTCCAGGAACTGTAGATTTTATATTTTTTGGATTAAAAATAAACTCAGTGGTGCAAAGTAGGCAGAGGATATGAGTCACCTGGAAAATATCGGAGGAAATTTAATTGGAACATGTACAAACGCTATTTTGCAACCATAGTAAATATTGCAGCATTGTTAAACACGTATATTATACTTTGACATAGTACCATGCTTATTTGAACAAGTATAAAAAAATCTGATGTGTTTCACTCACATGACTTTCTCTACTCTTGTACTAACCATTCTTACAAACTGTTATTCCTATATTTCCATGTTGGTTAAGATAAACATTCGTACAAATTATCTTATTGCTTATTTCCTTGTAGGTGAAAGGGGAATATTAGAATACAGAAGACTTTGTGCGACAGTAAAATCTTTTTGACCTTTGAGATTCCGTTCTCTTTGCACGATTAACATATAAAAAATGAACAACGTTGTTGCATTTCGCTAAAGTTTTAAGTTTTCCGAAACTCACACATATAACAAGGAAGATCTCCGAAATGGTTCACCCTACAAGAAAATTTATTGAGACATAAATTGTGCATTTTAGCAAGATCTACATTTTTGTACAGTATAATTTGGTCTATCTCTTAACGGTTTACCAGTTATGCAAAAGTCGTCTAGAGTAAATACGACTACAGGGGCTATAGCCAGAAAATTCAAGGTATACATCTCATTTGTCATCAAAATATCTCAAACATATGACGATTTTAATTAAAATCGTTAGAGCCATTTTCAAGAAAATAAAAATTTTCGAAAAATTTTCCATGTAAAGGGTAGTTTTGTTTGGGGCTATTTTATTCAAAATCTTCGTGTCGCATCCTTGAAAGACATTAAACTTAAATACCAACTTTGGTTTTTAACCGACTTTTCGTTTTTGAGTTATGCTGTCCACAGTCTGACAGACTGACAGACACACACACACACGCACCTTTTTCTAAAAATGCTTTTTTTGGATTCAGGGGGCCTCAAAACATGTATTTTCGGTGAAATCTCGACATCGAATTTTTGGGTGGAATACAATACTTCCCCTACTTACCAGTAGAGAAAGTAATAAGTTCAATCAACGATTAATTTTAATTTCTCTACTACCTATATTAAGTAGGGGAAGTATTGTATTCGACCCAAAATTTCGATGTCAAGATTTCACCGGAAATATATATTCCGATGCCCCCTGAATAAAAAAGGCATTTTTAAACAAGGTCGGCCTGTGTGTGTGTGTGTGTGAGTGTGTGTGTGTATGTGTGTGTGTGTGTGTGTGTGTGTGTGTGTGTGTGTGTGTGTGTGTGTGTGTGTGTGTGTGTGTGTGTGTTTTCAAGAATGTGACAAAGATTTTGAAGAGAATTCCTGCACCCTAAACTACCAATTACATGGAAAATTTTCAGAACATTTTCATTTTCTAAAAAATGACTCTAACAGTTCTGATTAAATTTTGATTGTTTAAGGTATTTTTATGGCAAATGAAATATATATTTTTTAATTTTCTGGTTATAGCCTATGTTTGCATAGGGGTCAATCCACGTCAAATCGAACACCCGTAAAACACGACTTTTTCGTAGGAGGTTCAAAATTTTTTTTATGAATAATAGGAATCAAATAAAGAGGCCTGTATTTTTTTATTTCCGTATTTTTAAATTACTTGCTTAGTTATGGCTATTAGAAACTAAGCAATTTCTGCGCGCACCGTAATATAAAATCACTTGTTACTCTAAGGCCATAGAGAGTTGAGAGTTGGGGTTTGGCGCACTAGAAAGGTTAAATACAACACTTTTAACAACTTTCGATCAATCATTATTACACATAAATTTTGGACTGTTTTTTTGATGGTATATTTTGTAAAACCAAAAATAGAATTTAAATCGATGTGTTAAAAATCTAAAAAAATACACACTTATTCCCTGACATTTTATCTATAAAATAAGATGTTGAAAACTATGGAGCTTGCATTAGTGCATTTGCTACATTTTTTTTTCTGGAGACGTGCAAGCGCTCACGGATGAGTAACAAGCCAGGTGACTGCAGACAGCCTGCGAATTGTCAGGTCAGCTATGCTACTCACATAACTTCTTACTAAGGCAGTACAGTCCATACAGAAAAATGTCTCCATAATGTCTCCACGATCTTGCTGATACTCCTGTGGTATCTGATACGTGATTTTGAACTTCTGAATTTCTTTGAAAAAATCTTCTGATGCAAGCAGTTCTTTGCTTTTAGCTTCTTCCTTCATGTACGTCCATATATTTGAAATAATTTCTCTACTCTGACTGTGTAATGTTTTGGTCCCTAATTTAGAACGTACAAGTGGCATAATTGATTTACGCTATGATCAATGTCTCACAAATTCACTATATTCACCCTTTATCGCAAAGATCGATGTATTCAACTGCACGCTGCACTACAAAGCACCTTTGAATTAGGAAGACTGTCTCAGATCATGCAGACATCATTACCTCCTCCCTCCCTCCCCATGTGCATGGTTTCATTCGCACAATTATATAATATGAAAGAGACAAAAGCTATGGATTGGCCAACAGTGTAAAATGCATATTTTAAAAACATTTTGAAGATGCTAATAGTGTACATATAATAGTGTCAGCTAGAAGCGTTCTCCTTACTGTACTGTTGTAAAGTTCATGGAACCTCAAGCAGTGGACAGATGCCGTAATGGAAGGTGGCGATTGTGTGAGGTTACGGTAGCCGTCACCGCTGCACTGATTTGCAAGTAAGTTAATTACAACTGAACTATAAGAGACTCCATTCTGATTTTTTCTGAGAATATTGAATAAACTTCATTGTATTTTCAGTTTTTTTTCCAGATTTTTAAATGGTGGAGTTTATGTTATTATCTAACTTTAAAACTTTAATCGTATAAAATATAATACTAATAATAATTAATAAAATTTTCTAATAAATACCTCACGAAATACTGCGATTTATCTTTAATTTGAGCCAAATATCAAGTAATTTGCTTCATTACAATCGGAGGTATGATTGATCGAAGAGTGAGGAGCGCGCGATTTTTGGGACATTTCAAAAATTAATATCTGCCAAAATAAATTTGTTTATATAAAACGAAGAAACACGAGTCAAATATATTTTGTTCCAAAACACCCGAAAAAATTCAAGAAAATCTGAGAGATCAAGGTCATTTTTTGCCATATTTTGTTCGATTTGACGTGGAATGACTCATAGCTGGTAAATCTTATGAGATAGACCAAATCTTACTATACAAAAATGTAGATCTCATTAAAACGCACAATTTATGTCTAGATGTTTTTCTTTTTTGAGTGAACCATTTCGGAGATATTTCTTATTATTTATGTGAGTTTTGCAATACTTATAGGTATTCACTTTTATCTCTCTTGGTTGTTCAAAGAGACGGGAATTTCAGAGCCTTCATATAGCGACCAGCTTTAGAAGGTTTGACTATCGCTCAAAGCCTATTGTATTCCCCTTGCACCTACAAGAAAATATGTAATAAGATAAGTTCTGAAAATGTTTACCTGACTAACGTGAAGATAGAGGAATAAGATAATAGTAATAATAGTACAAGAGTAGAGAAACTCACTTGCAACACATCAGACTTTTTTATTTAAAATCTGTCACTTTTTGCTTTTTAATAGTCCTTAGAACAAAGCACGAAGCACAAAAGCACTTTATTGTAACCAGATATGTGCAGCTCAGCTACTGAGAAATAACCACCACTATTGACTTGCTTTGGTGGTCTGATGCACCCTAAAATATCCTTCCAGCTGTAATCCATAATGTCAACAATGTTTCGCCACCTCCAAGATTTTTCACGCCGTTGCATTGATCAAATAATAACAGTAACTGAATTGAAGCTTTCTATTTTACAAGAAGGGAGTTCTGAAAACTACAAATTCTACCGCATTTCTCTTGAGAGGCTGTCAGTTTTCTTCACTTCTCAAGCCTTCGCCAGTTTCAGCCTGACAAACTGTCATCTATGGAACTTATGTCATGAAGTTAGGTACAGTATTTTCATTTTCTGGCCCAGAGTCTGAAATTTGCGTGAAATGTGGTTTTCTTTCCTGTTTATTTGTTTTCCTGCCACTTACATTTGTAGGGCCCCTTTTCACAGATCTTCCAAGTTGATTTCATGACCAATAGTCATTCCAGCTGGAACATCACCTTTCTCCTCTGCTTCTTTTTGGAATTGTCATTTGCTATGCCTCTTCTCCTTTGAGCTAGAAACTCTCTCAAGCTATTTATCTTGTTAATAATAGTTCTTCTGCAGTTGTTTACAGCCCTTAGTGACATTCCACTCTGAACGGCTGTGAAACATACAATAAACTTCTCAGAAGCATTGTAATGCTACAATTTTTATATACAGCTTGTTCAATACGTCCTGGCATTCCCTCACTCCCGAATTAAAGTTGCCTGATAGCATTGAGCAATCCACTTGCATAAAAGAAGAGTGGGAGCCAGTCTTCCAACTGTCGCGAGAGTGATAAGTTCATGTTATGTATAAGTGGCTGCCTCCAAGTTCTGATAACCTTCTAGTCACTTGCTCCCCCCACCACTTTCACCACTTCACCGCATTTCTTCTCACTCGCGCATACGGAGTGTCAAGACGTTTTAGACAAACTGTACACCATTTTGGTTGTACACCATTTCGGTAAAACTATTTATGGAACAGAACTGTGCTGATGAACATTCTTATCAGTGTTTTTAAACATGACTTGACCGTGTCGGAATCTAATTTTAAAATTTTGATATCTAAAATGTTTACGCTGTTTTATTCTACGTGTAATCTCTACTGTATGTGTTTATATTTATAGTAGTAAATGAAACTGACGTCAGCCTCTAGCTATTTTATTCGGTTATGTAGAATTCAGAATCACAGCCTCGCTAAATTTTCTTGTGCAACTAAATTAAGCCAGAAAGCAGGCGTAGGGAAAACGCGCGCCCTGTATGATATCAGAACTTATGAACACGAACATTCGTTGTAGTAGAGGCGCGGAGAAATGGGCAGGCCGAAACATTATATTTATAAGAATACCTATGAGGAAAAGATTTGACAGAAATGATGACAGGGTGGTTCGGAAGGACTTGAAGAGCAAGTGCTTTGTTCGGCACAAAAGCGCCTCTTGAGCCTACATCTCCGTCCCTCATCTTTGATTACTCCTTTGTTTCTATTAAACATCAGCCTTCATCTAATCTCTTCGAAATAGAATGCTGGAGTAAAAAAATCGAACATTGCTTAAAAGCGAATCTGGTTCTCGAAATTGCCGCTTTTATAAATTTTGATACATTGATGAAATTATGCACATTTATAGTTCAAGAAATACGCCCCTTTTGGTATAAAAAGCATATTCTTTGTTGCAAAAGAATGGAGTATAAGTGAACGACAGACCAGGAGCACCATCTGCCATTGTGATATCTGCTGAACTAGTATCTCTCTCTCTCTCTCTCTCTCTCTCTCATGTTCCTTTCTCAATCAAAGTGTACATACTTTTACGTTGCTAACGTCATTCTTCAACAGCCTGCATTTTCTCTCTCTAAATAATATAATCCATAAAAACTTGTGAAATCTTCTGAATATCCATTTTACTTTAAATTTTCTTTCTTTATTTATAAAGCTACAATATCTTAACTTTTTGGACATCATGCTATTATAAAACTCCGACGAATGGTATTTTTAAAGAACTGCCGGGTATATTAGAAGGTGCCTGATTGATTGGTTGGTTGGTTGGTTGATTAATTAATTAATTTATTTATTTATTTATTTATTTATTTATTTATTTATTTATTTATTTATTTATTTATTTATTTATTTATTTATTTATTTATTTATTTATTTATTTATTTATTTATTTATTTATTTATTTATTTATTTATTTATTTATTTATTTATTTATTTATTTATTTATTTATTTATTTATTTATTTATTTATTTATTTATTTATTTATTTATTTATTTATTTATTGATTGATTGACTGGTTACAAACCGGAGGGGATTCCGCACGACCACGCCAGTTTGGATATTGTACTTGAGACCCCGAGTGAAAGGAACGAAAGAGGGCGGCCGGTGTGCCACAAGAAGATGGCTACCGAAGGGTTCCCTGCAGGTTTACAGTTCATCTCGAAGCGAAGATTGGACAGGGAGCCTGCAATCCAGTGCCCCCGTAGGATAGTCGGCGCAACGCCTCCTCGGCGCTGAGAACCGTATTTACAGAGGACAGTCACTACCCCTCGAAATGCAGTTGACGGAAAAGATCATGAAAAAATGAAAGGACAAAAAATTCGAGGGATGTGTGATTCCTACCCAACATGGTACGAGAAAACCCCCTATGGGGGTTGGCCGCGGTAATCCACCCCATGGCCTCCCGAATGCGGCTCTCACACGTCACCGCGGAGCCATCTTGCTCGTTTGTAAGAGTACACAACGATTTAATATCAATATTGGTAGATTAGTCTGGTGGTTGGCCTACTGATTCCAATTCAAAACCGTCCCAGACTGATGGTTTTCATGTGTACCTAAAAGTAGTAGCCCTATTCCGGTATATTTATTGGCATGTACCTGACGACATTCCGGCTGGTATGATTCTGGTGATTCACAGCGTCGTTAACAAACAAAATATTGTTTTTATTAGTATTAGTCACTTTGATCAATGCGATATTTGTCATCTGTTGCCATATATAACGGTTACACTGTATCTAAATATCGACCATCAGCAATCATTCCATACCAACTACTAGAGCTCCAAAAACTGCTTGAAAAAGGAATCCGCGTGTGCTGTTTGAAAATGGTGTTCTCCACAGTGTGATTTTAATGAAAATGTAGATACAAGGGGTGTTCAATAAAGACTGGCACTAATATTCATACAGCAATGTATTGTAAAAAATCACTCATACAGACTGTTGCCCCCCTCAGAATACTTCTCCCTCAATACAATGTACTTGTCCCACCTCCTTTGCCATTCCTGGTAAACGTGCAGGAAGTCATTCTTTGAGAGCCTATTCAGGGTCGCCTCTAAAGCTTTCACTGCTTTGGTCTCATTGTCGAACCGACGTTCCTTAAGTTCCTTTTTGGCTCTTGGGTTAAGAAAAAAGTCACATGGAGCTAGGCCAAGATTATAAGGTGGAAGAGGTACCATGGAGATATGATTTTGTGCCAGGAATTCGATAACCGCATCAGCAACATGTGGCTTGGCATTGTCGTGATGAAGCTTGCACTGCTGAATGAGATTCTTTAGCTTTTTGGGGATGTGATCCTTTACCAATTGCTTCAGGATAGTGTTATAGTAATCTGCAGTGACTATAGTGTGTCTTGGAACTGTGAGAATGCAGACTATCCTCTGGTAATCAAAAACAGTAATGACTACGCCCTTATTGGGTGACTTCTGTACTCGTGATGATATTTAGAGGCGATTATCAAACATGTTCACTCTCACAGGCTGTCAACAATCAACTGACAGAGCTATCGCTGTGTGATTTTCAGTGATTAGCGACTAGAATACGTAGTTCAATGGCACATGGACAGATGTCGCAGTCAGACACTTAATGAAAGGGGAAAAAAATTAGTGCCAGTCTTTATTGAACATCCCTCGTATTAATGTGTGTATTACAATTAAGGAGTGTAATACACATTTATGGCTTCTAGTGGGTGTCTCTAGCTCCAGCGAGATATTTCGGAAACTTTTCAAACTTCAACACATATGTTTTTATGAAACGAGACGTAGCAAACCTGTATATATGGCAATACCAGTGTGGCTTTCATCTGTGACATAGGTCTCCCAATTCCAGTGGATTACTTACGTCCGCAAATCCCTTTTAAAGGTGAGCACCCATGCTGTGCTGTTGATACTGAGGTTCACTGTCATAATAAGTTCTCTCTGCAATGTATTTCTGTGTGATTAATCCAATGTTCACAAAAAAACCTCTTATAAAGAAAATCACACAAATAAGGGAATACTGAGGTGTATCACATACTACCATGGATTTTTCTCTCAGTCATCTCATTTCATTTATTTTCAAGTGTCGAGTTTACAGGTGTTACACGATGGTCGTGGTGTGTGCGTATGTATGAATATACGTTAAGAGAAGAAATCCAGATAGGATAGCTTCCTTTCAGACCTGTCCGTTCCTGTTTCATGATAGGGAGGAAGCATCGAATTGGAAGTTCGGGGATACTCAATCTGGAAATGATAGGAACCTCGCTGCGCTGCATCTGCTGCCCTAGCCACCCTTCGCCTTCTCTCGCCTCATCCCTTTCTTCCAGAGGTTTGAAACAGTTATTTATAAATTTATAGTAATTAATTCCAAATTCTTACTTAAAATGGTAAAACAGAAATCCAATAGAACGGATAAAGAAATCTCATGCATCTTGTTTTTATTTATGCATTGCGTATCTTAGTCATTAATGTACTATTCTTTTGAAACGCTATTGAGGTAATTACCTTTGTCTTGAGCAACACAGTAATTTAAAGTGGCTGTGTAAATGGAATTGAATTCTCACTATGGACTGTGATCAAAACATAACGTTGAAAACACTCCAGTTGGTCAGGTAATTGAGCTGGTTTGTGGATGGAACAGTTGACGAAAGAAATATTAGCCTAGATGGACATAATGGGAGACGAAATTAATTCCGAAATGCGGCAGATGGAAACAAATATGGAAGCCGAATTGAAAAATATAAACTACGGAATGCAAAATATGGGGAAAAAATGGAGAAAATGGAAACAAAAATGGAAGCCGAATTGAAAAATGTAAGCTCCATAATGGAAAAAACGAAAACGGGAAAGTCCGATATGAAGATGCACTATCGGAGAATACTCACGAGCGACTCACCGGGTTTAAGGAAGTCATTAAAGAACTCGACGGAAAGATGAAGGACCTTAGCCAACGTGTTAGCGCCCTGAAATAGTCGATCGTAGCACCAAAGAACTGAACTCCATAGCGGAACAAATGCTCGACGAAAACCTTAAACTAGGTGGATATCCATGGGGAACGCCTGCGTCTAGCAGTAGACGTTTTACGGCTTAAATGATGATGCTTATAAATATTTCTATGTATCTCTTTATCTCTTGTATCTCGAAAATGACTCTTAAGAATTGCGGCAAAAAGTTTTATTCAGCTTTTGCTTTGCAGTTTTGCTTTTAAAGTTTATCTAAATAAGCATCTTCTCCTAAAAAACAAAATTTCACAAAAGGGGAGTGCTGAGATCTCTTCATCCCGTCGCCAGGCCCCGCCACGCAGCCATCACACCGATTCAGTATCGCATGAAGCGTCCCCCCACCCTCGACGGAGGACAAGAGCCGACCGTACGCCACCTAGCACCGAGAACAGCAGTTAACTTGCGCAGTCATCCATGCCATCTGCCCTACACTGCCAACACTACATGCCTGGAACTCACCACCTGAAAGATGAAACGGAAATGGAATGAAGGGAAATAATGGAAAGGAAAACGTGGTATGAAGTAATACACCCCAGTATTCGCCTAAGTGACATGGTTCCCCTCGGAAAAACAGAGTGCGCGGCCACGGGGATCGAACCCGTGACCTCCCAAATGCGGGCTACAGACGTTACCGCCTGAGTCATCCTGCTCTCTCCGCCAATGAAAATCTTAGAACCGCCATTAGGAGATGGAAATCGAAGGGTAATCATCGTGAACAAAAATTCAATGCACATCTCAGAAAGCCCCACTCCACATATTTTATTGGAAGGCCCACTTCGCTAGAACATTACAAGGCTCACAACTTCAGAAGGCATCGCAACTTCAAAATCTCAGTCTCGGAAACTCTCAGAGACGTCTAAGTCTAAGAAACATGATTCCTAAAATAGTCGGTAAAGTCAGTTCCGCGAAGAGGCAATTTCATGCCGGGGTATATGGTTGCGGAAGGTAAAACCAAGGTGTAAATAACAGTATATGGGCAAGAAAATAAAAAAATAATTCAGAGTTAATTATTTACAAAGTCTCTACAACCCGCGAGATAAGAGTCATGGCCGAGGCAAACATTGCAAACTAATAAATATCCAGCCGCAGAATATAACTTGTGCTTACTTTATATCGAACATTCTGTAAAACATCCCATGTACCATACATACACAATACAATATTTTTTCACTCGGTCTTATACTTTGAAATATAAAATAATTACTAAACTTAGCTTTCTTTTAAGGTGAGAGGTAAATACCGAATAGAATTCACTGCTAACGTAGAATAATATACTATATTCTAGTGAGTAGAATCAGTGTGGATATCATAATAAGTAGTTACTACACACAATGACAATGTTTAAACTTCAAACACGAGCTATTTGAGCATCCTAACATATTTGTGTAGTCCTAAGATTTAGTTGGCAATATAAAACTAATTTCCACTCTATAAGGTAAAGAAAGCGCAACTCTTTCTGTGTTTATAATACTTAGCAAGATAAGGACCCTATGACCTAGTTTCTATGGACCCTTAAACTTTATACACTCACTCATTTTAGCAAAGTAAAATCACTATAAAATGGTCAACTGACAGTACACATGATTAAATAGAGCACAGATTAATATTTCACTGGGGCATTAGCAATGATCATCTTAGCTATTCCATGGCTGCTTTCAATGAATTATTATATGAATATATTTTAAAATATATTCCTCAATACTCTCATGTCTGACAAACTACTAATACCTAATTTGTAAACTATACTTACTTTTATCCTGAAAGGTTCAAGGTTATTTTTTGTGTAAAATTATTATGAGCGTTGTCGATTATACATGAATAATAAATTGTAAGTGTCCGTATAGTAAAAAGAAGTAGATTATTTATTGCTCGGTTATGTCAAAGAGAAAATTAGTCTGCAAGATAATGGGGAGAGATACTGAAACTGAAAAGAAAAGAACAAATGACTAATTCACGGCTCGTTCCTAAGCTCTTGTGGCACTTAGGTACTCTGATATGAAAGTCATAGAGTTAACTGACATTCAACAAGACTTCTAGCCCTTGTTCAGGAACATCTTTCTGTCAGGTTTGCACTTCTGTAGAGAGCCATTTTCTCTTCCATTAAAGGAACAACTCTTGCTGTTCTGCATAACCGTTAACTGTTAACCATGGTACTCACATTCAGCTCTCAAGGAGTGTGTTCGCTAATGGTCCTCGGATCGTCATACGATATATTGCCATTTTACAAATATAGGAGTAAAACGAAATTCGTAGTTAGAGTTGGATGATGCTAATTACAATAGAGGCCATTGGTCGAAATAAATTTGAGTTTTGAGTGGGCGCTGGTGTTGCGTTTTCACAAGTAGTCGTCGTGTGATGGTGGTGACATTTAGGAAGTACTAATCTGTCCCCTTTTTAACCGGATAGGTTAAACTTCAACTTCGAACGATCAATGGATGTAAACATGCTCAAATGAGCACGACGTCTCCTGAACTTAGAGTTACCTGGTATTCATTTTCTAAGGATAACGAAAAACCCGGAAAAAAGACCTCATCCATGTAACTTGGCATAACGGAGATTAGAACTTGGGAGCTATCAAATGCACTGAACACACGCTAACCCTACACCACGCGTATGGGATACTATTTAGCTTTCTTCGAGACTGTTTGTACTTACCTATGATCTTCTCTGTTCGCAATTTCTATTCAACTGAAAGTATATCTGAAGTTGGGAGCACACAATGCGGTAGTGAGAGAGGCTCTGCGTGAACAGAGAGAAAGAGGGAAAATGAAAGGGAGAGAAAGGAAGGAAGAAAGACAGATATAGAATTCGGTGTCTCATTTAGTAGAACTTTATTTTAAACTTACACTTCATACTTTTACTGCACAACTAGTTTCACCCATTGTCAGAGCATCTATAACTTTTGTTTTATACTCCAGTAAGAAAATTATGTACTGCTAAATTATTCTGCAGCAAACTGATGTTTGAACCTTCATTAAATAAACTGCAGTTCTTTTTTAAATGTGTTCTAAAATATTACTTTCTGACATTGATTCCGACAGAGTAGATACATAAAAAGAAATGAGTGGTGCAGCACAAACTCAATTAATGAATACATTTAAGAAAATACTTAATGTTTAACAGCATTGCCACTCATTTAAGTTAATTTTAATGTTCTTTCCAATGCAAAACAAATATAGAAAATTGCAACTGTTTACTAAAATTAATATTTCTAGGGTTATATTATGCCTTTTCTTACAATGCTTTACCTTCGTAACTTATACGTACTTTCAAAGCAAGTTACAAATGAAATGAATATGGAATGAATCAAAAGAAAATATTGTGTTGTGTCCTGTTTGTTGATTATAGATGTAATATATTTTATTAGTATACACTACGTTTCCATGGCAAATTCAAGTTCGATTTGAGTTGTTTTTCCAGATTGAATACAGCATTGGAAAACGGATTCAAGCGAAGCTCAACCACTGTATCCGATCCACTTATTTAGTGAGATCGGACCGAAATCTTATTGCATGGAAATACTTAACGATTCAGATCGATTTGAATCCATCAATGATGCTGACTTGTGCTGTACTCGTAACACATTGGACGTTGTCATTTTGTTTTCTTAGCAAAAGTGATGTAATAAAACAAAACAGCAAAGCCTTTTTTATTGTTTCTATACTTTGGTAGTATATTCTTACCAAAAACATTTATTAAGCTCAAAACCGTATTTAAAAATATTTCCGTATTTAAAATCTTGAATTGTTATTTATGCTTGAGCCTTGCATGTTTACAAATCAATCTCATTTCCGGATTGAATTAAACATGGAACACACGGAAATGGGAATGGACTCAAAGTGAATTTAATTCGGTATGGAAACGCAGTAAATATTAGCATTTGTGATATACAATTTTCAAGTGACTATGCACTAACGTGCTTTATTAAGCCGCGTGGTAAAGTTTTTTAAGAGCTGGTGTGTTTACTAAGCATTTCCTATAAAGTACTATGTGAATGTTTGCATTCTTTGCCTCTTACGATATAATTGAAGACAGTGTTCAACTGAAGTATTTAGAAATGCTTTTCATGCTATTGAATGCGTACAAGCACCTGAAAATAGATTTTATGCTCGACCATACACAAATTTAATTGTAAGCCTGATAGTGATCCTTAAGTTCAAACTTCCATTAAAGGACTGGTCTTCATCCAATCGGATACTTCGATTTTCATTAAAGGACAGGTGTTCCACCAATCATAGAATTCCCATGCGGTAATGGCAAAGTGCAATATCGATTAATTCTCGAAACGCAGCTAGTGCGAGTTTAGAAAAAGCCTAAATGTCGGACACTACTCACAATGAGATGCAACTTACACAAAACACATAATTAACTTCAATACAGCATCAACTTCCATGAATATTGCACTAGGCACAGTCCCGAAATTTAATTTCACGAATTCTACAATAAATAACGTATACATGAGATAAAGTTTTGTGTGAAAACCAATATATTCAATTTACGTTTTATTTTTCAATGTTACGTACCATTCCAAGGTTATCATTTTCATCATGCAGCTGTGACGTGCTGGAAACAAATCGATCGTTTAGCGCCTGCGCAGAACTCCAAATATCAGCTAATGCAATATGTAGGTCATTGTCCCTGGTGAGTGTACAACATTTTACAATATTTCAACTATAAAATTAGGTATAGGTATGTTGAGCATAAATTGTCGCTTCGCTCGTTTCCTAATACATCCTCGCGTCTTAATTACTACCATTATAGTCTCGTTGCATAATATACTATAAACAACATTTTTATCAACAGGCAAAATATGGTAAAATCATGTTCCTACTTTAATTCTTGTTGAAAAATATAACAATAAACAATTGCAACAATCAAAATTACATTGTGTTAAACATCAATGTGTAACGCGCTGTAACGTTGTACTGGGGTGCACTAGAACGTAACTCTTGTTAAGTCTGTGCAACCCACTGACACGTTTTAACCCTTTAGGATACCGTGGATCTTTAAAGAAATTACACTGGCAATTAGCAAGTCATGCTTGCCTTTATTATAAGAACTACAAACATACAAAACTTAACACCTTGAGTTACATAGACCTTGAATGTGTCGCCACTTTACAGTGGTTAGAAAAGAATATCACTTGACAATAGCTTTTGTGAGATGATGGTTTTAATACATTAACATTTCGAAAATTCCTGCCATGCTACACGTGGTAACGATTTAGTTATATAAAATGAAAAGAGAAGAAGTTTTACTCACGTGGTAACGATTTAGTTATATAAATATGGAAAGAGAAGAAGTAAAGATAATTTAGAAAGCAATTACTCGCGTATAATCACATGATGCCTCCCTATGTACCTAGCCACCACTTTCTCTGCTCATGCTTCGCAGACAGTTCCTCCGTCGTTGAAATCCCAAAGTCGACTCACTGTCTGACGTTCCCGGACCTGGCTTGACAGGGATGACTAGTTGATGCGCGGCTGTTTTCGGCAATTCCCGCAAGAGGTCGTGGAATTCTCGGTATAGATATGCAGGTTTCCTGTTGAAGCACCATGACGCTGCTTGTTTTTAGATTTGGCGAAATTGTACTGATGGCTGTCTTTTGGGTGCTAGGTAAAATAACGGCTCAAATGCTGTGCTAAATACGAGTAAAGAACAATTGGTAAACTAGTATCTCCTTCCGGAGTCACAACGAAATGTTTAAGCTCTTTTCTCCTTTTGATAGTTTAATGTTGCCAAACGCTCCAACATTCAATTGTGTTTCTATTTGAATCAGTGATAACAAGCTCTTCTGCAGCACTGGTAGTAAAATAAATCCTACGCCAGACAGCTTTGTTTCCGCTGCACGGACGAGCACAATATCAGATGCTAGTAAATATAAGTGTAACCCAACATAAAATACCGAGGCAGCGTTATTCTACTAGTAAGTGGGGCTAGAATTACTCTGCAATATCTCGACAATCTCTAAGGGAATTCTCTAATTCTTTAGAACAGTGTTTACCAAACTGCGGCCCGGGGACCGAATCTGGGCCGCGAGCTACTTTTGTTTGGCATCCTACAAACTTAAAAAAATGATATGTAAATAAAAAGAAATGTTACACCTGCATTACATTAATTTATTCACGAATTTCCAATTAATATGAAGTTAAGTGCCTTGATTTTAATTGATATACAGTGTAATGACCTATTAAGTTCCAACAAAAGGAAGTTAATTTGGTTTACTCTTACAACTGTCTGCCCGGTGAAACATTATCTCATTTGAAAGGCTTTGCAGGGGGACTGATATCAGTGCTCACATCAGCGTATATCTGTTAAAACATTTTAAAAATCTCATATGTTGCACTCATATGACTTTCTCTAATCTTGTACTAAGTACTTACAAACTCTTGATAGTTGAGCTATACATTTGTATTATTGCTGATTTCCTTGTAGGTGCAAGGGGTCTATGGAAATACAGTAAAGCTTTGAGCGATGGTTAAATCGTTTAAAGCTTTGAAACTCTGTTCTCTTTGCACGGCTAAGAGATAAAAAAGCGAATAACGATATTCTACTGCAGAAAAGTGAAAGTATTGTAAAACACACAAATAACTAGGAATATCTCTGAAATGAAAGAAAAAAAAAGGGACATAAATTGTGCGTTTTAGCAAGATCTGCATTTTTTGTATAGTCTCTTACGGTTAACCAGTTATGCAAAAGTTATCAAAAGTAAATAGGACTACATCGGCTATAGGCAGAAAATTCAATTATACATTTTATTTGCCATAAAATATCTTAAAAATGCCATACATTTTAATCATGTCTGAGAAAATCAAAATTGTGCAAAAATTTTCCGTCTTTAGGGTGGAGTATATTGTAGTTAAGCACACTGATCTACACATGAAAAATAAGTCGGTATTAAAATGTGAACATACCTAAACCATTACAGCTATAACCATAGTCTTTGCATTATACTATATACTGTACTTCAGGTACTATATATAAAAGAATTAAGTTTTTAGGTCCAGAGTAAGGCATGTACACGGAAAGTAATGTTGGGAAGCTGAAGTTATCTTAGGTGTACTGATTTAAAGGACCCTCTGTTCCAATGGGTTTTAACTTATGGTGAACCCAAAAAACAGTGTTTCTGGCAAAATGAGTGGCTCTAGCCAGCGTGAGAATTAAATGAAATTGCGACAGATGTTTACTAATAAACACCCAGACAAGTTTTTACAATATGTTACAAATTTATTTGAAAAAAATTAGGAATTATATTATTTCATTATGTGCAAAATATGATAAGAAAAAGAATCCATAAATTGTATTGAAACAAAAATGTGAAGCATTCTGCGAGAAACGAATAGTTATTAATGTAGTTGTGTATAATCTGTCTGATTACGACACCAGTGTATGTTTAGCATGTGAGCGAAAGCGAACGCGCTAATTTTTGCGACTGTCACAATGAAAAGGTTATACACGTGTCACATGCAATGTTTTATGCAACTCTAGCATTAAAATACGTAAAAATAACTAATGAATTTGCTAAATGTAAAATTATAATTTAGTAGAGATTAGATATATATAAAATAATATGGTTGCTAAGCAGATGTTTCATTTGTTTCCACACTTGTAGAGGAAAATGTAAGGTAATGATAAAAATATTGAAGACATGGATTGGATTCCGCTTGATATTTTCACGAAGCCAAGAACGCTGAGCATTTATTAACTGAAGCAAAAAAAAATCCACGAAAAATAATATGAAGAACTCTATGGATGGAAAAACCAAAAATGCGTTAGTTTGCGGAAGTGGCGATTTCAGGTTTTCTTAGGCACACATTGGAGAAACTTATATTGTGTTGGTGATGATGTTATTGCTGCTTTGTTTTAAAAAAATTTAAAAAATAAAAATTATTTTGTCGTTTTGCTGCCAGAAACGTGGTAATTTCGCAAGATTTATGCCGTCATTTCAAGCCACATTGATTGCCCAAACTTTAGTAATGATGTTAAAATGTTAATGTTTTCAACACAGGGAGTTTGTAAAAAAGTGTTGTTTTGATGATATAGTAGAACAACCAAAAGCAAACAGAAAACGTTTAGAGAAGCCTGCAGACAAGATGGTTATAGCTTCTACAGAATGTGAAAGAACCTAACATAATTGTTCAATTAATATTATTGACATATGAAAAAGTGTCGTACAATAAAGGGTTACATTTGTTAGTGAATTTTTAAAGTTTTTTTAAAAGCAAATCTTTCAGTTTGCTTCTTCGAGACCATCGACTTGAGAGAGGAAGCAATTCCATACTCAGATTGCAGCTACACCGAGGCGAGGAACATTAAAAAGGCAAACAGCACTTAGTGCAAATTGACTCGTAAAAGAGAAGCAAATGCAATTAGCCTAATAGCCAATTATTAAAACCCGTTCCAGAATCAACAACCAATTGAAAATACATGCTCAAAAACGTGGCATCTACGAGCCTACAATCTCCTACTAACTTGAGAAGTAGGTACAACTGAAGTTATTAGCCTAATATTTGGGACAAGAACAGCCATATCCAGCCACAAACATTAATTGTAAAGTGTTAAGCTTTGCCTATTTGGCAGTCTCCATTTTTGGGAAAAATGAACGTTTTCTTCTGAATAAAATAGATTATTTCAGAGGGGAAAATTTGTATCTGAATCAGTATTTGACAATTTAATTCAATAAGTTAACGTTTAGATTTTGTTAACTTCACTTCAATATCACATCCAATTTTGAATGCAATTTACGAAATACTAAGCTAAGTCAACTAAATATTTTTCTCTACACACACGCACGCACGCACGTACTATACTGGGCGTTTACAAAAGTGTCTGATAATGCAACAGGAGTTCAGATTGGCCAAAACTAAAATAAATGGTGCTATAAACATATGTCCGGAAACAAATGCGTGTTGAGAACGAGCATTATATTGAGTATTTGCACCAGGCAAAGCGGGCACCATAGAAAGGAAGAATGAGGTGAGAGGACATATCGAGCGACCAGAACCAAACTAGCGGTACAGATATTGAGAGGTCCCTTAGGTTTCCCAAGTTCGACGACACCTCGAAGTTTTTAGGTCTTCTGGAGCCTTCACAGAGGGACTCCGGCGGCCCACCTACTCGGATCCTATGGACAGTGAGGGATGCAAAGAGTTCCTGTGCGCATATCATCCCTGCCGAGCTGCACCTAACGCCTTCGCTGATATTTGCGACCCTGAAAGAACCAACATTATGAACGATGAATTAAATTATTATTTATTTATGTAAACAAACTTACTGCTGGTATTTTAAACACACAAGCCGCGTATGGGCAAAGTTTAAGAGGTGGAATCAGGACTGAAAAATGCAATGCCATAGCATCGATTGGGGAATTTAATGTCATACTGGCAAATTGGCCATGGTTGCTTAGTGGTTAGAGCAGCCGCTTGATAAGCCGAAGATCCGTGGTTCAAATCCCGGCTATGGCATTCAATTTTTCAGTGCTGATTCCACCTCTTTAATGATGAATGAAATGATTAATGAAGTGAAATGAAGGAACCGGAAATTCGGGAGATTTAATTATCCATCCCACCATTCACCTAGCGACCGGGGAAACCCCCAAAGAAACCCAAGGTTCAGAAAGGTCGATCACGGGAATCGAACCCACGACCCTCACGTGCGAGCCTCACACATTACTGCTGAGCTATCTCGCTCGGTTGGGAACAATTTGTGTCGCATCCTTGGAAGACGTAGGTGTTAATACCCAGTGTTTTCTACTTATTACTTTTAGTTATGTTGCTTAAACACAAACACACTCACACACCAGACACGCAAATAAGTACACACACACACACACACACACACACACACACACACACACACACACACACACACACACGAGTGTATGTAGTATTTCAGAAAGCAACAGTCAATGCAATCTTGAGTTTAGGTGGAAACAATTTTTCTTATTCTTCTTATTGTCAGAATAAACGTTTGTATAGATTAGTGGTTTACATTCATTTAATAATTGTCTGGATTATCCGTATTTTCGTTAATCCGCATTATCTCCAGTGCGATCTGGTCTGGATAAACGAAGTTTTTCCGAGTATTGCCAGGGCATATTGATATTTTGGGCATCACTTAATGAAATGACAACACCAGGTTTCCCAACATCTAATATTTTCTCAACCTTCTTAAACGTACCCACAAATCTCTCTCTAAAGAGGTACTTATTAAAATCCCGTTGTAGTTCTTCTAACAGATTTTTATAATAGTTTTGTATACTGGGTGGCTGGGAAAGATAGTGAGCAGAGTTGGGTGGCTAATTCCCCGATGTACTAAAAGAGCATGTTCTGCTCATGCTCAACAGCACTGTGTGAGCAATTGCAAGAACAGCTTCTGTTACGGCATTTACAGTCACAGCGGTTTTCCGTCGTATGCGTTGGCCCGTTCGGCAGTCATGTTCCAAATTATAGAAGGAAAAAAAGTAGCCCAGTTCTGTAGCTGGAACTCTTCGGCTATAAAGTGACTGTGCTTATCTGCCACTACGTTGGTGCTCCTCAAACACTAACAACGTGTGAAATAATTCGTTCTTTCCGCATCTTGGCCACTGCATGATAGAACCAGGGAGGAAAGAAAACCAGGAGATAGCGTACTTTCACCATCCATGCAACACAGTTGAAGCCAATGACCACGCCCCCTCTATACTAAAGATGTCCGCTTACATTATAAACAATGATAAATACTCCGGAGTTTAGCAGTTATAATCCATTAATATTGCTTAAAATGTTTAAGCGGCATCCTTTAATATTACGACCGAATCTTTTAATGCAATTCCTTAGCAGAAAGAACAGGCAGCTCAGAGGGAACTTATAAATTAATTGAAATCTGGTCGGTATACTAACCAAATTATGTTACCGCATCCACAAGCAAAACTTCTTTATTCCATTTAATCGTCAAAAAATCATACTTTAAAAGCGTACATAAGTTAATTGTTCTAATGATGTGCTTGATAAGTATTTTATAAATAAAAATAACTCTCATCCATGCTGAAAGCACAATAAACCTATTGAATTAAAACAATACGTGTTATTTCTGTGGTAATCGAGGGAGTTTTAGGTTCCAATAAAACACATGATTAGGATCTATTGATATATTCATGTATTAATTACTATGCATCACGTAAAGTTCATTAATGGCTGCATATAATTAAAAATATTTTCATACCTGAATTAGGTTTAAAATTATAAGGGCACAAAACCGACAAATGTTGGAAAGATATCCTAAATTTAGTCCTAGAATGTTTCCTTCTCCCCCCCCCCTAAAAAAAATCCTTTGCTAAATACCATTTCATTTCGTGTTTCAAAGTCGCCGCCTGAGGTGCCGTATGTAATGAAGGAAATAGGCCATTAAACACTACACTACATGGACACACACACACACACACACACACACACACACACACACACACACACACACACACACACACACACACACACACACACACACTTTTACTATTGTCCTTAAAACAGAGTAAGTTTGTTGTACACTACTAGCATGTAATGCCGCGCTATTTTTATACAATAAAACGAATACAAACAATACAAAGAAGTACAAGCAAGGTGCCACGCCCCCTCTGTACTTAACTCTCGGTTTCACAGCCGCACTCTGTGTGCATCTCCCGGTATTCTCTCCTCCCTGGATATAACAAGTAAAAAACTAATCACAACAATAGGGTGCAAGTCACATAGTTACCGAGGTTTAGCTTGTTTCTGCAAGGAAACTCTGTGTTGATCTGCGCAGAAATATCCACTTCCTAGAGTGTAAAACCCCTGCTCAGTATCTGACTAAGCAATCCGCTGCATGATACCTTATCCTAACAATATGTAGGAAAACAAAAGAAGGAGGATGAGATTTATTACTGTTCCTTAACAAATAGAATGGAAGATTATCAATGTATAGCACACTACCTATTATATTAATATAGATAATTCGTTAAAACTGCATCTATTTCAATTTACTTTAAGATCCTATATCTGAATGTTTAAGTTAAAACTTTTTCTTTCGCTGTTTTACTCAAAGTTCAAACAAATGTTTTCGATTTTATTTTCTTCCATAGAAACTTTAAAAATGAAATACTGCGGAATTGGTGATTATAATAATGATGATGATAATAATTATAATAATAATAATAATAATAATAATAATAATAATAATAATAATAATAATAATAATAATAATAATAATAATAATAATAATAATAATAATAATAATAATAATAATAATAATAATAATAATAATAATAATAATAATAATAATAATAATAATAATAATAATAATAATAATAATAATAATAATAATAATAATAATAATAATAATAATAATAATAATAATAATAATAATAATAATAATAATAATAATAATAATAATAATAATAATAATAATAATAATAATAATAATAATAATAATAATAATAATAATAATAATAATAATAATAATAATAATAATAATAATAATAATAATAATAATAATAATAATAATAATAATAATAATAATAATAATAATAATAATAATAATAATAATAATAATAGTGGTAGTGCTAGCGGTGGCGGTGGCGGCGGCGGTGGTGGTGGTGGTGGTGGTAATATCATCATTATCGTCATGATCATTATTATCATCGTTATTGTTGTTATTATTATCATTATTGTTATTATTGTTATTGTTATTATTATCATTATTATTACTATTATTATTACTATTATTATTATCATTATTACTATTATTATTACTATTATTATTATTATTATTATTATTATTATTATTATTATTATTATTATTATTATTATTATTATTATTATTATTATTATTATTATTATTATTATTATTATTACTATTATAATAATTAAACGCCAATATCGTTCTGAAGCAGAGCTGCCTTCGGAAACAAACCCGTATTCTTTTCGCGTGAGTGAGATGTGGGGTTTAAGGGCTCGTCGACACCTAAGTCATTAGGGCTCCGGTATTCTCTTCTACCACCTCAAAAGCAGTTTTCCCAACTAACTGCAAGACGAGCCAGTCCTTTCGAGGTCTATTCTTTAATAATTTTCTAGACACCTATGATGGTAGTCATTAAGGTTTACAGTGTTCTTCCTCTGCGTCTTGCTCTCCTACCCTTTCTCTTTCTCTCTCTCTCTCTCTCTCCCTCTCTCTCTCTCTCTCTTGTGTATAAATGATGAAACGGGTATTCCTTAAAACAGGTACAGACACTAACAGTACCGGCTCATTCAAACACTTTAAACACACGAGTATCTAAACTGCTATTGTGGAATGACAGGGTTTGCTTTAATAGGGGGTATCGTAATTCCACTCTTGATAGTGCACAAGTATTGGCCTCGTGCTTTAACTGCAGTTGTGCGATAATGTTGACTGCCGCACAATCACACATGGGATGATTTACTGTAGAATACACCACAGATATCAATATAACATAAAAGACAGATGTATTCAATGAATTCGCAAAATATTTGTTAGGGCTTACAAATCCCTCTTCTTTTTTTCTATGCGTGTTACATTTATCTCTTTGATGTTGCTGTCATGTAAATTCACCTTCATGTCAAATAAAATTATTTTATTGCTAATCATGCCATGTTTCAAATAACGTTAATGGATTAGTTTTTATAATATTCTTAATCAGCAGAGATTTTGGATGTTCAGTGGTAGATACTATGTTCATTAAATATATGGTGACAGTGGGGAAAACGATAAAACATTACACATGAAAACAGAATGGATGAAATGTTTTCATACTGCGCCAAAATAGCAAGTTGAAGTTGAAGTTTGTTTTCCATACCTCAGACTTACAGTTCTCGTACGTTCACATGATTTTCTCTACCTATTCTTCCAAAAACTATTGTTAGAAAAACAAGCCTCATGACTGAAGCGGTAAACGTATATTTAAAAACCTGATATATTATATTCACACGACTTTATCCAATGTTTATCCAATGACGTTTATTACTTTTAATGTTCCATTTATATACCGACTTAATAATCGAAGGTCATATTGGTGGCGTTTAATCTGTTGGAACAAACGCTCAACAGCAATGGTGTTCACTCGCTTAATTACTTTGTTTTTCTCTTTATTGTTTATTTACTACATTAAATTCACACATCTACATTCACACTCCCCTTTATGCCTCCAGATTCAAGGGAGGATGGGCAATAATCCTAGTGGAAGAAAAATTACCATCCACTCAGCCGGGAATAGAACCTGGAACCCTTTTCACAGCAAGCAGGTGCTCTTCCGATTGGGCTACTGGGCCAGCCTTGTGGTTTATTCTGGTATATGTTATTCAAACTCTTCAAAAGCTTATTTTTCTATCTACTTTGTTTTAAATGAGATAACGTTGGCACAAATAGTTTTATTATACATTTCGCTGTACCTAAAGTAATAAAAAGCAGGTTGAAGCCATAATCAAATTATTGAAAATCTCTGTTACATACACATGATTTTCTCTACCCATTATATATATTCATGGATTTTATTACGAACCTGTAATCCATAAAATTAGATAATAGCAACATATACAGGAATGAGTTTATACCCTGGAGAATAAAGTCCTGTAAGTGAAGTGCAAAATATTCTAAGACTATTCTTGTCTATTATCACGTGCTACACATACTAGCCTGGCATCCCGCCCACTTCTCTTACCAGTAGAACAAACTTCAGGCACCCCACTGACTGGATTTACCCCCGTGGTTTCTGCAACTCTTTTAACGCATGAAGGGTTATCTACTTACCCCAGTGCATGCTGGATTGGGTCACCTGGCATATATACAATCTGTTCACATAAACAGAATTTTTCTATCTAGTTTGTTTCTTTGTAGAAATAGATTCATTTGCGGGTTCAGGAAGCTGCAAGCAAGTTCAAAGTCTTAAAAAGTGAATGATATCTGCCGGATTTGAAATTTTGTGTGACACCACCAGGAACAAATGAGTGCCTGTAACAATTAAAAAATATTGTGACAAAATGACACAGTTCTCTTTTACCGTCCTTAACACATCTGCAATTCTTCGTAAACTTACAACTCGCAGCTCTCTTCTCGTAATCTTGATACGCACTTTTCTACTTTTACTCTCTGTCTAACAAATATCGGTTTTTGATGATACAATCACTCAACACTCTTTAAAGCTGCTTCATTTCACGACTAGCTCCGACGCGACGTATCCCAAACTGTCTCCACCGACACATAGTTGTCTCACGACGACGACGACGACGACTATACACAAGCGCAGACTAGCTGTCCCATTCACCAACAAACAACTACTCGCTTCTCCTCATCGTCTCATCTCCTTTTATAGATGAGAATGACTTAGCACGGATATTTCTCGAAATTCACAGGCAAGCTGGTAGTCAGAAATCTCGAGAAAATTCTTGAAACCCCATTTGTTCTGTCTCGCTTATTGCTGTCAGTTACGTATTGGCAAGGAGTGGCGTGGGACAGGTTGACCCTTGCTCACTTTGATGTGATGTTGCCGCCGCCGTTCTTGGACGGCGCCACAATATTTAGAAAATATGAATTAGTAAATTCTTGAAGTTAATAGCAACAAATACTTTTCAGAGGGTTAGTATCACAAAAAATGTGTTTCATACAAATTGTTTCATTTAACTTCAATTTTGTTTATTAAGATTTTGTCTCACACAACTCATCTGTTATACAGAATTATACATAATAAATTCTGGATGAACATTATTTCACAGATTATTTGCAGAAAATACATTTAAGTTTCAATGCAAATATCTTGAACATGTGGTATTACAATAAACATTTGGAGCTATGTTTCAGAAAAGCAAAACTAAAACTCTTCCAGGTGTAGTACATTGGTTGGTACTTGAGCATGACTGTTTTGGTGTTAAGATATCCAAGAATGTGAAAAAGTCGGTTCTGTATCGTATCTACGTGTCATATAGCACGTATGTGACACAAAATATTACTGTTTTGATCAATTATTTGTGTTTCGATGAATGTGACTGAGGAGTTGTGATAGAAGTTATTACTAAGATAAGCGAAAGCCAACTGAGCTTCAGAGGCCACACAAGCCGAAAGTACAGAAAAACATTAGGTGGTGTTATAAAATGATTAACAAGTAGATTAAGATTAACAAGAGAAATGAATGATAATTGGAGTGCATCAGAGCATCAGCATGGAGTCTACTTACAGGTGAATAAATGCACTTATCAAGCAATAAACAGTGCTCAGGAAAAGAATTCCTAAACATAGTTCTTAAAAAATACAGAAAAAGTTTATTTAGCTGATCTTAAACAGGCGAATATGATCAACAATATACACAATGCTCTAAATTCCCCTTACAAACTTCTAGGACTTGCAGACGGGACTGAGTAGGTAATATTTTGACATGAAATACATGTCCGCAAACGAAGTGTTTCCATGCCACAACCACACATGTTTTTAACGCTACCACTTTTACAAGTAATTCTTTAGGCCTGACCACATCATTGATTTACAATTCAACTCATTAATAACCAAAGAAACAAAAAGGAAACTTGGTCATTTTTTTTCCACAAACACTATTGTTTACAGTTAAACTGAAACTGTTTTTGTACTTTTAAGGACAACTACTTCAATACTATTTTCAAGCAGCCAGACAAATCCTAGGGGCCAAACACCCCCATACACATTTAAAATGTCACCATGAGTATGAGCGCGTGCGCGATATAAGACCTTATAACACAGCACCCATTAAATTTGTGTGTTTTTCCTTTTTTGTTTGGTCTAATAAAATTTTTCAGTAAGAATAAAACCATATTTAATGCTCAATTACAAATTATAGTACGGTAATAAATTGTGGACTTACGGACGAAAGCTATATAGGGTGGAAGGGAAGTCATTACATTCCTTCTAATATGTGCTTCATAAAAGCATTACAAACACAAAAGTCAAATGGCATTTTGTTCTTTGAGCACCTGATTGCGAAAAAAGTAAACGTTTTTTATCCAAGTTGGATGCGTAATTCCACAAGAATGTGCAAAGATAACAGTTTGTTACTTGTAAGATGATTAGAGTAACTTATTTCTGACATAACTTTGATAGTAATTATGGGACATCACAGGGTTGGGAAATAATTAATCAGTTAAAAGGCGTGAAGGAATACTCTGAGCTGCTATTTCAGAGATGACGTAACTCGACAACGTTGCGTTGAGGTTGGTCAGGGAATTGACCTGATTTGTAGATGTAAACAGCCTTCGCTTTCGGTAATGTTTTGGAAGCTAACACTCGCACAGTAAACACGGAAGGACAAGGCAGGGTGTGAGTTTGTTTTCAAAACGGACACAATCTGCAGTGTTGTCAGGTTGTTTTCGACAAAACTAAAATATCTCCGTAGGAAATGGTCGGAGACAAAAACTTAAGATACAAAATATGTTCTAAATACTGAGATCTACCACTGGTTTAAATTAATGCAATGACTTCCCTTCCATCCTGTGTACTAAATGTATTTGGTTAACTTTGTTATTAGCATTTAATTCCATAAAAAGTATTTATTTGCATCTGTCATAAAATATATAAATAAATGTATACTGTAAAAATTATAACACATTTCTTTGATGATTAGTTATCTTTCATTACTTAGCATATTGTAGGTTTTTAATATTCGTCATCGTCATCCTTGATATTTGATAAGTCGTCATCCAGCCAATCTTGGCACTATCTAAATCATCATCAGCAGCAGCATTATTTGTTTCTGCCCCTGTAAGAATAACATAATCAAGAACTGAATAGCTACTAATTTAGAAAACAAAGTTCAAGTTGAAGCAAAATACCGGAATTTTTGTTAAGTATTTCACTGACAAAAGCCGGTAATTGGCCTCAATCGAACAAGCTGAATAGATACTGGTTGTCTTCTAGCTTCCATCTGTTACTTTCAGGACTGAAAATACCAAGTATCTTCACGTGAATACTATTCCAGAAAGTAATGTTTTTCCCAGTAAACTCTTCATTTACCTCGGAAGCAGTGTAGATCTCCATGAAGAATGGAAGCCTTGCAGCATCTACATCAATAACTAAGCATCACAAAGAAATGTCTGAATTATATTGAAGGTTTTTCCTTTAATTCCGTATCGGTGAATAACTCCAGCTCGCCAAATCTGGTGAATGCTTCTTCATACTCTAAGAATATTGAATGGCCTTTGTTTACCTTTGTTAAAAAAGCGGGGTTGTAATCACAGGCAGTGATCGCATGAGAGCCTGGTAAGCTTCGATATAAGGACTGTCCTAACTTGCCGTTGAAATATCAACATATCTATGCCAGTCAATATTCACATGCGAGAGTCATCGTTTTTTAAGTGATGCATATTGCCCAGCGTGATTGCTGCAATATCAGTCTGAGTATCACTATTACAGGTATGTAAACAATTTTAGTGTCAGCTTCCTCATTTTCCGGACACAACAGCCAATCTTCGATTTCATACACCTGCATTATTGATGACGGTATAAGACGCATATTGTTTAAAATTGATGAAAACCCGTTTATTGCCAATGAATGGTACCATATGGTTAGAAGTCCAGTGGAAGATAAAAGAATCAACAAGAACCTGTTTAAGGAGCAACTTTTTCACTTCTTTTGCGAAGTCAGACTGGATCCGGTCTAGTAATGTTAAACTCCAGCTGTTTTGACTAATGCCGAAGAGATCTTTCATAATCCTTAATTGATGGCAAAAATTATGGCGCCATATCTTGACGCTTTTGGTTGTATTACCATTTGCAGCATTTTCTTTGAGATACTTCCAAGGGTTTTAGGGACATTTGTCATAGTTTGAAATAAGAAGAAATCATCAACTATCACAATATCTATCTGAGGCGGTGGATTGTGCTCGTCTTTTCCCAGAGCTTTCATTAAAATAGATTTTTGTGTTTTACAAATACTATCATCGAAAGGGCACATAGATAATGACACCTGAGTTATGATATATGACATAATTTTAACCATATTGATTTTATACCTAATCAATCGATATACCGAGCATACGCCGAAAGAACTCTCTTTGAACACATATTTCCTGCACTTTACCATCAAACTTCGGTTTTTTTAAGGTGGGAATAATCTACAGAAGAGTTTTCTAGCGAGGTTTCTTTGTGCTCTTCTCAAACCTGTTTGTGTCTTCTGCACATTCTGCAATGTTTTACGTTTAATCTCACCATTTTGCTCAATGTTGAGAAGCAATTTTTCAACTGGCTATGAGACTGTTTCACTAAGCGAAATATGTATTAAAGGATCTGCCAGACACGAATCTCTGCTGTTCATTCAAGTACTATATGGAATGCACATCGGAATTATTACAAAAACACAGTTCAATAACTCTGCCATGATACTCTTTAAGACACTGCAAATATTTTTATTTTACTTACACCTGTTGTCACCGAAATAACAACTGCGCTGAATAGTAGGTACGTACTGGAGTAGACCGAAAGAGGGAGAAGTGGAAGCACATATATCTCCCTGACTCTTATAGTGCTTTTCAAATGGCAAGAGTTCTGATCTGCAGCCAATGAGATACGTTTACGTGCACAACGTTGTAAGCTCATTACTCCCACTCTTCTCATATTTCTTGGCGCGCGTCAAGGCCCACTTAAGGAGAAAGCAATATGACAACACAGTAGGACTCCGATTGGTTACCGGTCTGGAGGCATTCAAGGACAAACTCCTTCCCATTTGAAAAGCACTCTAAGTATACGAACAATGATATCGCGCTCATACTCACGGCGACATTTAAAATGTGTATGGGGGGGGGGGGGGGGGGGGGGAGGTTGTTTGGACCCTACGATTTTGTCTGGTTGCTTACAAATAGTATTGAAATAGTTCACTGGTGTATATTTGGTAAAAGCTACTGAATTTCTGAAGTTAAAATCATATAAAATAACAGTGTCACACACTCTTCAACCAGGTGATCCTGTAATTAGGCGCACATTTTGTGAATGGACTCTATACAATGGCGAAATTGAGCCACCTTTAATATTTTTCACGAACGAGGCTTGGTTCCACCTTCATGGATGTGTGTATCCACAAAATAATCGTTATTGGAGGTTTGAGAAAGCTATGTTGTTCATGAAATGCCCTTTCATGACGAAACAATTGGTGTATGGTGCGCCATTAGCGGAGAAAGAGTTATAAGCCCAATATTTTTCGAGTCAACAGTTGACACCCGCACATACGTGAATACAATTTGGCTCCTTTTTAGAGAATTAACCGACAGGGAGCGTGATTTTCCCTTTTTTCAACAAGACTCTGCAACATCTCATACAGCCAATCTTTCGATGAGAACAATTGATAGTGTGTATCAGGAAAGAATTATTAGTAGAAATATGTGACGCCCTCGGTCCCGCGATCTAACCCCCTGCGATTTCTATCTCTGGGGTAACTTAAAGCTAAAACTGTAAAAGACAAACCCACACACTCCGTAAGAATTAAAACAAAATATCCACCAGGAAATTGCCAGCATTTCTCAACGTGAACTACGATGACTGATGAATAATTTCCTAAAGAGGTGCCAAAAATGTATGGACAACGACGGTGGCCAGTGTCAGCTTCTCCTTTAATAGCAGTGGTAAGTAGGCCTTTAAAGATAGTTCTAAAAATGTTATATGGTTTCATGCACGCTGTTTGTTTTATATATAATCAAGATTCAGAGAGTAAGCAAACTTATGTAATTTTCTCGCTAACTTTAAAGTTTTTGGTGGAAATTACTGCCAATGAAAATTTCGGACAATATTGATTATTACATTTGAATGATATTGTGTAAAATATGTGTATGGAAATCAGCACTCAGACATAAGAGGTAGGATACCTTCAGAGTATACTGGTATACTAATACTGCTCTGCACGACATATTTTGTTGCTCAGAAAATGAGTAACGTCTGGCAACCCTGGGATCTTGCTCTATTAAGACATAACTATATCCCCAAATCGGATTTCCATTCGTTGTAGAAACAAAGCATATACCTCTTTTTCTTCATTTAGAAATATAACGTTTGCGAATCCATATCTTCAAAGCTTTCTTTTGTTATTTTCCAACCTCCTTCCATTACCTAACGTGTATGATGGTGCCCACATTTCACCTAAACTGCATATAGTTAACAGCTCTTTAAGTTTTCCAGACCATTTTCTACTATGTTTCTCTTGTTGTTATTTTGGGGGGAGAAATTCAAACCGCGTTTAATAACTCACTGCTAATTGTTGAATCCTAACAATATTGTAACAAAATGACAAATCGACAAATTCCACTTTTAACACTAGTATGACAAAATGACAAAAGTCCAGTCCAGTTATTCTTTCCACTTTATTTTCTTCCAACTGAATGCACAACAGCACAGTTAGTTCTCTTTTACTGATGCAAACACAGTCTTCAGACCTTCGTGATATTACAACTCACAAATTGTTTCTTCTCATAACCTTGACTCACTCCCTTCTGCCTTTCTCCATTTTGTCTCTTTGAAACAGCTGACTTTGACGATACAATCACTCGACACTACATGAACTGCTTCACTGACTTTACTTCTACGCGATGTATACCTCGCAACAATAGTACACACACGCGCACACACTGCCTGCTACAACGAGTCATGTCTGTAACTAACTCTACCACCCTATACGCTCATCGCCTTACCTTATAGAGCGAGTATGATGTAACATGGACCTTTCTCGAACATCAACTTTTCTGGAATTTCTACAAATACGCCGGCCACCGGACGCCTCGCGAATAATCTCAAACATCCTTTGCCGTGCCGCACTCGGCACGTGTTCACAAACAGTAGTGACGGGCAGCCTGACCCTGAACACCTTTGATCCGCGCCCCGCCTGGTATATGGCGTGAGGTAGCTTGATCCTGACCGTTCTTTGCTTTGCGCCGCGGCCAGAGTCACAATATATTTTAAACTTTTTTAATTACCAGTCCTCTAACACTCCATTTCCCTAACTCCAACACACTTCCTGCATTCCTAGTGTTCTATGGGACTTCAAATGGATTTACAAAATATTCTGATTATTTGATCTCCAAATATTCAGACATCATTAACTCCCCATAGTTCGATTCCATATGCCCGTCTTGATTGCACAAGGGAGAGATGAATCCTTTCAACCTGTTCAACAGGATAGTGAATGCTGAGTACAAACATTTACATAAATATGATCCTTAATTTATCTTTATAATACAAACCTCAAATAATTTTAGCAATTTTTAAGAGAAGAGGCTACACAACATAAAAAAGCTTTGGAACTTCCAGCTTTATTTCTAGAATAAACTTTTTTGAAAATACATAATGTAATTCCAACCCGTTCCGATAGAATTTCATCCCTGAACATTTTGCATCTCGTATTTAAAACAGCCAGTACTACTTTAGTATCCGGGGACTGAGCTTCGCTCGGCATCCCCCCCCTCCATTTTTGTTGTTGTTGTTGTTGTTGTTGTTGTAAAATCGTGTTCTCTGGGAGAAGATACTTATTTAGATAAACTTGAAAAGCGAAACGTTAACTAAATAAAATCTTTTATCGCAATTGCTAAGAGTCATTTTCCAGGTACAAGAGATATAGAGATACATATAAATATTTCATAAGTCGCGTCATTTCAGCCGTAAAACATCTATTGCTGAACGCAGGCCCTATCCACCTAGTTTAAAGTTTTCGTCGAGCGTTTGTTTCACTACGGAGTTCAGTTCTTTGGTGCTGCAGTCGACTCTGTCTTCCAGGGTGTTAACACCTTGGTCAAGGTCATTCATCTTTCCGTCGAGTTCTTACATGTCTTCGTTAACCCCGGCCAGTCGCTTTTTAGTATTCCTCGATATTCTTCATATTGGACATTCCCGTCTTCATCTTTTCCGACCCGGAGTTTACATCATCCAAGTTAGCTTCCATTTTTCAATTTGGCTTCCATTTTTGTTTCTATTTTGTCCATTTCTGTTTCCATAATTTCCATTCTAGCTTACTCTTTTCAATTCGGGTTTCATATTTGTTTCCGCTGCCGCATTCCGGAATTCATTTCTTTTCCCATTACGTCCATCTTGGTCAACATTTGTTTCAACTGTTCCATATCGCACTCCTGATACCAATTGTGATAACTTTACCTTTTAACAACTTCTTTAGTTTTTTATTAAAGCACCGGTACGGCACTGATCAAAAGTACTGTTGAACAATAACAAATACTACAGGAAGAAAAGCTCAAGTGTATGGAAAAATGTAGGGACTGTTTGTAGAACAGGGCGTAGTGTGTTACGTAAAGGAAAAGGGAGTAGAGAAAACCATGTGAATGTAAACGTAGTGTCATAAAATGGATTGCATAAAAGCCTTCTCCATGAAAAAGCACTTAGATGTGCCAATTTTCATGGCGATCAGTCAACAACCGGTTTTGGAGTTAACTCACTCTTCAACATACAATATGTATAGGCGTTGGTGTGCATGAAGTTGATAAACGATATTGTTATGTAATGTGAATTGTTACGTAAAACAAAAGTGAGCAGAGAAAATAGTACGAATGCAATGCGTAGTATTTCTATTTCAAACCTATAGACGGGACGAGCTGTAACACATAAATTAATATAGCTAGGTCAACTTTCTTACTGTATTCTGATAGCTCTGGAAGATAACTTTAAAAAGCTAGCTCATTTGTTGAAATTGGCCTATTAACAGAGAAATTATGGCCAAAATAAGGCTTAGAGTAATTGCGACTGTTACGCGTAAAATCGCGTTGTGTTCAGGAATATATTCCGCGGAACTTGGAAACGGATCTAACGATTTCGATCAAATTTTGCATTCAGATAGGGTTTTGCTTTTATAGGTGTCATTCCTGAAAACAACGCGAATGTATATACCAGGTGAGTCAGCCGCAACTTATTTTTTTGGAAGGTAGGCCACCCATCTAATGGCATGTGTGCCTTAGTCCAGTTTTGCGCTTACTAAAATGTATTGCTTGACGTTCTTAAAGAGAGGAATGCGCAAAATTGAGAGCAACAGTGCTTTAAGGGACAGAACGTACTCCTCGCTAAAGTAGACCTCAAAAACATACGACTCGCTTACTGAGAGCGAATTCCGGTTTCCAGCCGATTTTACAAACTTTTTATTAGAGTATACATAGCAACGTAATTCAGTATCCGGCTCGGAAAAAATGGACCTATCATATTAGTACACTAACAACGTCAGTTAAAAAGAAAATGGTGGATTCTTGCACTTAGAGCAGGGATTGGCTGCTAAAAATTAGGAAAAATTTAGACACTCCTCATCCATCATGGACCCGTACAGTCAAAACGGACATATTATTAAACAACAGTTTATTTGCATTTTTGTGTGAACTACGCCTCGTGCATCTCAATGAATATGCATAACAGCTACTGCCACTTAAGTAATAATATTAAAACGCCCAGTAAGTGATTAAAACTGTCTTAAAAGGCTAAACCAAGCGAGGTGGCAATGGCATAGCGCCAGGAATACAAGTCCTACTATTGGACGTGGTACGTGCTTTCAGGAAGACTTGAAATAGCTGAATAGGATTGTGACGGGTCCTCTGCGCTTAACCCCCAATGACACAGGTTCAAGTCTCAGCATTGAATTTTTTTTTTTTATTATTATTTATTTATTTATTTAAATGTTCATCAAAACTTGGAAACCGAATTCACAATAATCTAATTGTGAAGTCTCTGAGGGTTTAGGACATTAGAATTTAAAACGTATTTGGTTGTCTGCATTTTTAATAGCACAATAATTCATTATGTGCAAAATTGAGTTTAACTTCCATGTTAAACTCTGACAATATAATTTCCTTGCCTTCTGTGTTCAAATGTGTATGAATGAATCCTTATTTCAATTGCACCTACCTATAGGTGTGTTTAAACAACTACATAATTGTAGTTCACCAATAAAGAAACATCAAACAATGTCATAAAACATAAATAAAACAATAAAAATGAATATAATAACAGTTTTCAGAATAATAGTTTGTAAATTGTGAGGATTGCACGATAAAAAAAAATTAGTACATGCAGGTGATTCGAACCACCTGTTGGTTAGACGCTGGCCTACTGATCCCAAGGTCGCGGGTTGAAACCCGGCCAAGGCCGATGGATTTTAAGTGTGCTTAAAAACGACAGCTTCAGGTCAGTAGATTTACTGGCATGTAAAAGAACTCCTGCGGGACGAAATTCCGGCGCACCGGCGACGCTATTGTGATCCTGGCAATTGACAGCGTCGTTAAATAATCCCCCCCCACAGCAGACAGACTACTTCAGAGTCTTGCCCCCGTTCCAACTGAGCTACCTAGTAACGTGTGAGCTAAACATTCCGTTTAAGATGTAATATTCGCTGGTTCCAGTGTACATTTGCAGAAGTGCAAATGTGAGCTGTCTAATTACGAATATATTAAAAAGCGATGTGATAACATCTATATTAGTACTAATTTCATCGAGTGTTTAACATCCATGTTAAATACGCGGGTAGAACCTGAAAATGTGGTCGATGTTTTCATGTTGGACTATAAAATTCAGATTGCATAAAACTCGAGAATAAGGGGCAGCTGATTCACCTGGCATATATATGCACAAAAATTGCTCGTTTAAATATATAAGTCTTCTATACAGGCTGTTAGGGGTATCAGTGCAGATATGTTTTATAATTGGCACCTTATTATGTATCTACTTCTATCAGTTAGTTGTATTTTGGCTTCCTCTAACAGTTTTTCTACAAACCAATAACAAAGTTTCCTTCTTGTTTTTCGCATGGTCGTAAGTGCGCCACGAAATCAACACCTGCTGTATACAACATTCGTTTTGCTTTACATCTCAAAGCGTGACCTACTGGCCTATGTAGTATGGGGTCATTGACCTTCCAGAAATCATTGCAACTCGGATTCGATACACCGTTCGCTATCACAAGATCGGCGTACCCTGCGTTATCCCCCCCCCCTTTTTTGGTAGTGTTTAACGCCTGTTTTTACTACATACGGCACCGCAGGTGGTGACACTGATGAAAAATGGAATGAAGATGGAGCGCCGGTGGAATGAGATGGTGGGGAAACCAGAGAACCCGGAGGAAACCCGCTCAAGCGCCGCTTCGTCCAGCACAAATCCCACACGCGGTTGCCTGGGATCGAACCCGGGCCACTTTGGTGAGGAGCGAATGATCCGACCTCTCAGCTGCGGTGCGGCCGTCATGCCTTCTGTGCCACGCCTACTTAGAGATACTAACCAACCTGGAAACATATTTCTTTTAATAAGTGAAACTATAGGTTCGCAAATGAAGCAAATAGTAATGTAATATTGTTCATTAAACTGTCCGCAATTACCAGTAAAAATATATGCACTTTCACCCTAACACATGTATAATTGGTTGAAATTTGAAATTTGTGCTGTACTTGCATTGAACAGTTAGCCACTAAAACTGTTGTCAACTAAAAAGATGAACATGTCTTCTGTTTAAAGAAATATTTTTAAATCTGATGCGATACTTTCACGTGTATTTCTATAACAATCATAAATTCCCTATATTCACTAATGTTACTTAGGTGTACGTTACGTTAGTTACATTATGCTTTCCTCTAGAAACTCGCTCTAATTGACCAAGATTTCAATATGCGGAAGGAACATTCAAATGTTTATTCAGGATAATAAACTTATGCGATGACCAGAGAGGAATTTTCTTAAAAATATTCGCGTCGCATAATTGGAAGTTGCTGAACTCAAATACAATTTAGTATTTAACTATACTGAAGATTTTTCTTTATGCCGTTCTCTCTCTTTCTCTCTTTCTCACTCTGTTTTACTTTATCTACTGGTAAGTAGAAGGAAGTATATTTCGAGACCCCCTGAATTAAAATAAAGCGCGCGCGCGCGCGCGTGTGTGTGTGTGTGTGTGTGTGTGTGTGGACAGTATACCTTAAAAACGAAATTTGGTTAAACACCAAATTTGGTATTTAAGTTTGTCTTTCAAAGATGCGACACAAAGATTTTGAAGAAAATTGCTTCACTGGAAGCTACCCTTTACATCAAAAACTTTTCGAAAATTTTTATTTTCTTGAAAACGTTTCTAACGATTTTGATTAAAATGCGATGTTTGAGATATTTTATGGCAAATGAATTGCACATCTCGAATTTTCTAGCTGTAGCCCCTGTAGTCGTATTTATTCTGAATGTCTTTTGAATAACTTGTAAACCGTAAGAGATAGACAAAATCTTACTATACAAAAATTTCAGTCGGTAGACAGCATAACTCAAAAACAAAAGTTGGTATTTAAGTTCAATGTCTTTCAAGGATGCGACACGAAGATTTTGAAGAAAATTGCTTTACCCTAAACTACCGCTTAGATAGAACATTTTTCGAAAATTTTGATTTTCTTGGAAATGGCTCTAACGATTTTGACTAAAATGCCATATGTTTGAGATAATTTTATGGCAAATGAAATCTATATTTTGAACTTTCTGGCTATAGCCCCTGTAATTTTATTTAATCTGGATGACTTGCATAAATGATAAACATAAGAGTTAGACAAAATGTTACCATAAAAAAACTTAGAACTTGCTAAAATACACAATTTATGTCTGAATAGATCTTTTGGTAGAGTGAACCATTTAGGAGATATTCCTTGTTATTTGTGTCAGTTTCGGAAAACTTAAAAACATTCGTGAAATGCAACATCGTTGTTCATTTTTATTTTCGCTACTGGTAAATAGAAGGAAGTACCTACTGCATTCCACCCAAAAATTCGATGTCAAGATTTCACCGGAAATATATTATGTTTTGAAAGACCCTGAATTTAAAAAAAAATTAAGATAAAGATCGGTGTGCGGGTTCTGGACAGCATAACTCAAAAACGAAAAGTTGGTTAAAAACCAAAGTTGGTATTTGACTTCAATGGACTTCAATGTTTTTCAAGGATGCGACACAAACATTTTGAAGAAAATAGTCCCAACTTAAACTACCCTTTACCTGGAAAAATTTTCGAAATTTTTTATTTTCTCGAAAATGGCTGACTAATGATGTTTACTAAAATGCATTATGTTTAAGACATTTGTATGACAAATCAAATGTATATTTTGAATTTTTCGGTTATAGCTCATTTAGTGTTGTTTACTCTGGACTACTTTTGAATAACTCGTAAACCGTAGGAGATGGACAATCTTAGTATACAAAGAATTTAGATCTCGCTAAAGCACACAATTTGTGTCTAATTGTGTCTTTTTTTTTGGTGGAGTGAAGAATTTCGGACACATGTCTGGTTATTTGTGTCAGTTTAGGGAAACTTAAAACTTCCGTGAAATGAAACATCGTTCATTTTTACTTTCTCTACTGGTAAGTAGGGGAAGTAATGTATTCCACCCAAAAATTCGATGTCGAGATTTCACCGGAAATATCTTTTGATAGCCCATGAATCCCCCCTCAAAAAGCATTTTTATAAAAAGGTGTGTGTGTGTGTGTGTGTGTGTGTGTGTGTGTGTGTGTGTGTGTCTGTGTGTCAGTCTGGACAGTATATCTAAAAACTAAAAGTAGGTTAAAAATCAAAATTGGTATTTAAGTTTAATGTCTTTCAGGGATGACAAGAAAGATTTTGAAGAAATTTGCCCCACCCTAAACTACCGTTTACATGGAACATTTTTCGAAATTTTTTATTTTCTTGAAAATGGCTGTAACGATTTTGATTAAAATTACATATGTTTGAGATATTTTTATGTCAAATGAAATGTATATCTTGAATTTTCTGGCTATAGCCCCTGTGGTCGTATTTACTCTGGACGACTTTTGCATAGTTCGTAAACCGTTAGAGATAGACAAAATCATACTGTACAAAAAATGTATATCTTGCTAAAATACACAATTTATGTCCAAGTAAATTTTTTTGAAGGGTGAACCATTTCGGAGATATTCCTCGTTATGTGTGTGAGTTTCGGAAAACTTAAGAGCTTTTGTGAAATGGAACATCGTAGTTCATTTTTTATATGTTAAGTGTGCAAGAAGAACAAAACTCAAAGCTTTAAAAGATCGCACAAAGCCTACTGTATCTAATATTCTCCTTGCACCTACAAGGAAATAAGCAATAAGATAATTTGTACAAATGTTTATCTCAACTAACACGAAAATATAGGAATAGTATTTTGTAAGAATGGTTAGTACAAGAATAGAGAAAGTCATGCGAGTGCAACACATCAGATTTTTTTCTGTCCTCACATACACATATATCGAATTTTCTAAGAATGTATTTTGGGGGTGTGAGAGGGTTCAGGGAATACCAAATAATGAATTTTCGTGGAAATAATGATATGAAACTCCTAGGTTAGATACTTCCTCTAATTTGTAAGTGGTATAGGTGTAGGTGGTAAATAAAATTAAATGTTAGATTTTCTTCTTGAAACAAAGATATAACATAATTAGTAAAATTTTATTGCAAAAATATATTTATTATATTATTTTAAAATTAAAATGCAATTTTCGAGGTTTAGCTTTCAATGCCAATTCTGCCCCTCAGAATTTTCGCAACTTCAAAAGCCGGAATAATTTTTGTAAAGTTAACTTATAAACATCATGATTGCGCTTTTTGTACATGTGCTCCCTTGAACTAAAATTGTTTAATTAATGACACAAATCTCTTGTGACTTGATTCTAGAGATTTTCTACGCGAGTAAAGACAGTAAACAAGATATGAGTTCAAAGCTTACTTTCAGGTTACGTTGATGTACACAAATTAGCCGCCACCGATTTTCCACGATTGACGTGAACCAGAAACCAATCAAATTCACGTGATTATGGAAAGGTTTTGGGGGAAACTAAGTTTGGTGGAAAACACCAGAAAATGGCTTTTACTGCATGCGCAAGTGGTTTTAGCAGAGCTGTAAGCTGACGTCACATGCCCTTTTTCCACCCAGCTCTGACGTCAGTGAGCGGCTGTTACCATAGCAACCCGTGTATCAGTCGGTCGGTACGCAAAAACGGAAAATATATACACAAGCAAACAAAAAAAATGTCTACATTTATCCACAAACCATTTTCACCTTTACTATGTAAGGATTCTTCAGGACAGGGACGTGATTATTGACGTGGTTTTCATTAAATTTAACCTTAGTTCAGTTTTTCGATAATTTGAACTTTAACCTTTCACTCCCGGACTTCGAATTAGCGATGCTTAACTTTGCTTTTTCCTCCTGGTCTGTGTTCTACAACTTTCCTGGGCAACAGAGAATAGAATTATTATGTGTAATAGACATACAAATGTAATATTCGTATTTTTCTACACAAGAGCACGCTTTATTGCAAATTTCACTGCTCTCAATTAGTTCCTCTTCTCCTGTATCAAGGCATATGAGACACTTATCCTTACAATGTTGCTCTCACCCAGTACCCATTCATCGCACTTCGCCTTTTCCATCTAAACCAGCGCTTTTATTTTTTTCCATATCAACGATTTAACCCCCCCATTAGGCGTGCGTTCTGGTACAACACCGTTAGTTGCGTGGGCCCTTGTGGACCCGCGCTATATTTGTGTGCTTATATGTTTGTATTTATTGTTTTTTAATTTTATTTTGCCCCATTTTCATGTTTAGCTTCATTTAGCTTAAATATGTATGGCGTTTATCAACATATCTTACTAGATAGGTCAAATGTAGATAAAATGTAATGTGAATACAGCATATATTGCAATTTGTACTCAACTACCTGGAAATGTAGTAAATCGCGATCTTCAGGTATACAATTTGCAATTTAATGTCAACAATTTAATTAACTAATTATGTATTTACTTGTTTATTCATGCATTCATTCATATTTATTTATTTGTTTGTTTATTTGTTTGTTTATTTATCTGTTTGTTTACACTTTTGTTTGTTTGCCTGTTTGTTTGCTTGTTTGTTTGCTTTTTTGCTTGTTTATCAAATGGCAAGTGCATTGACAGAAACAGGAAGACAATAGTGTCATTCACTCATTAATCTCTTATCCCTTGCTCTCAGGATATCCTCAGAAAATTCAAGATAGCGTTTTGTTTCTCATGTTAAATATGCTTTGACTTAGTCCTTTAATAACCTAGTTCAACTTTCATTTAGCTCACACTGTCATTTCACTTATGTGAACTAGTTGTCCCAACACTTCAGTTTCAGTTTTTCAGTTTTATTTATTCTTTATTGTAGCATACCGGATATAATTCTCTTAAGTTTACAATTTACAGTTTAGAAAATCTTTGTTGATTGTCCCATTTGTTTATGTAAAACCCACACGGTGACTACCTGTAGGTCAGCGAGAATAGTTTTATTCGATATTAACATTGTCCAACCATTTTTAAAATACGTTTATTTTTCTGCTAAAATATTTACACACCACACACATAAACACAAATGTACACAAGATACAAGGTGTATTGGAACGTTGAGAGTGCTGTGAAAAGGTTTATTTAAGCCATACAGTTTTATGTTGGTAGCACTGATTATCAGCAGGATAGTATTGCGATACGTGCCTGGGAAGTTTATTTAACAAATGTTAGGAAAGTAAATGTTTCCGAGATTCTGTCATTCACTTCAAACTCGTGTATCGCATGTAGTACTTTGAGCGATGATCATTAACATTATATAAATAGAGTAATAAGTAAATTAAAATGTTTGGTACAAATGACTGCTGTGAGAAATATCTATTAGAAACGAACAGTGAGGCTCGCATTCGAAGGGTTGTGGGTTCTATTCCCGCGGCCGACCTTCCTAACCCATGGGCTTTTCATGCTCACCAGGCGCATGCTTGGAAGGACAATTAAGCATTTGCCGAATTTCATGTTCTTTCTTTTTATTTAAAGTCATTTCCATCCGGCCTTTCAGGCTTGTGTGTCAGCTGTGTTGCGAGGATGGTGCCTGTTTGTGGATGTACGTAAGTACTAAGTACGGCTCACGGCGCCAAGGTGGTGTTGTGGTCATCACCGTGTCGAAATGAGAAACTAATCCAATCTCGGTGGTCGTGTCCTTGTGACTCTCCGGACGCCCGCTAAGTACTGTCATCACATCCCTTCCCTCCGAGTTTTGACAGAAAATATGCAAATCAGGGTAATAAGTATGCAATCCCCTCTGGTATTCAACCAGTCAATCAATCAGTATGGGCACAATCAGTCTAAAGAAACAGATATAGGCTCAATATGCTATTCAATATTTGTAGTAATTGTACGAGTACTTTTATATTCAATTGTTTATTTTAAACTATTGAAGCAATTTCACATACCGCGTTTAAAGAATACAATATCCATGTGAACAACAGAGAGAAAGTGGTAGAAGGAGCGTGTGTGTGTGTGTGTGTGTGTGTGTGTGTGTGTGTGTGTTTGTGTGTGTGTGTGTGTCTGTGCCTGTGCCTGTGCCTGTGCCTGTGTGTGTGTTGTCTTTTTAATGAACTTTAACATCATATTTCATTACACTGAGAGTAATACCACATACTTGGGTATACATTTAGATTTACATATTGTTTAAACTTTGCGTTAATATGTGAATTTACAACTTATCAAAATTGATACTATTAACAAATCTAGCAAAACTTTTTGTGTGTATTTGTACAAATTCTTTTAGTCTAGTGTCGAACTTCCACCTGCCATTTTTATTGCTTTCCTGAAGTCTTTTCTTTCTTTGTCTAACACATTAAATTAAAAAATCACGTGGTCTAAAGCTTGTTTAATTTCACTTACATATTGGATTGTGGTTTATTTTGAAACGAAAATAGTACACTTGAGTTCTCCCATTACCTGATAATAAGTATTTTACATTCGGTGTTAATTTCACTTTAGGTTTTGTTTTGTCACTTATGGTGGGAAAGTAGGATTTAGTTGTGTGTGTGTGTGTGTGTGTGTGTGTGTGTGTGTGTGTGTGTGTGTGTGTGTGTGTGTGTGTGTGTGTGTGTGTGTGTGTGTGTGTGTGTTTATAGCAGCCAAGTTAGAAGTTTTGTTGTCAGCTTGCAAACCATGAAAACGTTGGTAAGTACTAGAAAATTATCTATAAATTGCAACAGCACACATTATATTTCTGTATTAAACTATTATACTCCAGATATCTGAATGTATTGAAGAGAATCTGAATACCTGTAAGCCCAATATATGCATCGTTTGTTATTAAATTTAACACATGCATGAATGTATAATATTGTGAGCTGTACAAAATAATGTAAAATTGGAGTTGCGACTAACATAGCCAATACAGATGTGTCACGAAACTTCAAGTTCTATATGTAATACAGCCCTCCAATATATTTAGCCTGATAGGCCTGCGTGAACTAAACTTCATGCACAACATTTATAGCCCTATTTTGATAAATATTGATATCAAAGGTTTCGGTGTTATATGAAAACTTTGAAAGCTTTGAAACATAACTAGGGGGATGAAAAAGAGAGTACAAAGTTTACAATATCATTGATTGTGATAACCTGAAAGTTACTTGACAATTTTCTTTCACCGATTTTCACTTTGTGTCAGGATGTGTAACCTTTTTAGAACCAGCGAAACAAAAGGAAGAGTCTAATCTGTGTATAAAGGTACGAAACGCATGCTACACGAATGCCATCATATTATTTTGTTAACCCTCAAATAGGAACATTTTGTTCTGTTTCCTTTGATTATTGGGATAATGGATCGTATTTACCAAAACACTTCAAATGTATTTTCCCGCACTTTTAACACTGTATTGCATTGTCTTATTGGACAAGTATTAAGAATACACCTTTAGGAACAATTGATACAGATACTATGTTATTTATTTGTATAAATATCTGTAAACTACACTTAATTGCAGCAAGGTGCACAAAGAACAAAATCACATCAACGCGCTTCACCCAAAGCTTCACCCTCTTCTGCTGATTTCTTCGCACTCTTGTGGAGATGTCGCCAATATCGACACTGAAAACACAACTCGTATTTTCCCCGTTCGCGCTATTTCCCTGTGTATGTTGCTGACATAGTGAGTGCGCTTCATATGTTGGTAATACCGCTTACTCCGTCTTCCCCTACCTCGCTTATATCCCTTGTACATGTCATTGCTATACCATACATCGTCTGCTTTCTAACGAGGTTTGAAAAAAGGTTATTTGCGTGTTTTCAGAGTTTCAGGATGCAATATCATGACCTTAAAACAATAATAATCTACTGACGTTATTTGTCAAGGTACCCAACATTCCCTAACGTAAGTATTTTTGAGTTTGCTAAATACTAAATGCTAAATAACAACTAAGCGTTGTTATAACCAACGTCTTTAGCACGGCATGTTAAATAGTTAACTGTATAAAGAGATAAAACTTTGCCAGCTGCCGACCAAACAATGTTTTATAATTAACAATTCAGAATATTATAGGCATTCCTCAGTGGTTGCAGGATATGCGTGTTTTAAGTATGTAGTATATATACAAGAAATTGTATTCCACCCAAAAATTCCATATCGAGATTTCATCCGAAATACGATACACATTTTGGGACCCCCTGGATTTTGAAGAAAAAGATTTTCAATATCAAGTCTGTTAGGATGCTTCTGTGTGTCTGTGAACAGCATAACTAAAAAGTCTGATGTGCTTCACTTACATGACTTTCTCTACTCTTGTGCTAACTATTCTTACTAACTCCTATTCATGTCTTTTTCACGTTAATAGGGATAAACATATGTAGAAATTATCTTACTTCTGATTTCTTTTAGGTGCAAGGGGAATATGAGAGAAAATCCAGTGCTTGGACTGCTATCCTATGTTAGGGTTGTGATAAAGAGACACCTGCTAATAGATCTGTAGAAAAAAAAACAACTATTTTATATGTTAATGATAAAGGATAAAAAGTTGTATATTGTAAAAATAGATTGATAGATAGTGTAATAATCTATAAGATTATATGAAATTTGGAAATGGTACAGTTAGCCATTTTAAAATTATTTATTAACTCACGTTAGTGCAGTATACGAATGATCGTGTAAAATTTACAAAGAATGACCAATAATTCGTAAACCAATACCTTCTTTAACACTTAATTGCAATTTAAAAACGTCCAAACAAATAAAAAATACATTTAGTAATGACTCCACGAGCAGCAAATAGTAGACCAATCACTTCCCAATGTGAAATGTTTTATTTGTCTCTTAAATAAGGCATGCAAGTCTCAAATTGTAGTTTTTCCCTTATCAATCTCCCTAATTTCCTCTATATATTTTTTAAAATAGGATTGTAGTGTCAAGACTATTTTTTTAACAGTCAATGTCAATTATATCTGCCATTTTATAAAAATAAGGATGAAGCCGAAATTGTGAACACCATAATTATGGACATAATACTACGTCACATGGCAGAATTAAATAATCAGGAAATGGTAAAATCGTTACATGCATAAAGGTATAAAATCTGGAAGGATTAGTTACCGTTAAAATTGTCAAAGGGCACGAAATGTTACAGACAAGTCATTAGGGGCAATCGTCAGGTAGCCAAGCAAGGCCTGGTAATTCCAGGTTTCCTGGAATTCGCTTAGTGAAGGTGTTGAGCAGAAAAACAAGGGATGGTCGTTGGGACTTATTCGAAACCCGTCGTAGGGGTAATTAGGGGAAAGCTATAGAGAACGTCATGACGCACAGAGACTGGCCTGCCAGAACCCGGAGAGAAAGGGTCGGTGAGACACTTGCTTTCCAGAACCCGGAGAGAAAGGGTCGGGGAGACACTTGCCTTCCAGATCGCGAGCGAGTAACTCAGTTGGACTTGCCTTTCGGACCTCGGGTGTGAGGGCACACGACAGTTTCGAGCAACAATCTTCGGTCTTAGTAAAGACTCAGTAAATGCGTAACAAAATTCTAATAGCGGTCGGCAAATCTAAAACGTTACTTGGTCGTAAATAAAAGTGTTTTAAGGAGAGTTCCGGCTTTTATTGCAAATACTCACGTAGGTATACGTAGGTATATTGTTAAGATCCATGCCGAGCAGTCCGGAGCAGAAATCAACTGAGAGCAGCATTCCGCATAGAATAGCAGAATTGAGGAGCGGGTAATCCCGAATCAAGATTGGAAAATATGTTGTCAACGAAACTATCACCATTTCCAAACTATCCCAATGTATACCTTTCAATACATCGTAATTACTTTTTCTTGGATACAAAAATCGTACTAGTATTTCCACAAAATAGTATGTATCTTCTAAACTTAAACGAACAAGAAATGTGTATCTATGTCACCAAGTAATAGTATAATTACTAATTCCTTATAGCAGTATTGAGAAAACCAAACGTCTTGTCATGGCCTACAAATCGCTAAAAGCTGGTCCCTAGATGCAGGCTTTAAAATTCCGTTTTCTTTGCACAACTAAGATATACACATCTGATGTGTTGCACTCACATGACTTTCTTTACTCTTGTACTAACCATTCTTAAAAACTCCTATTCTTCTATCTTCTTCGTCTTAGTTGAGATGAACATTTGTAGCAATTATCTTATTGCTTACTTCCTTTGCTAATTTCCTTGTAGCATCAAGGAGAATACGAGAATACATGGGATTTGAGCGATAGTTAAATCTTTTAAAGCTTTAAGGTTCCGTTCTCTTTGCACAATTAACATATAAAAATGAATAACGATGTTATATTTGAAAGAAGTATAAGTTCTCCAAAACTCACATCAATAACAAGGCATACCTCTGAAATAGTACACTGTACAAAAAAAAAAAAAATTATTTAGACATATATTGTGTACCTACTTTAGTGTGATCTACATTTTTGTATAGTAAGATTTTGTCTATCTCTTGCGGTTTACCAGTTATGCAAAGCCATCCAAAGTAAATACGACTACAGGGGCTTTATTTGTCATAAAAATATCTCAAACATATGGCATTTTAATCAAAATCGTTAAGAGCCATTTTCAAGAAAATCAAAATTTTCCATGTAAGAGTAGTTTAGGGTGAAGCAATCTTCTTCAGAATCTTCGTGTCGTATCCGTGAAAGACATTAAACTTAAATACCAACATAGGTTTTTAACCGTCTCTTCGTTTTTAAGTTATCGTGTCCACAGACACACACACACACACACACAGAGAGAGAGAGAGAGAGAGAGAGAGAGAGAGAGAGACAGGCACGCACACGAAACTTTTTCTAAAAATGCTTTTTTTTTTAATTTAGGGGCTTCATTTCAGTAAAATCTCGCTATCGAAGTTTTGAGTGGAACACAATACTCCTCTAATTTACTATACGTAGTAGAGAAAACAAAAACGAACAGTATATTCCATTTGACGGAAGTATAAGTTGTCCAAAACTTACCCTAATAACGAGGAATATCTCCGAAATGGTTCACTCTAACCAAAAAAAAAAAATCTGATGTGTTGCACTCACATGACTTTCTCTACTCTTGTACTAACCATTCTTACAAACTCTTCTTCCTATATCTTCTTCGTGTTAGTTAAAATAAACATTTGTACAAATTATCTTATTGCTTATTTCCTTGTAGGTGCAAGGGGAATATTGCAATACAGTAGGCTTTGTGCGATAGTCAAATCTTTTAAAGCTTTGAGATTCCGTTCTCTTTGTACACGTAACATATAAAAAAATGAACAACGATGACCCATTTCATGAAAGTTCCAAGTTTTCCGAAACTCACACACATAACAAGGTATATCTCCGAAATGGTTCACCCTACAAGAAAATTTATTGAGACATAAATTGTGTATTTTAGCAAGATCTACATTTTTTTGTACAGTATAATCTGGTCTATCTCTAACGGTTTACCAGTTATGCAAAAGTCGTCCAGAGTAAATACGACTACAGGGGCTATAGCCAGAAAATTCAAGATATACATTTCATTTGTCATAAAAATATCTCAAATATATGACATTTTAATCAATATCGTTAGAGCCATTTTCAAGAAAATCAAAATTTTCGAAAAATTTTCCATGTAAAGGGTAGTTTAGGGTGGGGCCATTTTCTTCAAAATCTTCGTGTCACATCCTTGAACGACATTAAACTTAAATAGCAACTTTGGTTTTTAACCGACTTTTCGTTTCTGAGCTATGCTGTCCACAGGCTGACAGACTGACAGACTGACACACACAGACACACAGACACACACACGGACCTTTTTCTAAAAATGCTTTTTTTGGATTCAGGGGGCCTCAAAACATGTATTTCCGGTGAAATCTCGACTTCGAATTTTTGGGTGGAATACAATACTTCCCCTACTTACCAGTAGAGAAAGTAAAAATTATTTACACATAAATTGTGTGCTTTAGCAAGATCCACAATTTTTAGTAAGATTTGGTCTCTCTCTTACGGTTTACCAGTTATGCAAAAGTCATCTAGATTAAACAGATCTTAAGGGGTTATAGCCACAAATTCAAGATATACATTTCATTTGCCACTAAAATATCTCAAACATATGACATTTTAATTAAAATCGTTAGCCATTTCCAACAAAATTAAATTTTTTGTAAAATTTTCTACCTAAAGGGTAGTTTAGGGTGGAGGAATTTTCTTCAAAATCTTCGTGTCGCATCCTTGAAAGACATTAAACCTAAATACCAACTTTGCTTTTTAACCGACTTTTCGTTGTTGAGTTATGCTGTCCACAGACTGACACAAAAACACAGACATACACACACGGACCTTGTTCTAAAAATTCTTTTTTTTTTTATTCAAGGGGCCTCAAAACATATATTTCCAGTTAAATCTTGACATCGAATTTTTGGGTGAATTACAATATTTCCTTTATTTTACTAAATATAGTAGGGAAATTTAAAAAGTGAATTATGACCTTCCATTTGAGAAAAGTTCGTATAAGTATTGGAAAACTCACACAAATAATAAAGAATATCTCCGAAATGGTTCACTCCCACAAAAAAAAGGAAAAAAAAATCTAGACATAAATTGTATATTTTAGCAAAATCTAAATTTTTGTACACCAAGATTTAGTCCATCTATTACGGTTTACGAGTTATGTAACAGTCATTAATAGTAAACAGGAATACATGGGCTATAGTCACAAAGTTCAAAATATACATTTAATTTGTCTTAACAATATCTTAGACATACGTTATTGTAATCAAAATCGTTAGTGTCATTTTCGAGAAAATCAAAATGTTCAAAAACGTTTCCATAGGGCGGGCGAAATTTCTTCAAGATCTTCGTGTGGCATCCTTTAAAAACATTAAACTTAAATACCAACTTTGGTTTTCTTTTTAACCGACTTTCGTTTTTAAGTTATGCTTTTCACATCAGAAAACACACATAGACACATACGCGGACCTTGTTCTGAAAATGCTTTTTCTTTATTTATGGGACTTCTAAACATATATTTCCGGTGAAATCTGAACATAAAATTGTTGACTGGAACACAATACCTCTCCTACATACTACACGTAGTGGAGAAAGTAAAGAATGAACAACTATATTCTATCTGTGGAAAGTTTAACTATTGGAAAACTCAAACAAATAACAAGGAATATCTCCGAAATGGTTCACATCGCAAAAAGAATTTCTTTGGTCATAAATTACGTGTTTTAACGAGATCTACTTTTTTGTATAGAAAGATTCGGTTTGTCTCTTAGGTTTATGAGCTACGCAAAAGACATCAAGAGTAGGTATACAGGACTACATAGGCTGTAGCCAGAACATTCAAATCATACATTTCATGTCATAAAAATATCTTAAACATATCGTATTTTAATCAAAATCGTTGGAGCCGTTTCCAAAAATTTTTCTATGTAAAGGGTAGTTTAGGGTTGAGGAATGTTCTTCAAAATCATCATGTCGCATGCTTGAAAGATATTAAACGTAAATACCTACGGTGGTTATTAACAGACTTTTCGTTTTTGAGTTATGTTGTTCACAGACACACACACACACACCTTTTTCTAAAAATGTTTTTTTTTTTTTTTTTTATTCAATGGGCCCCAAAACATGTTCTTCCTGTGAAGTCTCATCATCGAATTTTTGAATGGAGTACAGTACTACTTACTTTACGTAGTGGAGAAAGTAAAAACGCATGTTCAGTCAAATACTAAACTTGGTATTCGGTTCAGCATCTTTTAAGGATCCAACACAAAGCTTTTCAAGAAAATACCCCAAGGCTACTCTTACGTGGAATATTTTACGAGAATGTTGACTTAATCAAAAATGGCTCTAACGATACTGATTTAAATATAATATGCTTAAGCCAGTTTAATGATGAATTAAATGTGTATCTTGGATTTTCTCATAAGCCCTCTTCATTCTGAATGCTTTTTATATGACCGGTAAACCGTAAGAGATAGACGAAATCTTGTCACACAAACATGTATGTGTCGTTAAAACACACAATTTAATTTGAAATTCAACTTTTGTGGAGTGGACCACTTCCGATGTATTCCTTGTTAATGGTTTGAATTTTCTGGTACTTATACTTTTCTCAAATTGGAGTTAGGTATTCGTTCCTTTTTGTCTCTTGGCTATACAAAGAGAACGGGATTTCAATGCTATCACATAGCAACCCGCTCTAAAAGATTTGACTGTCGCTTATAAGCTACTATATTCCTATATTTCCCTTGCACATACAAAAAATTAGCAATAAGAAATATCTCATAATTTCTATTTAATTGGCCATGAGTTTGTATGAATCGTTTCTATAAGACTAGAGAAAGTAATATGAGTGCAAAGCATTGGCTTTTTCCACAACTGTGATCTTCATAATCATTTGCTTTACCTCTATTTCGTCGTATGTATCTATGAATTATGTGAAAACTATGTAGCTTTTGTATTAACTACGGGGGCTAAGGTTGGTGGAAATACTTAAAACATCACTTCTTGTGATTATCTGTAATAATACCATATGACGATAACTTTGCGAGCGCGAAAAATATGAAAACCTCGAGTGGTATTTCGGCCCCAAATGACCTAGCTGTCCACGGGCCCTTAAACTCACTCACTCACTCACTCACTCACTCACTCACTCACTCACTCACTCACTCACTCACTCACTCACTCACTCACTCACTCGGGTGGTATTTGTTTAAAGTATTCCGCGAAATAATTATTAGTTAATTTATTTAAAACTATTTTATATTAATAATGATTTAAAATGAGACAACTTACAGTAACATTCATATATTTTAATTGAGATTTATTTTTACAGGCTGTGAGAACAACAATAATTTTGAAAGGGGTAGAGTGACACTGAGAAATTCCGACTCAGTGGCGCCAACCTCTGAAGCTCAAAAGTCCAAGCAAGTACTTAGAATGTCCCCTTTCTGTATAAAGTGTCCCACATTAAGAAAACATTGATCCCTAGCTTAAAACAAAAACAAACAAACAAACAAAAATAAAACATGCAGGGCGATAAAGTAGTATTAGAGTTTAGGATGTAGATCTACAAAATTTACTAGCGCCCTTGCATTACTAGGTTAGGTTACAAATAATGTAGCGTTATTGAAGTGCTTACTCCTCCTGTCAGTAGATACAACTTTCCTTTTATGGAAACATTACTCCCCAAACACATACTTTAGTCACACCTATAGGTAATATTTGTCAAAATGTCTCCAATGTGAGTCAAATCCCACGAGATGGCAACACTGGTCCGGCTGCTCTAACCACTAAGCTATTATGGCCAACATGCCGAAAGGACACTAAATTCTCCAACTCACTCGCATTTTTCCCGGTAAACCACACAAGGAAGTCTCAATTTATATGGGATAACGTACCTTAATGGCGACTTACAATATTGTAAGTACTCAGTAAGTGAATTGTAAGTCGCCATTAAGTTATGTTATCTCGTATAAACTGAGATCTCCTTGTGTGATTTACCGGGAAAAGTTCAAGTGAGTTGGCATGTTGGCCATGATAGCTTAGTAGTTAGAGCAGCCGGATCCGTGGAGGTGAAGCGGTAGATCCGTGGTTCAAATCCCGGTCACGGCATTGAATTTTTCAGTCTCACTATACCCTTTCTTTTCATGAAGGTCAGGATATTTACCATCTGCAGATGGGCTATGTGAAATTACAATTATAAGGATCAAAGGGTGCATGAAATCGCATATATCATTGCACAATAATTTTATAAAGAGTGGAGCAAATGAGTTTAATTAGTCATTCAAGCTTGAAACGCTACCCGTTAAATGTCGGACAGGCAGTAAACTACTATGGTACTTTAACGAATATAAGGATTAAGTTCCTTCAATATTCACAATTGAAATAGGTTTCAAGCATTCATTTCTAGCACTTAAGTGAGACTGATGGATAACATTAAAAACCAATACACAGTATGTAACTATCAATAGTTTTAGTAAGGAAATGCGTTGTCGAGTTGAATATTGCACACAATGGTTAACAGTCATGAGTCTAGTGTATAGCATTGTGGTTATGTTATGGTTATCGCAGTTTGAACTTTAAAATACACAAAATGAAGTGCAGTAGCAAAACTACAGATATTCAAGTGTACAGTTTTTCCATTTTGCTTCAATTTAATTTAAATATAAAAGACAATGAGTGGCAGGACTCTCGATGAACTTCAGAAAAGCTAAACTGATGAGCAACAGACCGTCAGAACCAATAACTAGTGATGGAAATGAGAGCATGTAGAACTTGGCCAACTCATCTCTCTCTCTAATAAAATTAAAAATATATTGATGGACACATAGCTTAAGCATAGAAGGTATACTGGACACTTAATCATACTCTTGGACAAATCACTAACCAGAAAGCTCATAATCGATGCTCTACACAAGTTAATCTCTCCAGCACTACTCTATGCATGCCAGACTTGGTCCCTAATGAACAAACGAGCTTACTAAGGAAAGTGGAAATAAAACTCCTGGGCGCTGCACTACTGGATAGAAACCGTGGCCTCCAAGAATCATATGGAAATGGACGCTACAAGCCGCAAGGCTTCACCACGACAGATGGACTCAGTTGACCACCACTTGGGACCCATGCCTACACTGGAAGCAGAAACCGAGGAACACCAAGTACAAGATGAGCAGATGACTTCAGATAACTAGTGAGACCACAGTATGCAGCGCTGCAAGTTGTAGAACTGTTTGGAAAAGCTATGAAGAATGATTAATAAATAATGGTCTGTGAAGACAAAACATACATTTAAGTTAGGTTAATTTTATGCGCTGTTAGTGGAAGTCTAAGTAAAACCTAATATGTGCAAGAATTAATAATTATAACAAATCAATGCTATTTTCAAGCGTTGCACAAACACAGCAGGAAAGGACAAAAAGGTCGCAAATTCACTTGTTACTACAACCCCTTTAGAATAATCTTATAGATAGCAGAAACAAGGTATCCTTGTTTAAATGGAAGTTCACAAACAAGTCTAACTTCAGTAATTTTTGTAACCCTATCAAATTCTTCTTACGTCATTGCCTATGAAAATGGATCAAATGATGCAGCACGTAGCAGAGGTCACGCTTTCTGGACCTTCATTTGTGGTGATACGTAAATAGAACGTGTGGGCGTTTCTCACCCTACCCCAAGTCACGAGCTAATTTACATGCAACCCTAAGCTTAACACTAGACATATCCTACTGAATCTACTGGCTTTAGCCTAAAATTACCAGTTTAATTTATGCAAATAGCAGGCAGAATGGTAAAAAATGTAGTATAGAAATGTAGGACATTGTCGGTCCATCTAAACATAGTTTGAAGTTATAATTGAAATGTCATTTATATATACCTACATGCATATTAAATTGTATCTCCTTAACACTCTGAAATATACAATGTTTAATGGGATCATCAAGTCAGACTTCTCTGAACAACTAATTTTTCGTGAAGCATTGGTTATAAGTTATTACTAAATATGAATATCTAAAACCATAACCCCTTAACGTCGTTATTCACATCTTTATCTCTCAATCGTGCAAGAGAACGGAATTTCGAAGCTTTCATATAGCGATCAGCTTTAAAAGATTTGACTATCGCTGTATTCCCATATTCCCCTTCCACCTACAAGAAAATTAGCAACAAGATCATTTCTGCAAATGTTTATCTCGATTAACATGAAGAAGATACAGAAATAAGAGTTTATAACAATAGTTAGTTCAAGAGTGGAGAAATTCATGTGAGTGCAACATGTTACTTTTTTACTTATGGTGAAATCGTGTTTATTGATTGTGATTTCTACAAAGTTTCGCTGTTCCTTTTTAATATTATCATTTTGGTGTAAATAACATTTCGCGAAAAAGAGAAAAAGAAAACAAATATACGCGTTATTCGTATATCACTAATTATGCGACAAAATAACAACGAATTCCAATTAATTTTTCTGTTACTATTTCTCTTCCAAAGCTGAAGCACAAAAAAGTTCTTTTTCACCCTCGTTAACGCACTACGCAGTTCTTTGCTGTCTTACAACTCACAGCTGTTCTGTCTTCTTGCAAACTTGACACACAATGTGAGACAGAGAGAGTAAAGAAAGACAGAACAAACAGCTGACTTTGACGATACAACGATACTGCCACTAAAACTGCATTTCAAGACTACTCCAACGCGACGTATCCCATACTGTCACTGTCGACACTCAGTTCCCTCGCAACGCTGACTCCAACACACGCACTGCTAACAACTGTCCCATTCACGAACCAACAACTACTCCTCTCAAAACAAGAACTACTCCTGCTCCAAGAGCCAAGAGCCAAATCAGGTCGCTCGGGATTACCCGGGCGCGATGTATGACCACGGTACCTATCCGTTTAGTACGGATTTACCCGTGAGGTATATTAGATGGAGTCTTATCACAAGCTTTTTGTCAATGTCAGCTAATGGTGATGATTGGTAACTCTCTTGCTATCAACTTGGGATGTGAGTGCGGTCAGAATGTCTATCCATCCTAGTGCACCCAGTGCCCATTTCTGCACACTTAGCCCGCCAGCTTGTGCAACGAGCAAGTCGAGCAGTGTCAGATAGCGAGAAACCGATAATGCAGTGGAATGTTTGGTGTAATGAGGAAGCAGCGGAGCTAATTAACCCAAGTTATCCTTGGGTAAGCGATAGCTTTTGCGCCTCCTAGGGAAATGGTGATCATATTGTCCCCGGGTATTGACCAGCTGGTTAGGGTGTGGCGAAAGTTTATCATACATTGAGCGGGCTCTCTCACGCACAACTTCCACAATGTATGGAATGCCAGAATGAGTATGGAGGATATGGGAAGGGAATCTACGGTCGGTATCTTAGATCATTCTAAGTGCCCTGTTCTGCACGACTTGCAATCTACGGATATTAGTTTGAGACACGGATCCCCAAGCCTCGCATCCATACAGGAGGGGCTCTAATGACCTAGCTGTCGACGGGCCCTTAAACCCCAATCACTCACTCACTCCATACAGGATCAGGGGAGGGATGATCACACGATACAAGCGTAGTTTGAGACGTGTGGGCATTGTAGATCGTAAGACGGGATACAGCTTTCCTAGAGTTCCGTGGTCCTGGGCAGCTTTAGCTGTAACATGTTTAGTGAAGGTAAGTCCTCGGTCAAGCTGTACTCCGAGGTACTTGGCGGTGTTGGCCCAAGGGATTCTCCTGCGACCTCGTCTCAGGTCCCTATCCGGTCTACATGTTCGGACTTTACCTAGCAGTAAAGCATAGCTTCCGAACTGTTGATTTAGCTCTTAACAACAGTCGGGAGTTCATTTGGGATGGTTCTGGGATTGGGTGTATGGTATGGAATGCGGTAAGTGTACCCTCGTACCACATTTTATATGTGTCGGGAGAATGCAATGGCCGCCAATTCTAACGTCTCGATGGAATCGATACGCGGTCTGGGATCCACTGATTGGTTCAGTTCAAGGACGGCTGCATCCCAGTCTACCTCGTAGGTCCAATCAGGAGTTACCAACGCTGGCGTGTACTCCTACTCTTGACGTCTCACCTTCTTTTATAAACGAGAATGGTGTAGCACGGATCTTACTCGATATTGACGTTTTTCTTGAAGCTGTCACAAATAAACTCACAGCCAGAACTCTCGCGAATACTCTGGGAACCCCAATATCATGCCGCGCTCAGATTGTTGTCAGTCATATATTCACAAGCAGTACAGTAGGGTAGCGTGATCTTGGCGTTTGAGACGTGCGGCCGCCAGATGTCACAATATATTAAATATTTGATATGGGATAAATTGAATGATTAGTACCATCAGTAAATTATGTGAGGTTTAACAGAGATGTAAGTTATTCTCGAACAAATACAACAGAATATTAAATTATTCTTTTCTCAACTATTTATTCCATGTCATCACATTTCAACATACAAGTTATATGTTTACAGGCTTTTCAGTAATTAAATTATACTCCTAAAACAATATTTTGCATTAAGGACTGTTGAAGACTGCATATATATTTCTCAGACTGGTTATAACTAGTTTCAAATATCCATGGAGCATGCAGTACATAATCTCATTACTTTACTGCTTCAAATTTTGGACTATGCAACTGCAGAATTCGATATAACATTAAAGGTAAACATTGTTTCCACTATGAGAATTAGATAGTTCTTTGAAGATACTTTTACGGAAAGGAAATTGATATCACGTTTTACGATTAGTTTTGATGGCTCGAGTGTCCAAGGAAACATGCCAGATTCGATAGTGTTGGTATACAATAGTTCATTACACATTCCTCGATATAACTTTACATTTCGAAGGAACGGTTTTGAGCATTTCAAACACTCTGCTGCCGGATGGCCCGAGTGGGATGGCCCAGGCGGTAACGTCTGTGGCCCACATTCGGGAGGTCGCGGGTTCGATCCCCATGGCCAACCTTCCTGAACCATGGGGTTTTACGGAGGTTTCCTCGGGTCGTCAGGCGAATGCTGGGGAGGATTTCCACATCCTCTGAATTTTCCCTTTCTCCATTTCGCTACATCACTCATTTCATTTCACCCTTCATTCCGTTAGGTTGCTTTCAGGGTTGGAAAGGTCGGTAAGCGTCGCGGCAGCAGTATGGCAGAACGAACAAATGCGCCTCGTCCTCCGGATTGATAGGCAACCCACTGGTTTCCGGGCCTTCCATGCGATGGTATAAGCCCGTAGGAGGGAGGGGAGCTAAGCCAGCCTCCGCCGGATGCGTCTAAACTGGGAAAATGTAGGGAGCCTACCACCATCTCTGTAGTGGCAACGTTTCGGCAACCCTTCGGATCCATTCGCCTCATCCGTCCTCCTGTGAGGACTTGGCCTACAGGAGTTGCATTACTTTTGGGGAAATATTATTAGAACCAGAAGTATTTGAGACTATACCAGTTCTAAGACTACTCCTTAATAAGGATTGCAGGCGTAATAAACTGGTTATAAAACGATGCTGGTGGCTCAACGAGCCTAAGGCTGAAGTGCATCCGGAGAAATGACAGAAATATGTATAGGATAAGACAAGACAAGAATTCTCAGTTAGACTTCGTGTACTGTTATACCGAAAATAGTAATACCTATACATAAAGTTGTCTCATAAGTTCGTTCGCTTCTGGTTACTAAGAACGCCTGGGACACACTTGTCAAACTTTCTATTTTAAGGAGAAATTACCAGTTCGAAATCGACTAAACCACTTTTGACATACTCGATTTGAATCTTTTCTGTAGACAGCACACCGCCATTGTGAGGCGGTTTGAGCGTGCGATAGTAAAATAGCAAAAATGACGGAAATGTTACTTTTTGCTTCCCATAGTTTGTAAACACAAGTTCACGCTGTTCCATCCAACGTCGGTCACAAACACACTAACGTTTCCAGCAGCGAGTCTGGTTGTTGACCTCAAAGTCGTAAGGGTGGTTAGGTAATTGTGATAAATTGAGTGTACAGAGGGTTCAGGGCTTTCTGGCGCTATAAATGGAACTTGCGAATAATGTGAACGAACTTATGAGACAACCTTACAGTCCACAAGTGGGTATGATACTGCATAAAATGAATATAAACAGCACAACATATTATGCATTACACATCATCTTTTGTATCTAGATTAGATCCTAGCTATTCATTATTATAACAGAGGTAGCTCACGTGCTACCTTGGGCATACACGCTGAGATTTTTTACAGCCAGGTACTACAAGAGAGCGATACGATAAAATATCGTAAGGAGTACCAAATTATCCTCTTGTCAGCGCACCCTCCATAACTACATCGATACTGTGCGCAAAACGGATGCGCGCCGAATTTTCTGTAATGCGGTATTGTTCCCGAAGCGTCAGATACTTATCCTTTCGTTAAACAGATCGCTATTGCAACTGCTGCAGGCATTAAAGAAATACTTTCATTATCGTTATGCTCTGGTTTGTAGCGAGGAACCTAATGATACAACATATGAAATTAATTTTTATGGCAGTTAAATAACGTTCTCGTCTAATTTGAATCTAATTCCTTCAAATGCTCTTGAAAATGTTGCAGTTCCTTTCTAGATGAGAACAAGCAAACACAACAAACCATCAGCTATCCCACAAGTTGCGCAATTATGATAAACATTAGTGTTTATAAAAATGTATTTTTGGTTTCAGGGAATTTTGGACTGAATACCGTATTTCCTCTACTTACTGTGTACATACGTAAAAGAGAAATCAAAATCAGTGTCTGATAAATACGAAGCTTAGTAATTAATTGTTATTTATTTATGCCAACAAGCTTACTGCTGGTGTTTTAAACACACAAGCCGAATGTGGGCAATGTTTAAGCGGAAGATTCGTGCTTCAAATCCCGGCTATGGCATTGTATTTTTCAGTCCTGATTGCACCTCTTAGTGATTAAATTCAATACTATTGATATATTTTGAGAATTAAACGAAAAAAGCTGCTGTGTTGCACTCACATGACGTTCTCTACTCACCCTTGTACAAACTATTCTTACAAGCTCGTATTCCTCTAACTTCATGTTAATGGAGATAAACATTTACAGAAATTACCTTTCTTCTAGTTGCAAGGGGAATGAAGCAGGCTTTGAGCGATAGTCCAATACTTTAAAGCTGGTCGCTATATGAAGGCTTTGAAATTCCGTTCTCTATGCACGGCCAAGAGATAAAAAGTGAGTAACGACGTTCCATTTGAGAAAATTATAAGTATTACAAAATTTCACGCAGATAAGAAGGAATATATCTGAAATAGTTCACTCTACAAACCAAAAAGAAAAATATATATATATATATATATATATATCTTGTATGTTTGAACGAGATCTACATTTTTTGTGTAGTAAGATTTGGTATACGAGTTATGCAGGAGTCATCCAGAGTAAATGGCACTTCATGGGCTATAGCCAGAAAATTCAAAATATACATTTCTTTTGTCATAAAATGCCTTAAATACTTGACCGTTAGAGCCATTTTGAGAACTCTAAAATTTTCGAAAACTTTTCCATGTAAAGGATAGTTTAGGGTGGAGGAATGTTCTTCAAAATCTTCGTGTCGTATCCTTAAAGCATATTAAACTTGAATACCAACTTTAGTTTTTAACGGAGTTTTCGTTTTTGAATTATGTTGTTCACAGGCAGACGGACACACACACAAACACACATAGATATTTTTTCTAAAAATGCTTTTTTTGGTCCAGGCGGCCTCAAAACACATATTTCCGGTGAAACCTCAGCATCGAAATTTTGGGTCGAATACAATACTTCCTCTACTTACTGCACGTAGTAGAGAAAATAATAAGCTGCGAGTAGTCTGTGATGTCCTCTTCATTCGCAAGTAACGTGCACTTTTGTATGTCGGGTAAACCATAAAAGGAATGTATATATTACATGCACGTGCCTTTCTCCACCCGTTCATCCACAAGCTGTCCTTAAAAAAAACGCTTACTCGTCTATCCCCGTAATTTTAAACAAAAAGAATATTTGTAGAACTGCTTTTATTATAAATTTTCTTCTAGATACAATGGAAATAGGGTAATTAATGTCTGTCTGTCCTGTGACACTACATCCCTTTGAGTGTAGCCTGGGCCTACCGCCCGGCCGCTGGATCCCCCACCTCTGCCCGCTACAGGCGTCATGAGCAGGGTTCAGTAGTGATATCTTCATCTCTCCAGGTGAATCAGTTTTAGTAACTCCAGCTAATAATTACACAGCCGAAGAAGACAATCCTTTATGCATTTTTTGTAATGGTGAGTTGAGGAATTCGAGACCTGGGGAACTGTGGATCAAGTGTGCCAATTGCGCCAGATGGGCGGACCTGGAATGTTCTGCCTGTGAGAATGACAGTTTCGTTTGTCACTTTAGTGTTCAAAATTGTTGTGCTCTTTAGAAGTTCTTATAGGTCTAAACATTTTTGAAGTCCATTAAAAAGACTAAGAGAACAATAATTTTAATTTAGATAAAAAGTAACAACGATCTTCCTTTTAAGAAAAGTACCTATGAGTACTATAAAACTTACACAAATAACAAGGAATGTCTCTGAATTAGTTCACTCCACAAAAAAAAAAAAAAAAAAAAAAAAAAAAAAAGAGAGAGAGAGAGAGAATTTTGACATAATTTGTATGTTTTAATGAGATTTACGTTTTCTCTTACGGTCCACCAGGTATGCAAAATGCATCAAGAATGAACAGTGTTACATGGGCTATAGCCAGAAAATTGAAGATATAATTTAATTTGCCATAAGAATAGCATAATCAGAATCGTTAGTCATTTTTGAGAGAATCAAAATTTTCGAAAAATGCTCCATGTAAAGGGTAGTTTAGAGAGGACGAATTTTCTAAAAATGTTCGTGTCACAATCTTGATAGATATTAGACTTAAATACTAAGTTTAGTTTTTAACCGACTTTTCGTTTTTCAGTTATGCTGCTCACAGGCATACATACACACCAAACACACATAAGCACGGAACTTTTCGTAAAAATGCTCTTTTTGGATTCATGGGACCTCAAAACATTTATTTACGGTGAAATCTCAACATCGAAATTTTGGGTCGAATGCAACACTCCCCCTATTTACTATACGAAGTAAAGTAAAATCAACCTACACACCGAAGTGGACACATATTAAAGTACCAATTATCAAAATATGTACACCTATACCCATAACCTGTATAACACACTTATGTGACAATTACCAGTTATGCCTCATATGCCATGTGTAGGCTATAGCAATAAAAGCAGAATCAGACTAAAAGTTAGAAATATTAAAGTTAAAACCGTGTTGCCATGGTAGCTTAATTGGTTAGAGCAGCAGCACGAAAAGCCATTGCCGTGTGTGAGTATGTCACATGAATGTTCTGGAGAACACGGGCAATTGGAATTCACCAGAAGCCAGCTATAAACAGATTTGCCCATTATACTGCTTTCTGGTTAATTCAGTTGACAATTATTCCTAGAAGATACGCTAAATAAAGATATGACCTAGTTAGTGTTAATTATGGTTCTTAAGTTGACGGTGCAGGTCTTAACTTGCAGAAAGACAAACCATTCAGTGTAATGACTGTGCATATGGCGTTGAGTTTCAAGTATGCATACCCGTGTAACGATTGTGTCTACTTTATTAAAATAATTTGTGGACTGTCAAATTTTACCAAGTTAAAAAAACACACATAAATAACAATATTAATAGCCATTACACCAAAGTTTGAGTTTCGGTTTAGCAGGTAATTATTATTTCTTTATGCCAACAAACTTACTGCTGATGTTTTTATTTTTAAACACACAAATCATCTGTGGGCAATGTTTGAGAGGAAGAATCGGTTGATCGGGTCTGTGGTTCAGATCCCGGCTTTGTCATTGAGTTTTCAATGCCATCCGATCACTATCGATTCTACCTCTCAAAAATTGCCCACAGATGTCTTATGTGTTTAAAAACACCAGCAGTAAGTTTGTTGGCATACATAAATAAATAAATAAATAAATAAATAGATAAATAAATAAATAAATAAATAAATAAATAAATAAATAAATAAATAAATAAATAAATAAATAAATAAATAAATAAATAAATAAATAAATAAATAAATAAATAAATAAATAAATAAATAAATAAATAAAGAATAAATAAAGAAATAAGTAAATAAGTAAAGAAATAATAAATAAAGAAATAAATAATAATTACCATTTAAAGGTTATGTAATTTCGGGACATAAAGTACTTGCGATAGTAAGTTGCCCTTGGAGTATTTGTCTCTGATGTGAGACACCCTTTGTGGTCTACCGGGAGAAATACGAATCTGTTGGAGAATTGGATGTTATTCTGGTGGATTGTCACAGTAGATTAATATTTAGAGCGAACGCACGGCAATGACATTGAGTTGTTCAGTTCCGATTCTATCTCTCAAACTTCGATTTAACAATTTACACAGAGGTTATGGTGATAGTATTAATAATATTATGGTTTCATGCAATAAAATCTTTTAAATAGAGATCATAGAACAATCTTCTTTGCACTTTTAAGGTCCAAATAAATAGGATCTAACAATGCTTACAGCATCAGCATCATTATATGACATTAACAATTTTCCTATGTTGGTAATTGAAAGTTTGAATTCTTTTCAAAAGTTCACAAAAAGGCCTGGAATTGTAGCTCGGGGACCTACCATGAGACCAATAATTTGTATGTCATCCATTTGGCATTTATTTTTATAAGACGGTATAGTAGGCCCGTAGATTGTTTTTCGAGATGCACTTCCACAAATTGACTAAGATGGTGTTCGAACCTTATGGTGGGTCGATAATGAAACCCTTTCTGCTATTAAGGTATGTTATAATGTCGATCCGACATGTGCTGCCTGTTGTAGATAAATTGTGAACTTCTTCGTATGCCTTAAAGTTCTTATTTTTCAGTGTTTCATACCTCATAGTTGGTTTCACAACACAATTCATGTTACTAAATGCAGTACGATATACTTAATCCGGAAAGTGTTTCAAAACAAGCTTTGCAAAATAAGCTTTGGGACTAGTTTGATACCAGTAAATCCCATTGTAAAGTTGGCAGTACTTCGATTCAGTGTAATCAAGACCGACTGAAGAGATTGATGGCTAAAGCATTTATTAGTATCTATTATTTACGTTATATGCCGTGAATGTCGTCACAAGTGCTACGCTATTTACTTCCTAGATTCTCCAGTAAGTTGTTTATGATCAGTATAAAGCACGTGTAGTGTGGGTCGTACGTGTTACGTACCAGGATGTAAAGCCAATTATGGCAAAACATACGATACTACAACATTTAGGTTTCCCAAAGAAACATCACTAAGTAACCAATGGATTAGACTAATTCATAGAGATAATTTTGAAGCTAATGATAAAACTGTGGTATGCATTAAATATTTCGAACCTAAGTTTGTGGTTAGGGAAGACAATTTTCCTGTGGAAAATAGTGAACCTATACGTGTGCCACGAAAGATACCAAAACTAACAAATGATGCATCTCCAACCATCTTTTCTAATCAACCTTATCATACAGTGAAAATACCATTAGTAACCTGAGTGATGTGTGCAAATGTGGCTTTCCTTTAAAGGCAATAATCAATAAAAGTATTAAAGTGTTTTCCAAATTTGTATTAATAATTATACAAAACTCCTGAATGCAAAGTGTGTTTCAAAGGACATTGCTCAAACACTAGTTAAACAAAAAAGAAAAAGTCACGAAGACATTGCAGCAAAAATAACACAACTCAAAGAGGCTAAGCTGAGCAGTAAATAAATCCTACACGTACTCAAAATCAAATTATTTCTATCATGTTACAAAACAGCAGTGACCAGAATTAATTGCATATTTTGTTTAAGGTGAGACATAGATCTTGCCTATGTTAAATTGTACAACTATTTTCTCTTAAACTATTAATAGCACATACATGAAACTTTTACAGCATGGTAAATGGTTTTCAGGGAAGACACTGAAGTATTTGGCAGTCTGAAGCAATTTTTTTCTTTTGACCATTATTTTTTCGTAATTTTTTACACAAGAAAACAAAGTGGGGCTCATTAAGTCAAATACTGTGTTTGAGGTCCACAGCATTTCTGAAGTTACTTTTATAAGCTGTAAAAGTTTCATATACATCTCTCCAATAGTTCCTGAGAAAATGGGGCAAATGTTAAAAAAACTGATTCTGAGAAAAACAGCCTTGAAGTTTCTAACGGTAAATATATCTTACAATTTACTTTTCTAACCTAACCTCTCCACCACATAAGCTACACGACAGTTTATATCGCTCTTTGTAAAATGCTTAAATCTTTCACAACATTAGATTTTGCACAGATTTCAACACAATTTATATTAATATTTACACTTGTTTGTAATTTCCTTTTAGAAGCATTTGGAGCAGTTCCACATGGTTGGATATCATCGTTTTCATTTCCTTCTACAGACAAGAACACTGTTCTGTAGAATCTATTACTCGAATTCTTATGTTTCTTGAAACCAGTTTTAGGTTTTGTCATCTTTTTACAGCAGTATACGTTCAATTAGATAAATTTCGGAGACACAGTTGTTCACAACTAACCGCAAACCACAGAACAACAAACCTAAGGGAATCCTTAGTTCCAAGAATAACGGAATACAGTCATGGCAGCATATGCAGCAAAGTTCATCTAAAAAGCAAGGTATTTCACAGTCTCCTAGGTGCAGCAGTTCTATACTTATTCCAAATTTTGTAAATAGATGCAGGGCAAGTTAGTATAATTCGTATTAGTGTACCGCTGCGGCCATCTTGGTTTCTGTGTTGTGGTCTCATTAATTGTAATCGGTCTTGGTGCAATCTTAGCCATGTTAAACTTTTGGGAGCTGCCGTTGAACCGTTTTTCCTACCGCAATGAAACAAACTCACATTCACAGTTTCAGACTCTGCGGAAGGTACAACTGACTAATTGAAAACATTTTCCCAGGTACCAATTAGAATCACAGTTATCCGTTAGAAATTTACTTCTTACACACATGCACACACACACACCCACACACACACACACACACACACAGAGTAGTTTGGCTTAACATATAACCAAGTTTGCAATGCCTGTAAACCCTCCTGGCCTAGAGCGTTGCCGTCCTCTGTATTCAGCTGTTTACGTCTTACTCAGGGTTATCGTAACTGCGATATCTTCCACTGCAGCAGTGCAGATTTAGAATAGCACTAATTAAGCTAAATGAAGTAATTCAGAAAAGGCGAAGAACATTTAAAAATATAAGCTTGTGAGTAAACACTTAATCCGAGTCGTGAGGTAGAGGCGCGACACCCAGCTCAGGATTAGATGCAGAAGACTCCAGGTTTATAACCAGCCTGGAAGATCTGGGTTACGCTCACTTCACTAAAGAAAGCACATTATCAATGACAGGAGACTTGCAGTTTAGAAAGAAATTGTGCACTTTAAAGCGAATAGCACTTTAAACAGAATCGCTCTCCAGAAACACTAAATGGCTTTTCCCTCTTCTTTCTGGGGGTTTTACAGTTCTCGTTTGTTTCATTTCAACGGTGTTCACAGATACATACGTTAGATGTTTCTGACGTCCATTTGGTTACGTCTTTCACAGCCTTAACTTTGAAAGAGGAAGTTAAACACATTTTATACAATTCCCTTTTCACCACATTTAAAAGCTTACCACTTTTATGTTTATGTGCACTCGGGTCTGAGCACTCCTCTATGACTTCACATGCATTTCTGAGACGACGTACTCCAGAATGTCGCTTCACTACAGTTAACAATCAATCGGGGAAGTACCAGCTGTCACGTGACAATAAATAGAAGTAATATAGGCTTATGTTTAAATGATTTGGAAGTTGATTACAGTGCTTATTCTCCCCGTTCATTATTTGGATCTATCAGATAAACTATAATACGCAGTCATAATCATCATCATCATCGTCGTCGTCATCATCATCACTCTATGGATTAGACACATGCCGTTTTTCACGGCAATCTCTCCATCTCTTCTGCGGTCTGCCCACGTCTCTTCTTCCTGCTGGCTTTTATAATTTAGAGCCATTTTCGGAAGTCTATCATAGTCTCTCCTCTCCACATGTAACAGCCAATTATTTCTATAGTGTTTTATTTCTTTATTTACAGACTTCACTTTCAGCTTTGTTCTTATTACCGTATTTCATCGCATAAGGCCCCCCTCGTATATTTCCCTTCCCTATGATTTTTCATCACTAAAAATTATTTACCTATTAACCATCGCATAATTCCCTCTCTTGGAGCGACCTTCAAATGACTTGATAATGGACAACAATCGACGCAGCTGTGCCTGTCACGGACAACAATAGAAGCAGTGCTTGTCACAAAAATACTCGTATTGCCATTGTCACAACGTATCGTAAAATTGAAATGTGAAGTTGCAGACGTGTTTCTAAGTCAGTTTGTTACAAGTCGTCACATTGTTAAGAAGAGTTTAAAAAACTGTTATTTCTTGTGGTATAAATGTTTCTGGCAACATGTTGTGGAATAGTGAAAATGAGGATGTGTTATCTGAGCCAGATATAAATGAAAATAGTGATGATAGTGACGAAAGTGAGATCGCAGAATAGCCAGAGAAAATAAACAATGAAACAATACATTGTAGACCCAATGAAACCGTGGTATGTATTCAGTTCATTCACAAATTACTGTATACCTATATAACTTTTACATAATACTACATCATTTCCCTTCCTTTCTGAATTCCTAGAAGCACCACTTGCATAATTCCCTCCCAGTATTTTCAAACAAATGTTTCGAGAAAAAAAGGGGGGAATTACGAGATAAAATACGGTATATAATTATTTATGTGGTCTAGTTTTGTACATATTTTAGTTCTTCTCTAGAATTTCATTTCCGATCCTTGTACCTTACTTTCCATCTTCTTTGATACAATCCGGGCTTCACTTCCATATAAAAGCACTGCTAGCTTTGCCATTGGTTTATAACATTTAATTCGTGTATCCTTTCTTGTTTTATTTCTTAAAACGTGTTGTAATGTTCCGCATATATTTTGAAACCTTTATAGTTTTAGGTTTATATTTCTTTATTTTTGTGAGATTATTTCACATCCAAGGTACCTGAAACGTGATACTTGTTATAGAGATTGATCATTTAAAATAATTTTAGATCTTATCTGTTGCCTAAACCAAAAAGCTATTATCTTTGATTTTGTTTTAGCAATGTTAAAATAATAGTGCTTAAATATTAAGCTTAATTCATATATAGCTCGTTATATATCATCTTCATTTTTCTATAATAATACTACATCATCTGCATATACTAAAGCCTTTACCTCTGAATGATTATTTAATCTAATTCTTTTAGAAACCCCTCTATTTTGTTATGGCTTGTGATTTTTCTTTACCTGTGCTTATAATTATATTTGGGCCTCAGGGGTCTCCGTCTAGGGGATATGTGAATAGCGACCACAAGGTACCCAAGCTGAGCAGAACATTACTTCCACTTACTGGTGTTTTGCTCCTCACTGTAACTTTTCTATCTGACCTTACCTTGGTCATCTCTTGTTCTCTTCCGACCCCGATGCTATTAGGGTTCCCGAGGGCTAGGGAGTCTTTATTTTTCCAACCTTTCCATTTCTCTATAAAATCTTAACCTCTAACATGCTGACCTGTCATGGCATGTAATACGTCCTCTGATTGGTAAACAGAGGATATGGTCGGTGAATTTATTTTGATAACTCTCCCGGTCAGGTCGGTGAGACCCGTAAACCAACGACAGGTGTGGTCCTCCAGACATTCTGGGGGTTGTGAGAGAGCGATGTGACCGCCAAAACATAAAAATATGGTGCTCTCTAAAAAGCGGTTACTATTACTGCCATTGCTCTCTTCAATATCAGTGAAAAATATTGGAGAGCAAGAGGATTAATGACTTCATTGCCAGAAATCCAGCATTAGCCAACAACATAATTATATTTGAATTTTCATATAAGCTTCTCACCACTTTAATTAGATATCTGGGGTATCTATATTCTTCCATTATTTTCATAGCTTTTTCTCTATTTACATTATCAATCGCTTTTTTAAAGTCTGTAAAAGCTATACAAGTTCGTAAGTTATATTCTCTTTTTTTCTCAAATATCTGCTGTATTACGAATATATTATCTAAGTAGATGTTCTTCAACGAAACCATTATGTTCTTCTTTTAATATAGCTTCCGAGGTATGCCTTAATCGTTTGATTGTTGTTTTAGTATATATTTTATGCATCACAATGCAGACTTATTCCTCTGTAATTCTCGGATCTTAAGCTCTCCGTTTTAAAATACGGATATACCTTCTGCCATTTACCATGTTTGTGGACTCTTTTTTCTCTTCCAACATTAATTTATTAAATGTATTAGCCTCAGATGTAAAAAAAAAAAAAAAAAAAAAAACAACAACAACAACAACGCAAGATAGTAACGAATTATTCTCACTCTCTGCCGCATATAGGTATTTGAAAGCATTGTTAAGAAAACATTTAAAGTGATTGGTAAGAGAATTGATCACCACAGAAAATTGTGGGAATGTTAAATATACCTAAGCTTTTTAAAATGTGCTTGTATAACTAGCTTTAAATAATTGGCCTTATTGGCGTCTTTGAATTTAGAAAAGATTGCTCAGAACAAATTCTTTAGGGCTTTCTTTTACCTCTAGTTTACTCCTAGTCTGTCATATTCCTATTTCTGTGAACGACAGGAAGTAGAGGCAACTGAAGCTGGGACTGAAAATGTACACCTAATCTTTGAAAGGGTGATAATGGCCATTTGCCTTTGTTTTACTTTTCTCGTAAGATATTTCTGTACCATTGCCATTGTTTTTCTGCCTTTAATGAAGTTTTTCCTTTCTTGCACTAGATAGGAGTTGGCAATGCTGAAACAAACGTTTGGCGTTCAATTTTTTTACGCTGGTTACTAAAATAAATGTACTGTTCCAAGTGGAAGCAGGAACATTAATATTATCTCCAAGAAAGTTTCATCTAATCTTCATCACTTGTGAGTAAGGATGTTATTAATTTCAACACCAATTAAAAGATTTCATTGAATAATATTGCTCTTAACAGCTAATCCCAAATTGTTGAGGAAACAATCATGGTCTCCTCTGTTAATAGAGGTTGGCAGATAAAGCCAAAGATCGATATAGTAGTGCCAACGGACGAAATCTAAACAAATAACAAACGAAGACAACGAAAAAATACACAACCTATCGAAATCGAGTAACAATAAAAGTGCTCTTTCTCTGTGTTTATCATACGCGGCAGATGCGGCCTCAAACCCATCTAAAGGTTTAATTATTTATTGAATCATCCGACGGCATCAACATAAAAGACTAGGTGCTCGAGATTGCAAACCTGATCTCCCTTAAGGACGTCCCATATGTTTCGCGCATTTCAAACGGGAGCATATGTTTTTTCTTCTCTAACAAGAAAAGATGTAACTAGATCTAACTGTAAGATATATGTAAACAACTTATCACTGGATATGCAACCCATTCTTACAAAAAACCAAAGGATAATATTATCCAATGTTTGTCCAGTAATTCCTAACGACATCATTGAAGACCAGCTAAAAAAACCTAGATATCAAACCTATGTACTATCAGATCAGGACTATCCCTTCCTAAATTCTCACATATCCTAAGTTTCCGAAGACAAATCTATATTTATCATTAAGATATCCACTTTACAAATTAATTACGAAGAGACAACATACTGGGTGTGTGTCCTCAGGTTCACCTACATGCTTTTTATGTAAATCGGAGGGAGACCTAGAAAAGCAATGCCCAAACTCACTGATAGAAACCCTCATCAACCATAAGCCTAACACTAAATTTGACCCCTCTTCGTTCCCTGAATTCATCAGTGGGAGAAGAAAACAAGATACTCTGCTCCTTGAAAATATCAATTCTGTTCCTTCTTCAACACTAGAAACCCTTTCGACTAATACTGCATCAGATAACAACCGTAAAACAACGCAAGACAAATTTAGTACCACATACCCCGAGTTGTCATCTGAAAATCCCATGGATTACGCGTCCTCTGAGTATAACTTACCCAATCCAATCTCGTCTGCCAGTAGTAACACAACGCCCATAAATGACAAAAATAGTGAGCAACACTTCCCAAACCCTGAAAATAGCCCTTATAAAAATCCTGTAAAACCAAACCACTCTGTTAAGAAACCAAAAATAGACGATCAAAGTACTGAATTGAGTCCCAATCTGACACCTATAAAAAGTAATAGAAAACGATCCGGATGTGCTTCCCCTAAGCTACTTAAAGGTGCTCAGTGAACTTGAAAACACTGTGGGTGTGAATGACATAACAATTACTCTCAGCTATACCGGTGACCTACAATATTTAAAACAGACACTGCGAACACTACACCCATATTATACAGACAAAGCAATTAAAACCAGAAGTACACATAAAATCAAGAAACTACTTAATTTCAATAGGCAAAACAAAGACAGCTCTGTGCATAATAACCTAGAAAACTAATTTTCCCTTGAATCGCCAAAGTACATACCATTTAGCACTCACAACATGAAGTCTATACTAATACGATAGAATATCAATAGATTCCGACTGCAATTTGAATACTTACAACTTCTGATTAATAAACACCAACCTGAACTGTTATGTCCACAGGAAACTAATTTCCAAGATAATTCCGCCTATAAACTAAAACAGTTCAAAGTATAACACAAAAATAGAATCAATGCCAGTCACGCTAGCGGAGGAGTAGCGATTTACGTGAAAAGTGATGTATATCACCTTTAAATACTGAATTAGAAGCAAGCACATTTCATGCACCTACGCAATGTATGATTGTCGAATTATACTACAATAGTAGTAAGCATTTACTGAAATATTCAATAAATAGTTCCCAAATTGTGATGGTACGATATTGCAAACTGCTAGTGGTACATAATAGACAACTACACCATTTTGTGTTTTTAACGGTTCTTCTATATCCCCAACAGTGACTAAAGATTCAATATAACAAAACATTAGTAAGCTATCCTTATGCACATTCAACCTATGAGGAGCAAATTTTGTTTTCACTTACCGTATTAACACAATTTTCTTAACCGCATATACAACAACTTACATTACAACTGGACAAAATGATCTTCCAACAAACAGTTTCTCATCTCACAATGCTCAGAACTGACTCAGTGGCGCCTAATTGTGGGTAGTTGACAATACCAACACTTCAAGAAACACCGATTTTATAAAGGTGATACAAATTAGGAACCGGTACACTATAGGCAACTCTCCCCTATGTGGATGGCCGACTAGGAATGCTTCATAGTGCCACTACCTCTGATGCAGAAAGTCGCTCTGACAACGTTGAAAAACAAAAAGGCTGCTAAACCAGGAGAAACTTAAGCTGATCGGCTTTGTAAGGGGCATGTTCCATTGTTAAATTTAATTAGTGCGCATACTAATGAAAGTAATGAGAACTAGGAAACATCTTAACAACCACTCATTAGAGTTGCACTACCCTATGTTTGCATCATAATTTTGTGTGGTTTATCTTCAAACACATGATCTATTTTAAAACACATGTTGTTAGAAAATCTATATTTTGCTTTTCGGGACTGAAAAAATTTTTATATGGCTCACTGTACTTTTCATAGTGCAAAACTAATACTGTGTCTTTTGCGGGAATATCTGTTGTTTCATCCTATATTATAGCAGCAAACTCAGTCTGTTTAATTTATTTCAGCATAACTTCACTGCAAGATTGGATAGATTTGTGTTTTTCAACTGCGTGGTCTGTTTCAGGTAGTTTCTCTCATTGTGTCTTATTAAAGCCGGCTAGGAACCGAAAGGTTTTATACAATCCTTAATTCTAGAATACATGTTTTGTATTTGTTGTTGGTGATTCATATCATGACAGGGATGACGTTGGCATTGCCTAAGCTCAAGTACACTATTTATGTTTTTTTTTTTTTTTATTTTTTTTTTTAATCACTATGTATCTCCATTAATGTAATAATATACCCAAGATATTTCACTCTCCCTTATTTTTAGTTAGTAATTCATATTAAATTTTTCGTAAACTTAAGTACTAAATTTCCTGACGTGCTCAATTTCCTCACCATCCAGAGCCTTTTAGCTAACTGTAAATGTGGAGTAGTCTACCTGACCCTATTAAACTCTCTTTCTCCTCCAAAGATATACTTGAAAAAGGTGTCTTCAACAGGTTATCTACACAATAAAACAAAATGTGTACTTTTAAACAGATCTATTAACATAGCATCCGTATATAGTCAACTCTCGACTGATTACTGAAGGAATTGTAGCACATGTAGAGAGACACAGAAGGAAAACTAAGAGGTCAATGTGCATTCAAACTTTCAGAGTAATGTGTAATCTTTAGCATTGAGATGGCAATGGCTTACTTCGATTCGGCACCCAATACAAGCATCCCAGTTTCAGCCATTCTGGAAAGAGCGCTACAATTATTATTTATGTTACGACACTAGAACTATGTGTGTGGCTGAAAACCGAGTGCAGCAGCCCAAGGGCAAAATAAAATCACCTTTAACAAATGCTGCCATAAACTAATTTTAGGCAGCCCTGTATATTTAATTATAAATTATTCAGCTGGAATTTGTGTGGAACTAGCAGTATACAATCGGTGAGCTTTAGTCGGTTGTTTTTTGGTCTTCGCTGTTGTTTCTTTTACATTGCACCAATCGCTGACATAATCACTTACAGTGTAAAAATGGGGTAAAGGGGGGAACACCTCGCGCACCTCGACTTACGCAGTTAGTATCCCCCTCCCCCCCCCCCCCCCCAGGAGACAGGGATGAACTGAGGGAACCACAGGGTCGCAGACACGCGAGGAAGTCCTTTACAAGTGCTGAGATTACTTCATCCCGGCGTCAGGCCACTCCGAGTAGCCACCACACTGCGGCTGCGCTGTCCACTCGGTACAAGCGTCCACTCCCGACGGAGGAGAAGCCCGCCTACACGCCACCTACCGTCAGAACAGCAGCTACCATCCACAAGCATGCGCGCCATCTGTCCGGCAACACCACCACCTGAAAGCACACCTGAAAAATGATAAGGAAAAGGAATGAACGAAAATGATGGAAAAGAAACTGTGGTATGAAATGAAGCACCCCAGCATTCGCGTGACATGGAAAACCAGGAATAACCCAAGTCAAAGTGCGCGGTCACCGAGGATCGAACCCAGGACCTCCCGAATGCGAGTTGCACACGTTTGCCACGGCCCCACCTCACTCGGTATTGCTACTGATAACATCGTTGATTACATTGTTTAGCTCAAAACAGTTGAATCCATTGAAACAATCCGTAAAGCAGTTTTCTTTTTCTTTTCTAAAGAATAATTTCAGAGTAGGTAATCCAAATAATCTGCCAACACAGTAATTCGATATAATTCCTCTACTTAATATATCTGGATATAATTTACATCGTCGCAAGAAACTGGGGTATTAACAATGGACCATTATAACAATTTATTTCCACTAAATGTTACACATATTAAGTTGAACCTTTCTCTGCTTCTCAAACACTGACGATACAATCACTCAACACTCATTAACGCTTCGTTAACTTCCTTCACGACGATGGCACACGCAGCTTACACACGCTCACCCCCCCCCCCCCCCCACACACACACACACTCTGTCAAACTAATAACTGAGCGGGGATGACTTAACACGCAACATACTCAAACTTCAAATATGCCGGCTGCCGGACGCTTCTCGATAATCTGAAAATCCCCTTTTGGTCACGTGTTAGTCGCGTGAGGGAGCATGACCTCGAGCGTCTTTGATACACGCACCGGCAGTGAGCTGCGCCAACTCGGCGCCAACCATCCTTTGTTGTGCACCGCGGCCGGCGTCACAATATTATGAACTTATTTACTTCCAGTGGGACTACTTCTAATAGTTTCCGGCAGTACATTCCACAAAATGATACTCTTGCTCTATTAGCTATGATAGGTCCCTTTAGGTCACAATATTCAGAAACTAAACGACTAAGTACATTAATAGTGCCTCTGTCTCAAAATATATACTATCTCTACCAAGTACATAATAGGCAGACAAAGATTATATTGCACTTAAAAATTACATACCGAAATCCTTAAGTACTAAAAAGGAATTTTTAGAAAAATACGCGCTAGTGTGTGTGTGTGTGTGCGTGTGCGTGCGTGTGTGTGTGTGTGTGTGTGTGTGTGTGTGTGTGTGTGTGTGTGTGTGTGTAAGCGCGCGTGCTCGAACAGTAAAACTAAAATCCAGAAGTCGATTAAGCACCAACCCTTTTAAATCTCTTTTCCAACTTCTAAGCATGCGACACGAAGATTTTGAAAGAAAGCCCCCATCCGAAAATGCCCTTTAAATGAAAACATTTTCCAAACTATCGATTTTCTGAAAAGGGTTACTAACAATCTTATATATTTAAACGAGCAATTTTTTTATATAAATATATTCCACGCAACTTGGAAACGACTCTAACGATTTCATCACATTTTGTATTTAGACAGGGTTTTGCTTATTAAGTTTATCTATATAGTTGTTATTCCTGAAAAAACGCGATTTTACGCGTAACAGTCACAATTCTCTAAACCTTATTTTGGCCATTATTTCTGTGTTAATGGGCAAATTTCAACAAACAAGCCAGGATATTAAAGGTCTCGTCAAGACATATCAGGAAACCTTAAGAAAGTTGATTGTATTAATCAACACCTAACAGTCACAATTAGTCCAAACCTTATTTTGGCCTTTATTTCTCTGTTAATGGGCCAATTTCAATAAACAAGCCAGGCTATTAAAGGTCTCGTCACGGAAATGGGTATAACAATTTATATAGAAGTTTGTGGGAATAGGCATTTTCCAGATATTTCTTGTTATTGGTTTGAATTTTAAAATGTCATCGCTTTACTTAAACAGGAAGTGATTCGTTTATGTGTGTACTGACCATATAAAGAAGTGGAATGTCAAAGCCATCATATAGTGACCAGCCATAAAAGATTTAGTTGACTATCGCTTAAACCTAATGTACTCCCGTATCCCCATTGTAGTTACAAGAAAATACTATGTAATAAAATCATTCCTGCAATTATCTACCTCAAGTAACATGAAGTAGATAAGAAAAGTGCACAAGAGTGAGTAGAGAAGGTCGTGTCAGTGCAACACATCAGACTTTCCCTGTTTTTCTTCTTTCGAAAGAAGAATTTTAATCTCTAAACCAATTTTAGGCAAAAATAATACATAAAAATAGTTTGCAAGAGTGGGAATAAATTGTTTGTTGTTATTTAACATGGGAATTGGAAAAATAATGAAGCATCAAGAAACATCTCTTTGTCCAAGACATTTTTCCGTCCATTCTTTCAGTTTCCCTTTGTTAAAAGCACGACTTATTTTGATTATCCTCCGGGCATGACACGTGATGCTACTGAATAAAAAAGCAAAGTAGAAAAAGCCTTGGGCTCCGCTCCGGCATTGTTCCTTTACGCCCATTCCGGCGCGCTTTTAGGTAGGCGCCTGCGCGGAATTCCTCCACCTCTGGCTGCAGCCACAAGTCCCCTGCTGTCAGTTTCATCTCCGGGTCGCTCCGGATCCAGCGTCCAAGCTGCCCGGGTTTGCACCCCGCCACAGTTCCGAGTTCACCTTGTGTCGTACGGGTCGCCATGACAACATACCGTGTGATATAGCTCTAATATTGTGGTGCGTTTACTGAAGCGGCGCTTGTTTTCTTCGCGAGTTAGCACTTTGAAAATACAGTTGACTGCACTATTTCATTTTCTTTGAATGTAACTGCGTGTGTTGATTCCGTATACTTTTTTAATGTTCTGTATTATTTACTTTATGAATAAGTATGAATGAACGAGAAGGTAATTAGAGAATATTAATAATTTAAGTAACATGTGCGCAAACGTGTATTTAAAATACAGTTTGGGTGGAAAGCTAAATGCATAAGTTCATTCTTGCATAAAGAAGGAAACCCTGGTCTCCACAGTGCTAAAAAGGCGAAATGTTATATCCATTACTGAAAAGCTTATATCTGGAATATTCATATTTTGTAAATTCTTAACGTAGCTTAAGCTTCTTAATTTTTATCTAAATGATAAATTATCAAATTTATTTTTACTTAATGTAAGAGCTTTACAGCAGTTTCTCCGCGCTACAGTGTAGCGAAAGATAAATGTTTCACTTTCTTTTCTATCACTTTTTGAGAAAGTGTGCATATATTAACATAAACAACCTTCCAGAGAACTGAAAAGGCAATAATGGACTCAGTAGCTCATAATATAAACTTTCTGAACCTTCTCAGATCAGAAAGTTTTCCTGTATCTGATTTTCACGTGCACACTAATTTTCCCATTATTGCAATTTTTTACGTGTTTAAAGAGCCATTTATTTCTAAACTACTAACAAAGACAATATAAAGTATATAAAAGCTAAAAACACAACGACCCTACTTTATGTTAATGTTTTGCCATCGTTCATTCCCTACTGTGGAATATATCCCAGTGCATTTCTAAATATATTTATTTATGGACTTCTCACCCAAGTCCAAGGATCACGTCACGACTTATGTACAATAATTAATGTAATAATAGTTATAGTACATTTTTAACTGTCAAATTCAAAATAAATATTTTATAATGTCTATTATATCTCTATCGTTAACACTGCCTATTCACTGTTGGAGTGTTAGAGACGTTTTGGTATTTCCAACTGTCCCATTTCAGTCAGTGCGAGATGTTTAAAATGTTTCAATGGAAAATAAACTCTTTCCTTTGATTTTCAGCGCCAGCTAACGAAAACTGTGTAGACACACCCACAAATTTAAAATGTATAGAAAATGACCTTGTAAATCTAATAAGAACTTACATTTTCACAACTAAAGATTACTCAAAACAAGGTGCTGTTTAACGTAGTAATTTATAAGAAGTTATTTGACACAGTTGCAAAATAAAATTGGTTAATTAGCAAAAACCAATTATTTTTTCATATATGTTCATCGAAACACAATTTATTTGAGAAGGAAGAGGATGTTTTACACTCCTAACATTCTCTAAAATGTTCGATAGTATAATTTTAAAACATTTAATCAACATTTTTGTCTATTTCTTCTCCTATTGTAATTAAGTTAACTGTCAAATACTGCAAGAAACCATGGCCTAAAATCAAATGTTCATCACGCAAATATGGAATGTTGCATCATTGTAAATCAGCAGGATACGCAAACACTGGAAACAATCAGTAATAAACAATGAATAAATTATTCGTCCAATCCATCAGTACATAAGAATAAGGTAAACTGCCATATTGCTGCAACAAACCACTGATTGAAAGCAAGGGTTTGGAGATTCTGGGATTCTTGAAGGAAGGGTTGTAAATGAGAATCTAGAAAAACTGGAGGGAAGTGGAAAATTGCGTTTGGATTGGCGACATTGGGGGATCCCTTCGGCAAGCCACGAGCACCGTGTGCAATGGACGGCTGACCGATATACCCCGTGCGCCTGCGTGTGTGTGCGTGTGCAAGCGCGTGCCGACACGGCTTTGTGGGGAGAGCAAAGTGGAAAGTAACTGGAATAAAATGGAGAGCACTGGGAGTCAGCGAAGCTGGTAACTATGCTGACACACCACTAGATGGCAGTCAAGTTTCTCTTCTCTGACTGAAGTTGTGCTCTGCCAAAACTACAGTTCGGTAGTTTCAGTGCAGTACATTGCCGGTAGTATTAGTAGCATTGCGGGAAAGAAACATAATACCAAATACAACGAATTACGAAGTTTAATGAGGAATTCAAATATAACGATCACCAAAAACTGTGATCATGAGTTTGATCATTGTAATCAAAATAAAAATAGTTTCGAGAAGCTTCATACTTTATCGCTTCCGGTTTCGAAAAGAATCTGGCAAAATATGGTCAACAAACATAAACAACGCGATTGGTATACGCCCGATAAGTATGCAACACACCTAACGCACAGGTAATGCGGGTAGATTCTTAACTGACCAATTCTACTAAGAAAACTAGCGTATGTAGTCTACATTTACTTATGGTAGTCTACGGTAGGGTAGTTTTATAACTCTATCCCATACCAGTAGATGAAATGGCTGTGTTTAGTTGGAATATCTCTTCCTGTAATACATAGATTTCCACCCATCGTAAGAAGACCTTTAACTTCCTTCGGGTTAAAATTCCTCTGCAAATGAATATATTTGGAATCTTTGTGTTTCGGTTGGAATCCTTTAGGGGTTTTCATAAAAATATCCTCTTAGTCTGCATTTTCTGTTAGTTATGCTGTAAACTTGCATATAACACACTTGCACAAATTATTAGAACCAAGCAAGATTGTACAGGAGAAAATAAGATTAAAATCATTACTCTGTTCAAAATGGCTAGTTTCTCATGGTTCCCTTGGCGCAGACTTGAATTCCTGGTTCTCTGAAAGTCTATATCCCCAACAAAGTCCGCATAGCAATAAACAGTTGAATAGCACGGAAGCAAGTGACTGCCATCAACAGAAAACAAATGGTGGAAAAGACATCTGTAACGACACCTCTTTACTCCTTGCTTTATCTTGATAACACAAAACTGTCTTATCATGTGAATGTAAGGCATCAGATATTTAATTGCAAAGCTACAAAGCAAGTATTTAAAAAATAGTTACAAAACTGTATCCTTTGAAGTAAATCCGTAATATATAACAGTGGGGGAGGAAGAAGTGCTCTTTTTCATTACTTATTTATGATGCCATTACTCCAATAAGCTTTTAACTCTTGTAAAGGTGTCCTCTAGCAATTCGAGAGATGTCTGGAATTCAGATCGTAAGCGGGAGAGTTTAAAAAGGAGATTTGCGGAAATTTATAATAATGTAGGTATTTTAACTTAGTGATGTTGCTTAAATAAGTAATGAAATAATAATAATAATAATAATAATAATAATAATAATAATAATAATAATAATAATAATAATAATAATAGTAATATCTAATAATAATATCTAATAATAATAATAATAATAATAATAATAATAATAATAATAATAATAATAATAATAATAATAATAATAATAATAATAATAATAATAATAATAATAATAATAGTGGTGATAATACGGGTAATAATAGTGATGATGATGATGATGATGATGATGATGATGATGATAAAAATAAAGGGGCTTCTCGAGAGTTCCAAAGTTCCTCGAACGAGCATTGAGATTTAAAAGAAAGTATCTGGATTTATTTTAAGATGACCAAACTTCTCTCCTTGGAAACTTATCAGTTTTGATTGTTTTGAATTAAGTCGCAGATTGTTGTTCTCCGTCTGCAAGCATGCTGCCAAAATATGGCTTATCTTCTTGTACTCCGCATAACTGAAAAAACGAAGTCGGCAAACATCAAATTCGGATTTAATTGCAGCATCTTCCAAGGATGCGACACGTAGATTTTCATTCCAAACCACCATTTACATGTAACATTTTTGGTAAATTTAAATGTTCTCAAAATGGTCTTAACCGTTTTGGTTAAAACACCCTATGTTCAAGATAGTTCCATGACAAATGAAATGTATATCTTGAATTTTCTGGGAATGTCCTCAGAAATCCTCTGTATTCTGAATTACTTTGGTATAACTGGTTAGCCGCAAGAGACAAGACATAAAAATATAGAACTTCTTAAAACACACCATGTATGTCCAATTAAACTTTTATAGGGTTAACCATTTTGGAGATATTCCTTGTTATTTGTTTGAATTTTCCAGTACTTATACTTTTGTCAAATTTGTTACTCTTTTTTATGTCCTGGACATGTAAGGACAATGGAATATCAAATTCATCACATAGCAACCGGCTCTTGAACGATTTGACTATCGTTTAAATCTTCCCATTCCCATTGTGTCTATAAGAAAACATGTAAGAAGACCATTTCTACAAACGTCTATCTCACTTAACATGGAGTAGATAGAAGAATAAGTATTTTTACGAATATTTTGTACAACAGTGGGCAAAGAAAGCCATATGAGTGCACACATCATAGTTTTAACAATTTGTGTAAAATTACATTATAATCTTCATCTTGTTTTATTGTTGTGGTTGCAGTAATTGCCGTATTTAGTACAACGAACATTAACTACATGAATTTGTGTAAATGAGATAAATTGCGTGTGATTCCAAACAGGACTCTAATGTGATAAAGAAAAAATCTTACGTGCTGCACTCACATAATTTTCTGTACTCTTGTACTAACTGTGGTCGTCTCCTTAGCGCGGTGGTAGCGTTGCGTTCGATTCCCGGCGTGGGGATTAATCACGCTGAAAGATCTAGTCCAGGCTTCACTCATCCTGGTTAGGTCCCTTGAGGTGCCAATTGAGGAACTACTTAATTGAAAAGTGGCCGTTTCTGGTCGAGTAGACCTCAAAACCGGCCGGGAGGCTCAGGGGCGCTGACCATCTCCCACCTCCAGCACTGCGACCCGCTCATTACGTCTGTGGTGGGCAGAGGTGCGAGCCGCAGCGGTCGAGCGATAAGCCTTGGCCCGGATGGAATGTTATGCCAGGGAGTTACGGGTGGGGGTACCAACTATTCTTAGAAACTCTTATTTCCCTATCTTTTTCATTTTAGTGGAGATAAACATTTGCAGAAATTATCTTACAACTAATTTTCTTGTGGGTTCATGGGGAATATGGGAAAACAATAGGCTTTGAGCGATACTCAAATGTTTTAATGCTGGTCGCTATATGAAGGCTGGAAATTCCGCTTTTCATGGCCAAGAGATAAAAAAGTCATGAACGACTTCCCATTTGAGAAACGTATAGAGTTGTGAAACTGACACAAATAACAACGAATGTCTCCGAAATGATTCACTCCACAAAAAATGCATTTGGACATAACTTGTACGTTTCAACAAGATCTACAATTTTTATATAAATACTAGCTTTGGTCTATCTCATTTGGGCATAACGTGTATTTAAGTGAGATCTAATTACTAAGATTTTTCTATCTCTTCCTGTTTACCATTATGCAAAAGTCACCACGAGTAAGCAGGACTACATAGGCTGTAGCCAGAAAATTTAAAATATACATTTCATTTGTCATAAGAATAACTTGAACATACGGCAGTTTAATCAAAAACATTAGAGCCATTATTGAGAAAATAATTTTTTTCGAAAAATTTTCCATATGGAGGGTAGTTTAGGGTGGAGGAATTTTCTTCAAAAAATAAAGATATTAAACTTAAATATCAACCTTGGTTTTTAAAAGACTTTCTGATTTTAAGTGATGCTGTTCAGAGAGACTCGCACAGAAATACAGACACGGAACTTCTTCTAATTTTTTTTTTTTTTTTTTTTTTTTATTCAGAGGGTCTCAAAACACATACAAGATTTCCCTTGAAATCTCGGCATTGCAATTTTGGGTGGAATACAATACTTTCCTTACTTACTATACGTAGAAGAGAAAGTAAAATTCAAATGCAGAAAAAGAGCGAAATACAGTTTTGTCAGAAAGATAAAGTAAATGACCTACAATCTAAGGGTGATATTTATCAAAGGTCAAATCGAATTAAAACAAGAGGAAGAAGAAGGGATGACATTTGATGGGATCACGTCATTAGCCTCCTCTCTTTCCGTAATTGCTCTGGCTCCTGAAGGCCATTCCGCATTTTATGACTACATTCATTTTCTCTAGCACCAGCTCTTTGCGTCTTGTATTCCACAAGCACATTCTGTGGCATTCTCCTCGAGAAAACCCAGAGCGTCTTAAAAAGAACGACCTTTATTGCCCATTAACAATTAAGGCTGAAGGAAAAACACAGTACAGTAAGAAGCCAACCCCTCAACCCTCCTTCGGTTTAAACTTTTATTTGCTTTATTAAACTACAGTTAAAATGGTCTAAGATAACAATAACGAACAGCGTTGCCAACATTTAAAAGTAAAATTATCGTGCCAGCCACTGAAAATTATAGATTTGGATTCAAAATTATCATACATCATAAAGCAAATGCTACAACAATAAAAATATCAGTATAATACTTATGAAAATATAAGAGTAATGATGTTTATTATATCCATTTACAAGATCGATGACCTCAACAAATATTACAACGTTAGCACTTATGTTTCTCGCACTATTCAACTAAAAGTTCATCTTCCTCAACCGTTGCAGCATTGTAGAAATTTGTTGTTGAGATAAACCTTAACATCTTCTCGGTGATTTGCAGATTTTGAGATCTACCACCTTCTTTCATAAGCTGAGACAACATAAGCTGAGTTCATTTACCAATCTAGTGCCAATCTGTTTCTAACTTTGGTGTTTATTAAACCCAGTTTAGAAAAAATTTTTACAAGAAGTGCTTCTGTGGGGCAAGGAAACCTCTGATAATGCAAAGGCCACTAGTTCTTTGAAATCAGTATTTCCACCTAGGTGACATGTGTTTAACAGAAACTGCCAGGTTCAGGCATGTTCTTTTTTTCACTCAGAATATCACGTATTCCGAGTTTTCTATGTTGATCATCAATTTTTTGAACAGTGCCTTCTTCATTGAGATTATCAGACCTGGGCACATTGTTAATAAGAAGATAAACGGTAGGAGGCTTAGTAGGGTTGGAAACGGTTGCTATGGGGTGAAGACAGGTCATGAGGGCAAAAGTAGTGTAACTATATGTAATTAATTTAATTTCGCTGGTGGGACAAACCAGTGAAAATGATATTTCGCCGAAATCGAACTATCATACATTCAAATTATCGTACACCCCCATAATTATCGTACGAGTACATTGGGAGTTCGGTGCAACATGGTGAGGAAGATGCTCTAAACTCCGTCAGATGACACGAAAGCCGAACCCCGAGTCGTGCCCTTGATGATGAGGACCTTGAGCGTCTGAGGGGCCCCTGCAGGCGGCGTCGGGGAGTTGTGAAATGAAACTTTACCCTCTGCTGTGCCTGCGTTCCTGTGATCTAGCCGCCCTCCTTTTCCTCTCGCCTCCCCCTGCCTCCGGGGGCGCAATGGACCGAGGAGATGATAAGATAAATGAAATGATTAGTGAAATGAAATGGAGGGAAAGGAAATTCAAGAGATGAAAGTATTCTACCCAGCACTCGCCTGGCGACTCGGGTAAATCCTCGAAAAAATTCAAGGGTCAGGTAGGTCGGCCGCGGAGGTCGAATCAGCGATCTCCCGAATACAAGTCACACGTGCTATCGCCTGCACCATCTCGCTCGGTTATTGCTAGTAAGTCAGCTGTTTGACAGCCCGCTCGATACTTACTGGGTATCCCTGAGCTGTGCTTTCTGTGCATTCCATGGTTGCCAACTCGTACGATAATTATGGGGGTGTACGATAATTTGAACGTATGATAGTTCGATACCGGCGAAATATTATTTTCACTGGTTTGTCAAACCAGCGAAATTAAACTAATTATAAATAGCGACACCACTTTTGCCCTCATGGCCTGTCTCCACCCCTCTAAGGCAACCATTCCATATTCTACTAATCCTCCTACCCTTTATCCTCTTATTGCCAGTGTGTCCAGGTCTGATAATCTCAATGAAGAAGACACTGTTCAGAAAATTGATTATCAATGGAGAAAACTCGGAATACGTGATATTCTGTGTGAAATAAAGAACATGCCTGAATCTGACAGTTTCTGGAGTGCTGTTAAACACATGTCACCTTGGTGGAAATACTGATTTCAAAGAACTGGTGGAGGTTGCATTATCAGTGATTTCGTTGCCCCATAGAAGCGCTTCTTGTGACATAGTCTTTTTTTTTTCTAAACTGGGTTTAATAAAAACCAAAGTTAAAAACAGATTGGCGCTAGATACGGTAAATGAACTTGTTCTGTCGTCTCAGCTTATGAAAGAATGTGGTAGATCGGAAAACCTGCAAGTCAGCGAGTAGATGTTAAGGTTTATCTCAACAACAAAATTGTATAATGCTGCAACAGTTGAGGAAGATGAACTTTTAGATGAATAGTGCGAGAAACATAAGTGCTAAAGTTGTAATACTGACTGAGGTCATCAATCTTGTAAGTGGATATCATAAACATCATTACTATCACATTTTCATAAGTGCAATACCGATATTTTTTATTGGTGTAGCATATGGTTTATGATTTTGGATAATTTTTAATCCAAATCTATAATTTGGAGTGGTTGGTACGATAATTTTACTTTTAAATGTTGGCAACCCTGGTGCATTCTCTGTACTGCAACTTGTTTGCATATTTAAAGAGGACTGCAAAATGTACATTACATTTATTGTTGAGAAGTGGTTATTTAGGACCTGTGTTTCAAGAGTAAAATTCATTGCAAAAGCCACAAATATTTCATGATCACATTTGAAACTCTATAGAGAGAGGAAAATTGGTTAGTGTTAAGTATTCCGAAATTACTTTTGTTATTTATACACTTCCCCTATTCTCAATCTCGTATCCAATTATCTTTAATTGCTCTTTAGCGCACCAAGTGAATAATGCGATTTGTCCATTTGAAGCTCCATTAAAGAATTATGAGGCGACTTGCCCACATAAAACAAAGTTTATAAATTGCATTGCTCACAGCGAAGGAAATCCGTCCAATTGAGATCCACACTTGACTGAGTCTGTGTGAAGCAGTAGTTCACGTAACAGAATACAACACCCACATCAGTGAAGTTTGCTATGCGCCCATCGAGATGCGTTTATCACAGCTAAGTTCACCATGTTAAAAGGAATTTTGAGACATTGTTTTCTGCAGGTCCTCGCGATGTAGGGAGATTTACACAGGACGTTTAAATCGTTATCATCTTGGGCTAGTAGGGGGAGATATTCTCGTCATTTCACTAACGCTGGCAAACGAAAATAAATAAGATCTCCGAAATCGCAATAGAGGGTTTGATAGCATTTTCCTCAAACTGGATTTTGAGCATTTATGGTAACTGTGTAGGAGTGTAAACATATGTGTATCAGATATAACTCCCTAAAAACGTTGAAAAAATAGCAGACATTTTAGTATCACCCTGTGAAAAATAAAAGCCGCTTTAAAGCTTGCGTATCTTGAGGATGAAATGCCTGGGATTATTGCACACATAAATAAAACAGATTCTAAAGAATTAATAAAATAGAAAAGAAAGGGTAGAGTATTAAGCAATTTAAAGGTATTATGTGAGGGATAAAGGTGTATTAGATGTACTAATAACTTTAGCATGACATACTAATGTTATTATTTAACTAACTTCTTTTCTTCTGAAGTAATTACTTCGTTACTATTTGACATTCAAAGTGTAAATCATTCTAATTAGGAAATAATCCATACTCATGTTATTGTGATAAAATGACAGTCTAGTTACTTTTCTATCACTTTGTTGTTTTCTAAACTTTTGCACAAATAGTTACACCTTGTTAACAGATAATGAGCGTATTTGGTATATTAGGATAGAGTCATATTTATACGCTTTGATAGCCTGCATTTAATATCCTCAACACTCTCATACCTGGTGCTGGGCTGACCAGCCACTTCCAGGTCTTCATTCTGTCCGGTCCATAGTTTCCTCTGCTCTCCAACAGGCATCTTACCCTAGGCACTGGCTTGTAAGTCCTAGGGAGTGTAAGTCCTACGTAAGGGGGGGGGGGGATAATCAGGTAAAGAAGAAGATATTTGACACAATTTCCAAAGCCACTCGAAACTGTAGTTACGAATCAATTCCAATTATTGTCACGCAGGCGTATCTTCCAGCATCGGAAAATATTTAGTATTTTACAAATAAGAGGATTACTTGGGATTATCTGCCAGGTAAAGCAAATAAATCCCCACATCCATTACGATCATCAACATTAACAATAAATTCAGAGTTTATGCTGGCCTACTCCGGTGTCCTGAGTTGTTTATTGCATCATGCAAACCGAGCGGGATGAGTCAGACGATAACGTCTGTGGAGGTCGTGGTTTCGGTTCTCGTGGCCAAACTTTCTGGTCCATTGGCTTTTTTCGTAGATTTTCGTGTCGCTAGGTGAATGCTGGAAAGATACTTATACCCCAGGGTTTCCTGTCCCTCCATTCCTCCTCACTTCTTATTTCGCTGCACCTCACACCCTGGTTGCCTTTTTTAGGGCTTTGAGTGTCGGCGTGCATGGCAGGGAATTTGATCCCTATAAGTTTTAGTTCCTGCGGATGGGGGTAAGTTTCCTGTTTCCGAGCCCCAGTGGATGCGCAAGCCTGTAAGATGGAGGGTTGGCTGTACGAGCCGCCACCAAGGAGTTTCAATCTTTAGCTGTTACGGACTCTGCCCTCTGCTATCGTCTCTCCTCGGGCCCAGCCAAGCTAGTATCATCTCGCCTCACAAAATATAATTTCATTTCATGAAATTGCATTCTACTAAACAGAAAGAAAACAGAAGCATATCATCTTAGGTGTAGGATAGTCCTCCATATCCCTTACCTTCCATGAAATAAATGGTACTTATTGAAATACGTATGTGTATTAAACAATTGTGTTTTCTTGGCATTACAACGCAGGAACGTTCACTCGTAATGATTAGGTAAATTTAATTCAAAATCTAGAATTGCCAACTCTGTAGGGATAACACATTATACAGCGCTTGTTATGGTTTGTAAACTTTGTTTCTTATATTACTTGTCACAAAAACAGAAAGCTATTGTGGTAGGACAGTGCTTTATTGGGTTTATTTTGGATGTGCAATTTATTTTTGTTTGATTCAATGTACAACCCCACATTGTCATATACTATTTCAACTGTTTTTCCTTGCAAAATAGAACAATATCGTACTGACTACTGAAGTAGGTAGATCACTACAAATCCAGAACTTACCCTTGATGACGTCTGTATTATATTGAAATCGCTTCGAGATCACACGGACACTAAGTGCAAAGTGGTGTGAACAGCTTAACGAACTCTGAAAGGCGCAGACTGTTTGAGAACAGAGGGGAAGCAGTCGTGTGTTAGCCAGTGAAGGTGCAGTGTAGATTAAGTGTGCATGGCGTTGTGCAGCCATGCTCAAAGTATTGCAGCAACTCAAGGAGTGGCAACAGAGGGTGAAGGGTGGAGGCGCCGGAGGCAGTCTCGTTGGGAGCACCGACCTCCCCACTCCACCCCGCCTGCAGCATCATCGGCCTGTTGCTGTGGAGAGAGAAGAATCGGTATGTCTACTTGTACTTACTCTTTCCTAAGTTTTAGCTCAGTAAAGACCTTTTTTGTTATGGAAAAACTGCATGAGGTATCACAGAACGTATCCTATCGAGGTGATGATGTTTCCTGATAGTGTAAATAACATTTAATTTGCACTAAAATATACAGAATGGAAGGGAACTTATTACATTTCTTCTAATATGTGCTTCATTGAAGATTTACAAACAAAAAAGTCTAATGACATTTTGTGATCAGCCGAGTAGGAAAAAAGATATGGTTTTTGTTCCAGATCGGATGCAGAATTCCACAACAACGTACGAAGATAATAGTTTGTTGCTTGTAAGATGCGTGTATCAACGTATTTCTGACTAAGTTTCGGTAGTGTTTATGGGACATCACACAGGGTTTTGAAATAATAATTAACAATTTAAAAGAATTGAAGGAATATTCCGAGCAGCTTTTTCAGACGTAAAGTAACTCAGCAATGTTGGGTTGAGGTTAGTCAGGGATCCGAGCAAGCTTCTGGATGTAAATAGGTCGGTCGCTTGCAAACTCGACACAGAGTAAAGCGGCCCCCTAGCCTGTGCTGCCACCTACCAGGAGGAGCCTGTTTATTTAGCCTGGCGCCTATTTTATGTGCCAGGGTTATTCTCAATTTACAGTTCACAAATCTGTTACAGTTATACAGTTTCAATATGTAAATAAACAATAAAATTAACAATGAAACATAATACGGCACATGTACATAAAGAACATAATACAGTTGAGCAAAAAATTAGTCCTTGAATTGCAATTAGAACACAAATAGTGCATCATAAATGAAGGTCACAATTGGGTGTTCCTCAAGCGCAAACAGTGAAGTACCTAGGAATGACACTTGACTCAAAATTAAATTGGAGAAAGCACATAGAAACTAAAACAAAAGAGTTAAATATCAAATATAAGAAAATTTATTGGCTCATTGGGAGAAATTCCGAACTCGACATATACGATAAGCTATTAATATACAAGCAGATGTTAAAGCCAGTCTGGACCTATGGAATACAGCTTTCAGGCTGCTCTAAATTGACCAACATAAAACACATTCAGACTTTTCAAAATAAAGTTTTAAGAACAATAGTTAATGCACCATGGTATATGCGCAATGATGACATACACAGATCTCAAGATCGACACTGTTATAGAAGAAATAAAAAAGACTGCAACGAAACATCATTTAAAACTGCAGCAGCATAAAAACAAAGCGATGTTGAAAGTGCTTAGTAAGTGTGAAGTTCGAAGATTGAAAGGAATAAAGCCAGATGGCTTAATGTGTGACCGCAAGAATTAGTGTAAACTTTGGGGGCCTTCAGTAGAAGACTCGTCTAAACATGTGAACTTATTTATGAAGAAAATATTACTAGATAAGCTCTTGCTTAGTTGTAATTTATTAAAAAAAATGGGTATAATTGTGGTACATTGTTTTGGGACATAACAATTCTGATTGGCCTACACACGCACAGTAAAAACGGAAGGCCGCGGCATGGCATTTCTTTACGCTCACAATACGCGCCGTTACGGTGTTTGTTTATGCACTGATCTGTTGAAAGTGACATTCACACAATCTGCAGTGTTGCCAGCTTGCCTGTCTCTATTTTGGATCTCAATCAGCATGTCCCATTGCTTGCACTATTGCTATACTACATGCTATGTTTATATTTCTGAATTAGTACCTACAACGTTTCTATCATTAATATTGTTAATGTGAGACTTATTTACAATATTTACATGTTCTAAGCTTTACGTTCCCATAGTTAATATTATTGTCTGTCTCTTGATTTCGACAAAACTAAAATACTTCCATCTCTGCAGGAAATAGAGACAAAAACATATGATACAAAATGTGTTCCAAATACCGATGTCTATCACTGCTTTAAATTAATGTAATGACTTCCCTTCCATCTGATATACGTAAATGTTTGTTGTCGCTTTAAAGTAAGCTATAATCGCTCCACCCTTAGATCCGCACCCGATGTAAACACAAGGCGTCAACAACTAACCCGCGATACGCCGGAAACCGAAGCACACCATAAAATATAGTACCTTAAATATTGGCGAGTTTCTGTGAGTTTTCAAGATGTACGATAACCATGGAAAAAACTACTTGAATGTAACGCGATAAAGATGCTATTCTTAAAACTTCCGAGTAAACATCGCTCTGTTGCATCATAAACACGAAGCATGAGTGCAAGTGGCGTTTGTTTGTGTTAGTCGCAGATGATATGAAAATCAGGTTATCGCGGAGGGATACAAGGGGTGGATCTAAGGCTGGATGGAGTATAAAGAAACAGTCGTAACTTTTGCTCATTAGTTGTTTATAGTGTACCTTCTCTCACTTCCAGGTTTACTCTAAGGAGAATGGAAATGGTGTATTTTGTTATTTGTTTCCAAAACTTAGCTTTTACTTCCATATGAATATTTAAGACCTGTCACAAATTTTTTTATAAGTTTCATAGAGGTATGTTAATCGTAAACACATTGAAACTTTATTAAAAATAAAGCTTCATATAACTTTTGGGCTTTCTCATCTTGTTTGACTGCAATTTCTGAAGAACTAATAATGTCCTATACATACGATACACTACCCCATTATCTCTAATCATTATTGCCACAATGCATTAACATTGTCATCACACATTTGCAACTCAATGAGCTTTATTTCAATGTAAAGGGTTTTATGTATCAGACATACTAGTTAGTTTCTTCTTTTTAATTTTAAAACTTATATTTCAATAAAATCCAGGTAATGTATTAAAACACCATAACTTTGCTTCTGATGAAGAAAATGTGTCTTTGTTTCATCAGTCAACTGTAAAGATACCATTGAGCATGTCTAAAAAATTCAGCAAATTATCTTAAATAGTATTCTAGATAGCTGGATATCTATTAGCATTGGGGAGATAGGACATTTCGACTCCCCTTAATACGACACTATTCGAAGGGTTGGAGAAAGTAAAGTCCGTTTTTCAATTAAATGAATTTTATATTTATGATATTGTCACCGATACCAACTAAATTAGGCTTAGGAAGTAGTACTCCTAAGGTGTCAAGCCACTCCCCTACTTCCAGTCCCTTCATAGCCCACAAGGCGGAAAGCCGGTTCCACATGTGTGCTAGTAGCTACTGCAAGTAAGGAGGGGAAGGACTACTTTATTAACACCTTCGAAGTACTCTTCACCAGGTCTGAACTAGATGAAAGTCGAATCTTTGACGAAGTAACATGTAAGTATATGTTTCTTAGTGTATTAAAATCATTCACGTATCTTAACAACTTCAATATGTTAGCTATTCCCAAACTTAAAGACTCATATTCCTAGAATATCGAAATAGTTGAGGATAGTACTCCAAAGCAATCTTTAAGTGCCCAGAAATGTTATACAGAACGAATAAGCTAGTCACTTAACCTTCCGTCACACGCGCGGTTTGAAAGAACCCGCTTAGTCGCGTGGGGCCCAGTAGGCCCTTGCTACGTTTTTGTGTTTATATGCCTGTATTTATTTTTTTACTTTTCCTTTTCAATTTGTTTATGTTTAGCTTTATTTAGGTTAAATATACGTAGTTGTTTATTAGTATTATCTTACCACATAGGTCAGCTAAAATATTATACGAATACAGAACACACAATTTGTATTGGAATACATGTTAAGAAAAAAAATTGAAACTTTCAGCTGCATAACTTGTAATTTAAATTTTTAACTTACTCGAATCATCTACTACTTCTGCGTTTTCCCTGACTAAGCAACTATCACAAATAATTTTGGCTTCTTTGTTCAAACAGAGGGGAGTGTTGCATTTACAACATGTATGTTTAGTTTCGCAGGTCTTTTTTTTTTTTTTTTTTTTTTTCAGTTACAGGGTTCACGTGGTTTCCTTTTCAATAAGGTTGGTGGTGTATTTGGGGAGTTATATATGGGTTATTCAGGTTTATATTTTGTCAGAAGACCTTCCAAATCACTGGATAGGTTTAATAGCATTGCTTTTCTTTGTAGCTCGACAGTAAAGCTAGAGCTAGTGCTTTCAAATACTCCTGTCTTGTGGAATATTTTTGACAATAGCCCTAGAATTAATATGTGTAATATTTTATAAACGGTAAAACATTACTGATTCATACAGATTGTCTTCTAAGGGTAAGGTATCATCGCAAAGTAAACGATGGGATTTTCTACCTTTTACTCGTGTCCAGCACAAAGCACTAACAATTTTTTGCTATGGCAAAGCAATATGGCAAAGCAATATTACACAGCTAACTAGGAAAAACGGATGTGAACAATGTGTAACGAGAGTAGACGCGCAGGGCCTGACTGGCCTCTACAGTACATAACTGTTGATTATTTTTCTGGTTGCAAGAATGAATAAACAGATAAGGTTGTCGTTTCAGCTAACAGTCGAGTAAGGTATAATGTTAGATGTCCCAGTTAATTACGTAGGTGCGTTCGTGCAAAAACTTTAAGTATTAAATAAACATAAGGGTCTCCCTGGACCCTAGCGACCAATGTGCATAGGGTGAGAAGAGTATAATGAATAAACGATCCAAAAATGCAATATGTTAGTTTTAAACTGACTTATTTCCAATTGTTGAGGACTTACAATGTTGCATATGCTTCAAATCTCTACACTTGGTTAGTACTTGTAAGCATTAGTTAATGTAATCAAAGATGCAGAACATCCAGGATCAAATTGGATAAGGTAGTCAATAGAAAAAGTGTGATGCAATTACTACTGAGAACAAAACAAAGACTGTTTGCTTTAAGGCTCTTTTTGTTTGTTTTAAGCAAATTTTGTTTACAGGATATGGCATTTCTCTGATCCACTTTGCTATTTCTCTCTATGCTTCCAAACACTACCTATCATCTTTTCTGTCTTATGCCATCAGTCTACACAAGCCCTCTACCATGGAGGAGGTTACCAGTTATGAAGTTCTGATGGCATCTCCTATAACATTCTGCTGAAATAACCATACTAACTTAAATGTCTTCCTTCTAAGGTTCCACTTTTAATATGAACTAACGAATTAGAATTCCTTAAATATTAACTGTGTTGCTATAGCTGGTTTATTACACATACCAGGTGGCCCAACTCATCCGTTTCATGGGCATTTCTTCGTTTGTTATTAATGTTATTGATATATTTTATTATTATTTTAATTGTTATTTTATTATTGTGTTATATAATTTATATTGTTTATATTATTAATATTCATATTAATTTTATTATTAGTATTATACCATGACCTTACTATTATGAACCTGTAATGGTCCATTTCAATTAGTTGTACCTTGGACGCTCGATCGGCCTACGTGACCCAATATCTTGACCACCAAGATCTCCTGATCTGATCCCATGAGATTTTTTCTTTTGGGGTCATTAAAAAAAATTGCGCTTGAAACAGCTATATAAAGGTGTTACGTCAAAGCATCGTTGAAGCATGTGCGTGTATCACACCCACAATTCTCAGAAACGTCCATATGGGTACAAGGAGATCGTCGCAACACTGTATCAATCAAAAGTGACATCATTTTGGACACCTGTTCTATGAATCAAGTCACCACAACAGTAGCGTTTGATGATAATAGTGATGAAAATAATCTTATCATAATAAACCATAACAATAACAGAAATATTAATATTAATATAGTGAAAATTATAGTACTAAAACTAATTAACATAAAAGTAATAATAACAATAACAACTCAAATAATTATAATAATGATAATAGTAAGAGAAATAATAATTAAGAATAAAGCAATAATAAAAGTAATACTAATATGATAACAGTAATAATAACAATACCTGAAAGTAATAATCCGGGAGCGAGGTTTTAGTTAGTAAACATAGGAATGAGATTAACAGCATGGAGTATTGAGCCGGCAGATAGCATGAGGACTGTGCTGCCTTCCACTCTACAGGAGCACAGCAATGTCACCCGCACTTCCACTTCCCGTTGTAAGTGCACGGTTAACTTGATGGATTTCGTACTAAATCCCCGCTCCGTGATAATAATAAACTACAACAACATTAATAAGAAACGAAGAAATACCAATTACTCATTACGTACCCTCATATTTGCAGGGGTTTTGTTATGTCAATTTACAATCTGTAATCCGTAATGCTAGACAATAACAACATATACAAGAATGAGTTTATTCCTTGGAATATAAAGTCCCAGTAATTAAAGTGGAAAATATTCAAACACTGTTATTGTACTCGTACATTATCACGGGCTACATACGATAGTTCAAGCCTTGGGAACTACCTCACATCGCTTGTCTTCTCTTACAAGCAGAACAAAGTTCACTCACGCCACTGGCGGCCGCTTCATAGGAATCGCGCCGTTACGTGCTGCAACTGATTTAGCTCACGAAGGGTTATCTACTTACCCCAATGCCGGATGAGATGGGCCATCTGGTACATGTAAACCATATTTATGTCATGTTAAACGCTTTACGATGTTTCACAGTGTTGAAATTGACAGGATAAAATAAAGAATAGTTGCAGACCAGCATCTAAGCGATAAAGATTAATGGAGTGGTCTACTATAGCAGGTTATTGACAATTTGAATCGTTAAAGTCACAAACTCTTATCGAATTTAATTATTTTCTGACGCAGTTTGGTCTTCTATGTCTCGTGAATGCAATAGCGTGCTGGTGTCCTTTACTTAAAATTTACCATATGAAGTAATAACTTCATCGGACTGCTGGAAGTAGTTGTAAACTTATTGTACTATATATATATTCTGTAAGTCAATGCTTCATGGGGCAGTTAGAAGATTGTACTTTCCTATAGAAGTGTTCAGTTGGTGTCGTTCGGTGTCGTACTAGTTGGTTTCTTGTTGAGAGAATTATTCCTCCATGGTCCCTAATTTATGTGCATCTGAGTTCACAAAAATTGAAGATTTCTATGTTACCCATATTAGGAAGTGGAGTGACCAAACTGCTGGAGAAACTTCCTATGTACAAACTCTGTTTTGTTCGTTTGTTATAATGCTGAATTTCGTGATTATTTTCAAAAGATTACTTCTCAATGCTAGGGGTTCCAGAAAGTTCCTTTGTAACATACATTATCTTTAGCGACCTAAATGAATTCAAAAATGCATTCTGTTTTCTTGCTCTGTCGTGGATAAACCCGAAGATTATTCTAAGAACAACTTCATAATTACAAAATAAACTCTGCTGGAAAAGCACCTGTTTTGAGCCAATTAAGGATAAAAATAACATGTGCAGAAGGCGAATTCACTAAAGTGCACGGGCATCATAATTATTTAACGAGGCCTTATTAGTTCCCCTTCTTTCTCTCTCTTTATCCCTCTCCAATGACAACGGTATTCTGCTATTGGCTGGATGTAGTTATAACCAATGACAAGTCGGCATGAAAGGAAAGTATTGATTACTTCAAATGACTTTCTAAGCTACAACTGTTGAAGTTTCACACCATGCCGTAAGCATTAGAAGCTACACCTGGCTAGATCGTTGGTGTATGGCAAGCTGGTAACAGAGTTCGACAACTTTCAGAAACTCTGCAAATTCACAAAAATGTAATTAACCGCCAAGAGAGGCGGTTTATTGCATAGGTATTACAAGAAAATATTTTATTTTAAAGCATAAACTGCATTATGATATAACGTAACAAACATGTTAAACCTATTTTGATACGAATTTTATTTGCGATATAAATGTGTGGATAATTTGTAGGACTAAAGGTTTTTATATTTTTCGATATAATATGATATTCACGTGGCTCTTCTACAAGACCAGGAGTATCTACCCTTCCTCAACCGACCTTTCCTTGTCCTCATAACGGCACCACGCCTCTAGTATTGCAACAATCAACAAGTGCATTGGTCAGTAGTTATGCCTCATCCCTCGCGCGTCCCCGTAAGACGATAAAATTGAGATGTTCTGAAACAATGCATTTTAATAAATTCGCTTTCTGTACGTACCAAAAGAGTTGAGAAAATGAAGCCAAATTAATGCTCAGTGTATTTTATAGACAGAAAATAAAAACAGCTCTTCAGAGTAAAAAATATTTTCCTAAAAGAGGTGCAGACAGAAAAATTGTCGTTTGTGAACATTTGCAAATATTTCGTTTCCAACGTGGAGAATTTCCCTATATCACGAGATTATTACTTTTTTTTTTTTTTTTTTTTTTTTTTTTTTTTTTTTTTTTTTTTTTTTTTTTGTAGCTTGTTTTCACGTTCGATCGCTGACTGAAATAAGCTTAGGAATTGAATAGAATGTAGACTATGTATTTGATTGTCACCATCGTGAGATCTAGAAAGCTCAGTTAATCGTCACACATTAAATAACAAATATGATAGACCGTCTGGGAGACCATACACTTTTTTATGGAAACAGGTTTGTTAGACAACGGTTGTCTTACGTAATTGGATTTAGTTTCATTGTCGTAACATAAGCGGCAGAAACTGAGAAAATATTATATTCCATAATTGTATACATATCTATGTATAGATAAAAACCGATACTTTTCGCGTATAAAAACAGAATTGAGTAACATTAATTTTTTAATTTGTTTGCCCAAGTTTCAATATTCTGTAAAAATATGTTTCTTAGGGATCTCTGGAAGGTTCCTTTTAAAAAATATTTTGAGCTAAAACGTTTATAGAATCCTTGTATTTCAGAATGTAAATTCGTTCAACCTTGAATAATATCTCAGTAAGTAGCTGTGCACTGCAAAAAGACGAAGTACATACGTGCAGCAGTCTTGCGTTTTCCTCTGACCATTAAAAAATTTCCATAGCGATTCACTAAAATACTCGTACAAAATCTTGTCTATCTGGCTCCTGTTAATGGAGAAATGTTAGCAAGTATGACGGCAGTTATTTGTACTTATGTGAAGATTCAGATAGCAGTCACCCATTTAAGAAGTAGGCTGATATTCATGGATTAATGAGAAGTAAAAATGGAATCCTTAATAAATATATCGTTTTAAAGGCTGAAAAATGTAAACGAACAACAGCAAACGTTTAGGAAAGAATAAATGCCACAGGCATTTTCACTACACTCTTGGGCATGTTAATGGCTGAAGATTGTGGTATTTTCAATACAACTTTAAGCATTATTTTTGAAAACATTAAAAACGACAAAATGTATATCCCACGGTATGTTTTGGGCTTAGGAATGGGAGATATTTGGAGGAGATTGGGCACTGAAACCAGATTTATTCTACCTATCCCCCTATCCCACTGGGTGGCCAGATCCGGACTAACGCCACAGACACTGACAGAGGTCACTAAGGTTCGGCGACACCTCCAAGTCTTTAGGTCTGCCGGGGCCATCTCAGGGGGATCCTGACGGGGTTCAACGCTCCCATATGCTGTCCCCTACCCGGATCCCACAGACAACCAGAGTTCCTGCGCACTTACCATTCCAGCCAAGTTGCACCTAAGGCCTTCGCTGACACTTGCAGCTCTTAAAGAACCATAGGGATGAATGATGAATGAAATTATTAATGAAGTGAAATGAAAAGACACGAAATAAGAAGTACGTAATTATCCTTCCCAACATTTGCCACGAAAAAAACCATGAGTGAGGAAGGTCGGCTAGAGACATTGAATTCACAACTTCCCGAATGCGATATCCTATTTTGTTCACGAAATATACTACCCTCGGTCCGATCAACCGAATGATTCGTCTCAACAGACTCAAAAGCTAATAAGTTTACTTTAATATTTCTACTAATTAGAAATCCTGTATCAAAATATTGTCATCTCTAACAAGATTCCTAATATTCCAGGTTGCCAGGTACCAACCGCTTTTCCTTTTCGGGTTCAGGTCGTCTCCATACATCAGTCTGACTTTCTACCATGCTTGGCTTCTCAAAAATTTCGTTTCTCCCTACGATTCAACCCTCCACCTGGAGGTCCAGGTACCATATTTTTATCCCCTGGCATAGGGGATCCCAGTTATAGCCATAGGCATTGGGTATCCATTATGGTCGCCTCTTACAATCCTTATAGGCTACGGTGTGACTTTCGTATTTCCCGGTCTGCACACGGGAACCAGAAAATCCATACTTTTCATATTTTTTCAAATAGTGCAATATTTTGTTTAACTTACCTTATCCCCCCTTTTATTAGTTTTGCCTATTTTTTATAATGCCAAAGTTCAAAGAATCTATAAATGTTTTTGTTAAATAAAAGGTTACAGACCGCTGAGGAGTTTTACTTGGTAATGTAATGTTCAATTGAGTAAGCAGTTAATAAATCTTCCCAGTGCTACTCATTCCCTTGAGCGACAGGAATGTACCTAGCGGAGACACTTTGTTGCCTCTTTCAATTATGTAACTAAGTTAATACAAGTCGAAAGTGCTCGTTTCAGTTTTATCTGATTATGCATTTTATCCGCTATTATAAAGCTTAAGTTAAATACAGCAGTATGTACAGCCTTGTAAAATAGCGTACATTCACGTTTTTACTAGCACTTAGGACATCGCAAAGTTCTAAGTTACGGGTATGAAATACAAAATATGAATCATATTGTTTGGCGCTATAATAATTTTGCGTCACTGTAGCGTTTTCATTTCTTTCTATCTCTTTTCTTGTCACTGTCGATTGTATGTATCACTTGGGCACCCGGATTTACCGATTATGCATTTCAACTACACATCAACGGTAGTATTTTAAAGCAATTTAAATCAGTCTCACTGAGGCAAAAAGGTTAAGGTACGGACGAACAGAGGAAGGGACTTCAGGAAACCAGGAACAGAGCATCTCAAGTACGCCATCGCGGCCCTTTTTGCTTCTACTTGGTAGATAGGGAAGAGATTCGAAGGACGACTAGAACCGGATGAACTACGAGCGCAACCATCGACGCGGTCACTAATATTTTCAGTTCGAACGCATCCAACGGCACTGGCCCCATCCACAAACCCCAGCGGCTCCTTTCTCTTATGAGGCTTACTGACCAGACAGCCAAGAAACCTTTATAAAGCGCACATCCACCGCCCAACCGCAACCCACTAAATACAACCTGGTCCTACAACCCTGAAATACAAGGTAATGTAGACACCTACTTAGAGATGCTAACCAACCTGAAAACAGATTATTCTAAATAAATGATAAGTTCGAAAATGAAGCAAATACTGATGTAATATTGTTCATTATACTGTACCCAATTACTATTAAAAATACGTACATTTGCACCCCAAACATCCTGCATAAGAAAAACAGTTACGAGAAAAGTCACACAGCATTTGTACACCCCGATGTACGTTCGCTGAACGTGCTGGCCGTCATAGCCGTGGTCACTGCAGCGTCTGTCTGAAGTTCCGCCTGGGGCCTGGGTGTTTGTATACATGCATATGTGACAAAAGGGGAAAAAATGGGAAAGAAAGTTAGGAGAAAAACGTCTATTGCTGTCCTCAACTCATACTTGATTGAAAATTCTATTAAAAAAGCGGTAAGTTCGGCCATTGTGATTAGAAAGGAAAAACCGCACTTGGGTCCTGATTCTGAAACTTTTATTTTCATTTGGTTACTTTAATTCTTTTATTTTAACTTTTTTTTTTTTTTTTTTTTTTTTTTTTTTTTTTTTTTTTGTAAAAACAAGAAATATATATCTTTTTTTTTTTCCGTAATTTGTGGAGCACTTGGTACTTTTTAATATCCGACGAAAAGTGTGCCCGTAAGAACAAGTCAGCTCCATTTGTTATATCAGGACAACACTGTGGTCATTACGCTTTAAAGTCCAGTTTACTGGTCAAAAGCTAGACCTTTCACTGCAACATTCAATATAGAAATCTCATTACACTGGTCAACAAAATGAGAGCGATTTTAATCATCGTGAATATAAAACCATTGTTCTGTGGAAATTTTTCCTGCTGAATTAAAATAAGCTTTTAGTTTTCCTGTAGCACGTCATATTTCAGAGATACGGAGTGGTCGAAATTAAATGAAACGTATACAATGTATATCCCAATATTGGTTTAGTGAAAAACGTTCTGATACAAACCTCCATTTGAAACCATAGTACGTATGACTCCTGTTGTATGATTTGTTTGGCAAACCCCTGTACAGCATCCAACAGCAATCAGCAAGCATGCCATCATTTCAGAAATCCTGATAACGATATTTCCTACATTCAGTGTCTTGGTGAAAATGCTTGCCCTGTTCGTCACAAAGTAACCCGAGATTCTCTGGAAAAAATCTACGTATGAAGGAAATGTATCTTAAGTGACACACGACAGCCCAAAGGGCACAAAAGCTTCTGTACTCCAGTTTTGTAATCAGGAGATCTATGATTTCCAAGGAAATTCATGCAAATCCGCTTAAATGATCACGCCTGAAGTTTCTTTTCACTGAGGCAAGATTGAAAGCTCTCATCGTGGTGAAGCTCCCTAATTTGAGGATCAACTAATTCCTTCCTTCAGTTTTACATTGCTGATTTTGGCGAACTTGTCAATCAGGCACTGAAAACCAGGAGAATTTGTTCTGCTCAACACCTTTATGAAATTCACCAGTCTAACTTTTATGTGAAGGGGAAGAAGGAGAATCTTTTGTGGGTTAACCAAAGGAATATTCTGGACACTACTTGTTCCCTGTTCGTATGTGATCCTTAATGGCCGCTCGCGCCGAACACAGTGTTTAGCAACAGCGCAACTGTCCCACAGGCACAGGAAACAGCAGTATTTGATCAACCCTCCTTGCATACCCACCAGCATGCCAATCACCTTCAGATCGTCACAGACATCCCACTGATGAGAATCATATTGTAGTTTTTTCAATCAGCACTGTCATATTCTCATAGGTCTCTTTCAGATTAGCGCAATGTGCTACAGGTGTAGTTGGCTTCTCATTCCCATCGTGCAGGAGAACAGCTTATAAACTTCTCTTGGAAGAATCTGTGAATTCTCCATTCTGCTGTGTCTTAAGGCAGGTTTTGAAATACATCACTATAGAGGGGCATCTATCACAAAGCACGTTGCAAAATGATTTCGTTTGCGATATGCTGCCACTCTGACGTCTGATGAAGCAAAGTTCTTTTCTTTTAGACAAGAAGAGAGTTCAGCCTTTTCTTTAGAGAGAGAGAGAGAGAGAGAGACAGAGATCCCTTACCAGATCATTCAGTTCATCTTGGTTAAACTTTTGGACACTGGAATCCTTCTCATCAGGAACAGTATTTCAAGTTACTAATAACACTGGTTAACAACCAAAAATTATCAGAAATTACAAGTGGATGTGACGGTATTTGTAACGCTGATATTAAATCTGTTTCCAACTTTGCTCTAGTACCTCTAGTTTCTGTGGTGAGGTCATTGTTATAATTCATTTGTGGCGTGTATACAGATATGTTACTTTTGTTCATCTTTCTTTCCTTTTTTTTTTTTTTTTTTTTTTTTTTTTTTTAATTTAGGTTCATCAGAACCTTCACGTCTGACTTCTAACTGGTTTATCATGCCTCGAAAGTGTGGAATCCCCCGGAAAAGTTCTGCTATGTCTGTGATTCATTTACTATGGCATCATAAAAATTTCAGGACTTTTCCATCTGGAGGATATTTCGGAACATAATGCTGTCTGTCGTGTATTAGAGACTGTGATACCCAATTTCATGTGTATTAATATTATAAACAAACAAAAGCTGTATATGTGAATGTATGTGTATTTATGAACAGTAATCCCAAAACCCACTCAACCGGCTTTGATAATTCTTTTTGCATTGAAAAGACACATTTTGAAGAAAATGCGCTATAAAGGTATTCTAACTGACATTCATAAATTACTAAACGACTACAAAGGATTTACTAAGTCTATGCACTGGAGTAGGAATAAATTCGATTAATAAAAAGCATACATGTCCAAAAGGTATTGCAATTACGTTGAGATTGTTATGTATGTGGTAGAACATGGATGCTACCTACAATGTAAAATGTAAAATAAAGCAAATACCGCTTATATACCAAGCAATGAAACTAGGGAGACTTGGGAGACGCGACATTTACCGCCGTTTAACACCAGTAAGTTTCGCAACCGCAGCCAAACGTAGGACCGGTGTTTTTAAACGGAATCTTCGTCGAGGAGAAAGAAACAAGCTGGCTCTCTATCACTCTCTCTCTTTCTCTCCCCTATCTCTCTCTCTCTCTCTCTCTCTCTCTCTCTCTCTCTCTCTACGATATTTGCTGCTGGCAGCCTCAATTTCTGTTGTAGGACTGATAATCTTATGAAATTTCTTGTAACAAACCCTGCATTCGAAGCTTGTAGAATTGTGTGGGAACAACTTGTTCTTAGCCTCCAATTTTGCGTGTTGTGTAGCAACGTAGTGGTGTGAGGTAGCATCCTTTGATTTGCGGCCGCCGCCACGCAATGATACACAAAGAAAATTACTTCCCTGCAAAAATTCATATCATTCTCTCAATCAAGATAAGGTAGGCTTTCACGACCGGAGTCAATGCAAACTGTAAGTTATTTCAGTGCTGTAATACTGTGGTCTATTATAATTAGGGATAGATGCTACAGACGGTTCGTTCGCCACTGAGCACCAAAGAAGAAGCGCTGGCCTTACAAAAAGGTCCGCGGTCGCCAAACGTGCAATTACGGAAGACGAACACATTATCAAGTACCAGGGTACAAAGGGCCTTTCATCCATAATACACTGCCGACTACGGCGGGAAGCAATCGAAATTTACTAACATCCCAACGATTTCAATAAGAAAGAATGTCAACAATTGATATCCATTCATCGAATGTAGGAAACGCTACATAACAGAAGAAAACAAAGTGAGTCAATCAAACCGGAACAACACCACAAGGAAAGTCCCGCCAGCATCAAGATCAATTAGTGGAGAGTGCTCTCAACATAAATATAGCAGCACACACAGCCACTGTATCAGACGCAGCGAAACCTTCCCCCGAAAAGTCTTTGACCAGCCACTGAAGATGTCCACCGCGGTAGTGGACGAAGCGTCTGGCACATCTATCTCCAGAGAACACAGCATAACAACCCTGATATGACTTCCAGATATATCGTACTATTCCTCACTCCTATAACAATTAGCAAATGAGCGCCATATCTGGACAGTAACAGCTACTTCCTGCACACGTTCTCCCTTACAGACAACGTTGTCAAGACTGTTCCCCACGGAATGTACAAAGAAACACCATGCTTTCAACACAATTGAGTTCTTTTCCATGTATTTCCATTTCAGAGTAATCAGTCATCAAGTAAATTGGTTTCTAGGCTTGACACCACTTTGAAAATTGAGAGAGCTTCTAAAATAAAAACAGTGGTTGGCTCGGCTTGAACAAGAAAATACCTCCTGACACCCAGTGCCTTACGTACGCTTTAACTGAAAGAAAAAACAGTAACTGTAGTCCGATAGGTGACATCCATTCATAAGTGCGTCATAACGTTGGAGCATACCTTGTTGCCATGACGTCCAGTAGCAGAAAAACAGCTTCTTCACCCTTCTGATCTGAAGGGCTTGGAAACTATTTCATTTTTAGGTGCTTCTTTACATTTCTCCATTTCTTCTCCTATGGTTTCCTGAACTATCTGGTTTTGCTTCGATGCATATTTGGTAGGATAGACATGCGCATACATTAGTGAATAAAATCCATAGACAGTACACTGTATTAAGACGATTTAGTTTAATCATTTTCTGGAAATAATAACTCCAGCTTTAGTTTGGGCATTATCCTGTTGCTTAGTCCACTATGTATAGCAAGTAGGTGAAGTACTATATTCGATCCAAAATTTCGTTGTGGAGATTTCACCGGAAATACTTGTTTTGAGGATTCCTGAAACAAAAAAGGATTTTTAGATAAAGGTGCGCGCGCGCGTGAGTGTATGTGTATGTGTGTGTGTTTCTCTCTCTGTGTGTGTGCGTGTGTGTGTGTGTGTGTGTGTGTGTGTGTGTGTGTGTGTGTGTGTGTGTGTTGCCTGTGAACAGCATAACTCAAAAACGGAAACTCGGTATTCAAGTTCTTTCAAGGATGCGACACAACGATTTTAAAGAAAATTTCTATATCCTAAACTACCCTTTACAAGGAAAATTGTTAGAACATTTTTATTTTCTCGAAAATAGCTCCAACGACTTTGATTAAAACTCCATATGTTTCAGATATTGTTATAGCAAATGAAATATTTATTTTGAATTTTATAGCTATAGCTCATGTAGTACAGTTTACTCTTGATGAATTTTGCATAAATTGTAAGCGGTAAGAAATAGGCCATATCTTACTATCCAAAAAAGGTAGATCTCGTTAAAATATACAAGTTATCTCCAAATGCAATTTTTTTTTTTTTTTTTTTTTTTTTTTTTTGTGGTGAACCTTTTCGAAGATAGTCTTAAAGTTCGTTGTTTGCTTTGTCATCTCTTGGCTGTGCAAAGAGAACGAAACTTCAAAACCTTCATATAGCGAACAGCTTTAAAACCTTTGACTATCACTGAAAGCCTACCTTATCTCCACATACCTCATACACCTACAACAAAATCAGCAATTTCTACAAATATTTATGTCTAATAATACGAAGAAGATAGAAATAGGAGCTTGTACGAATGGTTAGTACAAGAGTTGAGAAAGTCATGTAATGCAACACATCAGATTCTTTAAAGAAAGTTTATCTATGGTCACTTTAACCATGTTGACCTTATCACAACCAATTTACATTTCTTACAACAAAATTTGCAAGAATGACTACAGTCGCAGTGACTACAATGATAGTTTTCACAATTATGGTGTACAAGAATAACACAGTAACACAATAATAATTTAGTAACAATGTAATAAAAACTTTTTTGTAACACTATTGGTTAAACTAGTTAGTGGAATTCAGTTGATTTGAGTAAGTTGATTACATTTTTAAGGATTGAGTGCTGCATAAGGGTTGTGAGTCAGCGCGGTTGTTCGAATACTGAACATATAATGATGTATTCTATTGTTAGCGTTGTTATGTTATTTCCTTAACCCGGCTAATGCTATTCCAGTACCACAATATGTTTTATTTCATTCTTCAGCACATTATAAATCACCGACTCTCTGCTGTGATGAGCTTATTCAGAACTCGCTTTCTCATAAAATACTGATAAACTTTGCTTTCAGCGATCTTATGTAACCTGTAAAATGAAATGTAATGTCATTTACTGTTATATATTGTAAATTGACCGTTAGTCTACACGAGCTCAGAGCCCCTTCAGGTAACGTTGCTCAATATTTAGATTAGATGAATGAATAATACGGACATATTTGTGTATTAGTTTGGGGTTTTTAAAGCTCTCAATTTTCCGTTCAGAGAAATGAAAATAAAAAGAAGGAAAGAAAAAGTTCCCTACCCTAGTTAGGATTCTAACTCGTTATCAATTGAAAATGAGGCAGACGCGCATTACCAATATTTACACTATATGTATTTCTTGTACTGCATCTGCTTGCTTATTCCCCAAATATTCTTAGTATGGCACACAATTTAATGGCAGCTGACACCTGACCACTACTATTATTTTTCCTGATGTGCAAATAAAGTTCGTGGGCGCAAATGACATTTATATCACCAGCTTTATAGCGTGGTTTCAAAGCGCATTTAATTATATAACTTAGTAAGGCATGGCAAGCCTTTGATTGGATTTTGTGTTGGTCACCACTTCCTGCCACCCGCCATTCAATTTTGTATCAGCCATAATTCTGAAATCCGGAAAGCTTGAATGCATTTAATGGTCAATCATGCTACACCAGCCAGTTTCTTTGTGTCGAAAATGCCTATTCTACTTTTCCCTGACATGGGATGATCTCGCTTTCAAAACAGAGGTTGAGGTGATAGAAAATGGCATAAATATTTTTGTATTTGATCAGACCTGGGCAACTAGTGCTCTCTGAGCGCAGCCCGCTCACGGCCTTGCACTGATAACTGTATAATTAGCAGGTAAAAAAGCGAAGGTCGCTCAAGTTATTCCGCGAGTCGCCCAGGTCTGTATTTGCTACAAGGAAGCACATTCGTTTGTACCTCGTGCTTATGCTCTCATGTTTATAATAATGGTATTCAGACATATGTAAACTCTCATAGCACGTGGTATCCTCCGAACTAGAAGGGTAACCTGAAAATTCTACTTCGGCGTATTACAGTAGCCCTTTCGCTTCCATTAAAATAACGTTTTTTTTGCAAGAGCAACTTGTAATAATAACATGTGATGTCATCGTTATTGTTGACACACAGACTACCAACAAGACTTAACCTTACAGACTACACCCCATCCCTGCGGCGAAGAAAGTCGAAAAGGAGTCACGTGATAAGCACCACGTGACTATTTAGAAAGTTGAGCGGGAAAGGAAAGTAAATACGCGCGAGTAGTGCTTTGCAAGTAGTGTGCGATATGGATATGAGCCAAAATAAAAAATTCATGTGCTCTGAGTGTGGGAGTGCGTATAAGCATAGACACCATTTGCGGCGTCACGTTTCCAAAGCTCACCCGTGGACAGTGAATGCCGTTGCACCTCTACAAAAACCATCTAAGCGCAATTTTTTCAATTATGACGGAGCAACGGAAAATAGTTTATATGAAACTTCGAAGTGATACACGATAGACGTGTAAAATTGGAAGAACTGGAATTCTTATCATTTGGAGACTTCAAGAGTTGGAAAGAAGAAACTGAGGCGGCAACACGGCCATCCTTTGTGAAAATCCGTAGTTTTAATATTGCCCCTCAAAATATAAAACATTATTATGCTTGTCATCGCTCAGGCAATTTTGTCTCCAAAAGCAAAGGTATTAAGATATTTAAAATTGTAAGGTAGCAATAAAATTGGTGCAGTATGCCCTGCAAAGGTAAGAGGTATTGAACATGAACAAGGAGTATTCAAAATCCACTTTGTTTCAACTCATATTAGTCACCAACATGAATTAGCTCATTTGGGATTGACAGAAAAAAAAAAAAAAAAAAAAAGAAAGAAACAGTATGTTTATGTTCTATAGATTTATTAGCAGACAGTGTATTTATGACAATCCTAAAACAGGGACGCTATCCAACTAATGTATTTTTTCTTAGTATGTTTCAGTCAGTTGGGCACCCAGGTAAACTCACTATATTAGTATTTGTACTTTAAAATATAATTCCCTTTTCTTTATATTCTTCAGTTCTGTTAGCTATCATCACTTCATACATTTGAAAGTACATTATCCTAAGCATGGCCTCCTTCAGAAGGGGAATAAAGCCGGTGATCCTATGTTGTAGATTTATGTCAGGTAAAGGAACCTCAAGCCTGATAAAGCTCCTGAGTAAAATTAAGCTTTTTTATGCCCAATATGAAATGGGATGCTGAGAACCATAGCAGTTAGAGCATCCATAGAAACACTCAAACTCTATAGTTAGCCAGTTTAGATCAATCAATGTTAATTGTTCTTCACATATGTCATACACAGTCCAGAGCTGATAGATAGATAGATAGATAGACAGACAGACAGACAGACAGACAGACAGACAGACAGACAGACAGACAGACAGACAGACAGACAGACAGACAGACAGATAGATAGATAGATACTTTATTTCACTGCTTAGAGCATGGCCCGGCGGCAGCGCTGTCAATATAATATACAATTCTTTACAATATGATATACAATTCTTTACAATATAATATAAAACTCCTTACAATATAATATACAATTCCTTACAACATATATACAATCCTTTCATGCACTATGGTAACTATACAGGATTTCTTTTTAACCTCTCTTTGAAATTATTTACATTTGGAGGCAAAGTCTCCAGTAACTCTGCAGTTAAATTGTTCCAGTCATTAATTGTTCTATTGGTAAAGGAAAATTTACCTATATCAGTTTTCTGTTCCCTATTTCTTATTTTTTTAGAGTGATCATTCCTTCCCCTATATGATGGTGTCAACAACCGCTTTGTTATATCTTTCCATGCAGGTTCCCCCTTATATGCTCTAAAAATTGCACATAGCCTTGCCCGTTTTCTACGTTTCTCCAATGATTCCCAGGAGGTAGCAGTGCCTGTAGGGTTTTCAAATCGCTTTCCTCTATCAACAAATTTAGCTGCTCGTTTTTGAAGTCTCTCGAGTGCTTGTTTTTGACCAACCCGATATGGATCCCAGCATGCTGCGCTATATTCTAATATTGGTCGGATTAAGGATGTGTAAGCTAAATTTCGCTATTTCCCATTGCTGCGTTTTAATATTCTCATTACAAAGTGTAATGCTTTGCAGGCTTTTCCAGTAACCGAGTTTACATGTTCCCCCCATTCCAGTCTTTCATTTATTATTACACCTAGATATCTAGTGCTACTTTCCTGGGTATTCTCTTGTTATCTAATTTATACATCACATTTTCTTCTGTTCTTGTCCTTGAAAATATAATTGTTTTACATTTACATGGATTTATCTCCATTTGATTGGATTGCGCCCAGAGTTGAATTTTGTTTAAATCTTCTTGTAAGTTATTAACGTCACCTTCGGTCTTGATATTTCTATAGATTATACAATCATCCACAAATAGCCGAATTTGTGATGTTATCCCTTTCCATAAATCATTTGCATATGCTAAGAAAAGCAACGGCCCGATCACGCTACCCTGGGTAATAAGATCGTAGACCTACTACTTTTGGAAGAAAATTAATTGCTACCTAAATACTTTTTTACAACCACTGAAATTGATTATGATCCATTTAAAACGGCCTGTATTTTAAGTGAAAATAGATAATGACCTAGCCCCTCTTTACCCAAGGCACCCTTATTACTTAGGCTACATAAATACTGCTATTCATTGCATTGTATTTGTATTTATTTCTAGGACATACACAGTGGGAAGTTGTAGTTGTGTTTGTGGGTGTAAAACTAACAAGCTGTTAGCGCCCAGTATTGTATTTCATCGCATACTCGCCACACTTTCTCGTTCTGGTTATCGTTGCCGTTGCTGATGGTGTTGAACGAGCCTATATTTATTATTTTATGATGTAAACTTTAAAGATAGGGTATTCAGGCGTTATGGATGAGCAAATTTCTTAACTATTTGTAAGTCTTCCCGATCCCCACAGCACTTTTTTTGTTCCTTCTGTTTATGTCCCCTTTTAAACACCATTATCATTGACTTTTTAAAATATACTCTCAAACACCATTTCTTGCAAAATACAAGATTTGAAGAACTCTCGATTGACTTCTAATGAAGGTAGAGCCTACCATCGTGTTCTTCACTGTAGGCAGATATAAAGACTTTAGTAACGAAGTAGTATTTACTCATTTACAATTAACCATAAATAAACCACATTTAACTACAAAGTCAATAATGAGAGTAAATTACTCCATGTGAAATTTGTACTTCTTCAACTACACTTAAGGATCTGTCACTAGAGCGATATGACATGTATAAATGTGACTAGGATTAAATTGTTTGGCCTAATGCTGTATTTAAATAATATTAATGTTCACATTTTCATGATTTTCTCATGTAAAATTTTAAAACTATTGGTATTCAGATGGGACTCCCCTCTGGGAGGTCTGGCACGGGGTGCACTCAGCCTCGTTAGGTCCCGGGGGGACCAATTGAGGAGCTACTTGATGAAGAAGTAGCGGCCCCAGGTCTAGAAAACCGTATAACTGGCCGGGAGGGCTCGGGGCGCTGACCACGTCCCACCCTCCAGTACTGCACCTCACCAATGACGCCTGTAGTGGGCGAAGGTGGGGGACGCAGCGGCTGGGCGGTAGGCCTTGGCCCTTCGTGGGCTGTCGCGCGGGGTTTACATTTTTTTTACATTGGTATTCAGAGGGAGTTATACGAGTTTGTTGTTGTTGTAGTGTTTAACGCCCACTTTTACTACATGCGGCACCGCAGGCGGTGACACTGATGATGCATGAAATGAAGATGGACCACCGGTGGAATGAGATGGCGAGGGAAATCGGAGAACCCGGAGGAATCCCACCCCAGCGCCGCTTCGTTCACCACAAATCCCATATGTGGTGCCTGGGATCGAACCCGGGCCACTTTAGTGAGAATCGAATGGTCTGACCACTCGGCTACGGCGTGGCCTATGAGTTCAGTACCCAATTATTTTGTGATGTAAATGTATAAAAGTGTGTATTAAGAAGTTTATGACTTGTAAATTACCTATATGAAACTAGGTAAATAAAGTGTTGTTTATTAAATGGAAAAAAAGGTATTAATGCTTTCTTGCTAAAGTAAAAATATACAGTGCGACCATTTTGCAAAGGATAACTTATTTAAGAGCAGTTGTGATAGTAGCTAGTGTACGATAATGGGAGTAATTCTGGGATTACAATGAACTTAACGTAACATCGCTTGACGTGATGGAACTTCTAGTTTAGCGACATTTCTTGCTTCACCCTCTCGGTAGTTAGCAAACTGGTGGCATCAACTGAGGAATGTATTACAATACGCTAAATACTACGAAATAGCCCCGCAATAACTCGTGAAGACCAGCCACTTTAAGTGCGGTCTTTATTGCAAGTCGATAGGCTAATGCTGGGGTGGTTTATGCAATGCTGTGAATTTTCTTTCCCCCATTTCCTGTCATTTCATTTTCTTGCATTGTTCTCGGGTCGGAAGGTCAAGCGCGTGGACGGCGTGTGGCGGTGCAATTTGCTTTGATAACTTCTCCCTAGGGAGAGCGGCTTGTGTATGTTGGCTTCCGGCGACGGGATGTTACACCACGAGACATTAGGGACTCCGCGAGACACCCCCTCCCCCCGCCCCCTCCTGTCGGGTTCAGTGGCCAAGCGTTCTATGTGTCCAAATCCATTTCGGAGATATCCCTTGTTATGTGTGCGAGTTTCTGAAAACTTAAACCTTTCGTGAAATGGAACATCGTTGTTCATTTTTATATGTTACGTGTGCAAAGAGAACGGAATATCAAAGCTTTAAAAGATTTGACTATCGCACAAAGCCTACTGTATTCTAACATAACTCTTGCATCAACAAGGAAATAAGCAATAAGATAATTTCTACAAATGTTTATCTCAACTAATACTAAGAAGATATAGGAATAAGGGTTTGTAAGAGTGGTTAGTACAAGAGTAGAGAAAGTCATGTGAGTGCAACACATCAGACCCCCTAAGGTCTCAAAACTTATATTTCCGGTGAAACCTCGACATCGAATTTTTGGGTGTAATACAATACTTCCTCTACTTTACTATACCTGGTAGAGAAAGCAAAAAGGTAAATTCTGATCTTCCATTTGAGGAAAGTATGTATAAGTACTGCACTGTCTATCAGGGTGTATAGAACGATAGTCCACTAAGTTCTTACAACCTACTCAGACGGAATACTTTACTAAATAGGACCAGGATAAAACTAGTATGATCCGTGGATATTTTAAATAATCGTTATACTTGAACGAACGTACTTTTATCTATTTTCTAACCGTCCTGAAAAACGGTAATTATGAGTAATTATTACCGTAAAGTCATAAATCTCAACGCCCCAACGTATTCAACATTACGAAACCTATTGGTGCTGAAACATGCATTAGTTATCGATGTATTTTACACAAAAAATATGAACTATCTTTTCTGTAACATCACAAGAAATGTGTATCTAGATTATGTTTCAATTACAGAATTGGGCCGAGCCGGGCTCGAGTTCGCGCACTATAACCACTTCTTGGGACCACTGTTGCCCTCATGGGCTGTCTCCACCCCTCTAAGACAACCATTTCATATCCTAATAATCCTCGTACCTTTCATCCTCTTATTGCCAGTGTGTGCAGAAGGCACGGTTCAGAAAATTGATGATCAATCGGGAAAAGTCGGAATAAGTGATATTCCGTGTGAAATAAAGAACATGCCTGAACCTGGTTGTTTCTGAAGTGTTGTTAAACACATGTCACCTAGGTGGAAATACTCATTTCAAAGAACTGACGGAGTTTGCATTACCAGTGATTTCGTTGCTTCTTCTTGTGAAAGAGTTTTTTCTAAACTAGGTTAATAAAAATCAAAATTAGAAACAGATTGGCGCTAGATATGGTATATAGACGGAGTTATTCGGTCGCCTCAGCTTATGAAAGAAGGTGGTGGGTCCGGAAATCTGCAAGCCACCGAGATGTTAAGGTTTATCTCAACATCATATTTGTATAATGCTGCAACAGTTGAGGAAGATAATGAACTTTCAGATGAAGAGTGCGAGAAACAAAAGTGCTAAAGTTGTAATACTGATTGAGGTCATCAATCTTGAAAGTGGATACCATAAACATCAATACTGTTGCATTTTTATAAGTGTTCTGCTGATATATTAGTTGTTGTATCACATCTCTATGATGAACCATAATTTTGATTGCAAATCTATGATCTTGAGTGGCCGGTACGATAATTTTACTTTCAAAGATTGGCAACCCTGGTCAGGGCTGTCTTCTGATCTTACGTGGTATGAAAGTGGGCGAGGGCAGCCTTCTGAAAAGTTAAGTGATATGAAACCTGATAAGGGCAGTCTTCTGAAAACTTAAGTGATATGAATTCTAGAGGAATCTAGTAAAGTATAATCACTAAACGTACCTAAACAATACGATTGATATGAAGTGGTGGCCGATAGGTATGCAACACGTAAAGTACAAGCAATGCGGGTCTTAACTGATCAATTCAACTAGAAAAACTATCGTAGTCTGCACTTATGATAGCCTAGGGTAGTTTTACACTAATAATAACCGGTTAACCGCGACATTGATAGAGAGGGCTTTTCTCCATTAAGAGCACTGGTCTATCTTCTTTTGACAAGAAATGGAATAATTATATGTTGCTGTTATATATACGTGTGTCAAGAGAAAATACAAAATAAACAAAACCCATCTCTTCTGTTTGCAGAATCTGCCACACTGAGCGGAAACTCTGTCTTCTCTGTTACTCTTTTGCGTTTGGAAGACTGTTCAAATTTATTGGACATCAATGACATTGAAGTAATGAATATTCAGATTTTACTGATGTAGAATTTGATGCTTACATAATTCTGAAATACATAGACCAGTATAATTAAAACGCTATTAGTGAATAATACAACAAAATAGTCTTATCTTTATTAAAGTGCAGAGCTGTTGGGTGTTTGGTTTTGATTTGCCTAGTCACGATAATTCGCAACCATTGCTGCCCCATTTGCAGATTTCAGTGTTGTTTACCATAGCCAGCAATGACAATTTAGAGTTAAGAGCTCCGCTGTGTGTTTTTATCGTTATACGTGGACTTGTATTCAATTACATATGTTATAAACTTTCTTCATCGATTTAATATGACATTCTCTTCTTGTTACAGGTAAGTGATATCGACTGCAGTTCTACTGCTGGTAAGTGAATGGAATTCATGTGATACTAAATTGTGTAGCATAACCTGAATATAATTCATTAAAAATTAAGAAATATACCACTAAATGAGAAGAAATGGAAGAGTAATCTGGATGATAACTAAAACGCATATCAGGCAGGCGCGGTTCTACCTTAAGGGCACATGGTCACGTGCCCCTCCTTTAAAATCAGAATTAAATTTCACGTTAAAATAAGTAATTTATTCAAAATTAGCGCTTCCTTAAAAGCATGCCAGTTACACCCATTGATTACTAGTTTGTATACTCTTTGGTTGTACCAGTTGTATTGAAACTTGGCAACATGGCTGGGGTCACATTCTCAGTGTGACTTCTTCAGCTTACTGCTGGCCAATTGCAGCTTGCCATCTTCGTGCGCTTCTGGGTACCGGGTGGGGGGAGAAACGCGAGAATAACACTACGCCGGGTCACATAATTCGTGTGACGTTGATGTGAACAAGACACTTTCCTGGTAAAAGTTAGGATTTTGGTCACTAGATGACACTCCAATAGATGAATGCTAGCAGTAGAGCAGAGACATCTATTCTAGTGGAACTAGTTCTCATTTTGCACACTTCTGTGGTATACATAGCAGCACGTAACAGGAAGGTTTTCGATTTTCACGCTAATTTACAAGCATCAGGCTTGTATTTCTTTAGTTTACGTGAGTCTGTTGGTTAAGTAGTTTTCTCAGGTATGAGTTAATCTAGTTTTAAGTATTCCTATGAGAATATTACAATGAATACAATTAAATATTTGCAGAGTAAGAACTTAACATACGAGGATCGACTGTCAGCAAAACAGTTAGGTCCACCAAGACCAGACCTCAATATTGAACATGTATATAAGGATAAACATAGAACGTACAATAGAAAATTCAACAAATCATTTTATGAAAAGTGGGAATGGAGCTGCGGGTGTTCAGAAAAAAATGCATTGTTTTGTTTTCCATGTCTTTTGTTCGGTGGTGACGAAATCTGGACCAAAAGTGGTATTAAAGACCTCAAACATTTGTCTGAAAAGTGTAAAAAACATGGAATGTCTAAAAGTCATTTAAATAATGAAACAAATTTAGCAGTCTTGGGGAACCTGAATATCAGAGCACAGCTTGATGATGCGTACAGAACATCTATACGTAAACACAATGAGCTCGTTGAAAAGAATAGGTACATTCTATCGCGCATAATCGACGCAATTCAATTCTGTGGGGAATTTGAATTAGGCTTGCGTGGTCATGACGAGACAGAGGAGTCTGATAATCCAGGTGTTTTCAGAGGTCTCATTAATTATACTGCAGCCCTGGACAGTGTTTTAAAGGACCATTTAGAACACTCGACAGTATTCAAAGGAACGTCGAAGACCATCCAAAATGAACTTTTAGATGCCATTCTGACAGTATGCCGGGAAAATATCATCAATGAAATTAGTTCCGAAGAATTTCTCTCCATTCAGGCTGATGAAACGACCGATAATTCATGCACAACCCAAATGTCATTAATTTTAAGATTTCAAAGAGAAGGCAGAATAGTTGAAAGATTTTGGGGTTTTTTTGCAGTAAATGATAGGAGTGCTCGAGGATTAGCTGCAATAATTTTAGACCAGTTACATGAACTAGGTGTCGATAAAACTCCAGAAAAGCTTGTATGCCAAACATTTGATGGAGCTTCTGTCATGAGTGGAGAAAGGGGTGGAGTGCGTTCCCTGATAAAAGAGAAATATCCACGGGCAAATTTTATTCATTGTTACGCACATCAAGGGAATTTGATTCTGCAGAATGCCACTTCATCATCTTCACACAGCAGGATATTTTTTCAAGATCTCCAAGGCATTGGAACATTCTTCTCAAGGTCTCCAAAGAGAATGGATTTCTTAGTAGACTTCGTCCAAAGAAAGATTGGTTCTGTCCCACCAACAAGATGGTATTTTCAACACAGAACTGTAAATACTGTGTTTGAACATAAAGAAAATCTGATGAAATGTTTCGAACACATTAGAGACACTGAACTAAACGACAAAAACGCTTCTGGCCAAGCTGCAGGATTTATTCGCACCTTAAGAGACTCTCAGTTCTCATTCTGGCTGTCTTTCTACCATAAGGTTATGCCTCATGTTGCTATCTTCTTTGACTGCATTCAACAAAAGGATATAGATGCCGTTAAAATGAAAGATTTCATCAGCAAGTTTGTCAAAGCGATAGCGAATGTCCGAAAACAATATGAAGAGATTGGAATCCCTTTAAATGAGCCCATGTCAAAAAGGCGACATATTGATAATGGAGATGATCATATATCTGCTATCGAAGTTTGTGACAGGATTGTGACACATATCGAAGACAGATTTCAGTTTGCAGATCATTTGTGCGCATCTAAATTATTTTTTGTGGGCCAGTTTTCACAGTATAGTGCTGTTTTTCCTGAAAATGACTTTCAAACTACTTTAAAACTTTATCCAACCATAAATGGTCCGAAACTGAAAACCGAACTGGAGATATTATATGGACGCGAAGATTTCCGTACAGCCTCCGGCGCGGCCGCGCTTCTGCAGTTTTTCCTGGACAATAATATGTTGCGTACATTTTCTGAGTGTGTGACAGTGTTGAAGATAATAGTCACAATCCCGATGACGACTGTGGAGGCTGAAAGGTCATTTTCAACATTAAATAGAATAAAGACTTTCTTGCGCAGTTCAATGGGAAATGACAGGTTGAACGCTTTAGCTATGCTGTCAATTGAAAAGAAAATGATACACAACATCCCGGAATTCAACAAGAAAGTGATTGAAGAATTTGCTGCAGTAAAGAACAGGAGGATGGAATTCATATACCGAAAATAAATACAAGGTAAGATTTTATTTTTTGCATGATTACAATTAATTTTACTGTGCCCCACCTTTGTCGAACTTCACGAGCCGCCACTGATATCAGGTACCTTAATGAACTTGCAAGCAGAGGGGCCACTGCCCTTTGTTGAAGTGTATTAATAATTACATTCCATAGAATTGTTCTTCGGGAAGGAATTTTTCATAGGAAGCTAACTGATTCATAGCTCATCCATAGAGTGAATCGATCTTTTCTAATGCGTAGAAGAAAGTTGAATAATAGTTTATGAGATATTAGATTTAACAATGTTTAGTGTTTGCACAGAGAATATTAAGCTGGATAATTTTTTTATTCCATACTTTATTTTTTACCACATATAAAAAGTATCACCAACGAAATCAGTTTAGCATGAAAAACATTACCACTATAAGAGCTCCTTTAGATGTATATCATCTTCGTAAAAGTAATGTTATATTTTAAATTTTGATGTAATTTATATTTTTCTTTCTGATATATTTCATGTCAAAGCTCAAATACTGAAATTTGACTAATGTAGCGAGAGACAAGAATTACGTTTCATTTTCATTATGGTTCAAGGATGCGAACCCATACACTCAAAATCTGAATCTCCTTTCTTACTTCTTCATAAATCTCTGAAGTTATCGCTTCATTTTGTTGTGTTAGTGTGCAATTGTCATCCTTAACTTCGAAAAATTAGTAGAAGTTGAAGCAAATATTCAGTCACACGTTAGAAAGGCCATTTGAAGCAGCAATCGCCAGTCGTCGATGTACAATTTTGAAGCTAATGCATCAAAGTCCTTTAATGCCGCCTCTTTGTTGCCGGTAGATCAATGAGATTTCTCTTCCTGTGAATGTGTGGTCTTTTGTTTAGAAAGGATGATGCTAATTATGGTGATAATGTAATTTAATAAAATTTCCAATCGTTTCATAATTTGTACTGAGACGTTGCCGACCAATATAAGTAGATTATAAAACAGTTTACCAGCCAAGCAACACTGTGTTCATATTTAAACATTTGCTAACCCTGGTATTTCAAATTTGCGACCTTTGACTTCTACTGCATCTCACGCTAAGAAATAACGATGTCTGCCCGTCGATTCACCACCTAAGAGTGTGGCCTTGCTCTGAACTAGTGATAACTTTCCTCTAAAAACCGTTACACTTTACTCAGCTTTTCAAATTCGCGACGCTACTCCTTTTTAGGTTCGTTTTCTCTACTGCTTTTATTGAAAATTATTAATTTAAATATTATATTTTAAATGATTAATTTCCTAAATATATAATTTCAGTATCAAACCTTCAGTGCAGCGGTAACCTTACTGACAGCAAGTCGCTTGATAAGAGGCTGATAGGTAATTTCACCGTTTCATGCTTGGAGCCCTCACCCTAGCTGCATGGTCTTAACTACATATCAAGAGGGAAACAACTTTTGTAACCACGGGATTATTTGCATGCCTATTCTGCAATGGTTGACTTCTGTCGATAATCAGTCTTAAACATCATTTTAACCTACAGCTGAATCGCTGGATGGCAGAGATACTTCAGGGCGTCAATAAAGGGGAAACGAAAGCTTAACACGTGTGTGACTTTCATAGCAAATAAGAATACTAGAGCAATTACCATATTCACCAGATCTTTACGTGACACTGAAGCCTTGATATTGTGTTGGAAGACTGACGCGTGCATACTTGGTACAGAAGATGAAGTTGTCATTGCAATGCTACTGAGATTTAGCTGCACGATTTGGCCATGCGTAATCTAATACTGTAGAAACACTTAATGAAAAACAGACGGGATTTAGAAAAGGAGAAATTGTATAGTCAATGTCTTCTCTCTCAAGAATATAATTGAAAAGCGTAAATAATTTACTTCAGAAACACATATCCCCTTACAGACTACAAAAATACCTTTGCTAAAATATCTAGATTGAAATAATGGGAACTACTAGAGAACAAAGGAGACCCAAAACATTTAATCAAAGTCATAGAAATGTATAGGCAGAAACCAAAATCAAACGAGTGAGTGTGTGTGGTGTTTAAGGGTCAGTCGACAACTTGGTCATTAGGGCACGACCAAAATCAAGACAAATTACGGAGAATCAATACTGAATTCAAAAGTGGTTAGATAAGGTTGCCCAATGTCAATCGATCGTTTTAATATATATACACGTCATGATAATGATATGGAAACAGCAAACAGTAGGATATTTATTTTAGGTACAAGTAAAAACAATGGTATACACAGATGATTAAATATTAATAGCAAGAAACGAGAATGAACTTCAAAGACTGGTGAATAAGTTATATCAAATAACGAAGCATATACATTTTAGTATGTATAAATAAAACAAAAATAATGGCATTTAAAGGCATCCATCCAGTTGGGTCTAAAATATTTAATAGTTAATAACATAACTGAACAAGTCTGATCATTTGAAATAGATGTTGAAAACAATTAAATTAATGCAGCTACCTAAGTACCACAAAAACAACCTTGAAGAGTAAAGCAAGGGACGATTACATAATAAAACTATACAAAAATACCTGTGCTTTTTAACATACAGCTCAGAAACATGGATAAATGATGGCACAACATAAAAGAAATATACAAGAAGCGGAAACGAAATTCCTTAGAGCCATAGCTGGATATAAAAAAAATAGCCTGACAATTATAACAATTAAAAGTAGAAGGATTAAACAAAACAATAATATTATACAGAACCAATTGGAAACAGCACATAAATAGAATGGAAGAAAATAGAATTCCCAAAATAGCAAGTAACTATCAACCACAAGGACAAAGGAACAACCGAGGAAAAGGTGAAAGAAGCATGACTGGAGCCGGAATGGGTTGAAGAAAACTAAGTAGAAGCAATCTAATACTGAAAGCCACAAGATGTGCATACTTAATACTTAAAGCAAGTGAATACTCGATAGAGAAGTACGAGTATCTCTCCTAAGACCACACTCTCGCGAGTATAGGTTAGGTTGCGTGGGTAAGGATCGCGATTTGCACTCACTGATACCGGGGAATCTCGTGGGGAGGGAACGTTACCGCGGGACAAGATCGATCCTCTGTTACAGCAAGTACAGTTCCCATCAGAAACAACAGCCTCTTAGTTGCACCTTTTCCCACTTTCCTTGTGGTGCACAGCGCTATAAAACCATCTCTCTTTTACTCCCCCTATTTTCATTCTTAAAACGGAGGAAATTGCTGATTGAGGGAAATGTGCACAAAGATAAGAGACAATACATTTCAAATTATTGTTTTCATGCAATTGTAATGTGATTATATTATATCAGCTTAACACCTATGACATCTAATCCCCATTACTTTGATTACTATAATTGCAATAATTCAAAGAATGAATGTTCAGTAACACAGCCAAGGAAATAAAGAAAATGAGTGCTTTAGAAAGTATTCGTGAAGAAACCTGGTAAGTGGAAAGAGGAAAGTGGAAAGTGAAAATATGGTAATGAACCTGTATTCCAGAGAATTAATGCACCTAAAAGATGACGATGAATTTAAACATTGGATTTTTTGGAGGCAATACATTTTTGCTTTTTGTAACGGTACCTGTGTTTTGAGCAAACGATTTCATGCAAGATATAACACATGCATCTAGTAAATAGTGACTATATAACTAACAAAAATTTAATTATGGCATAAAATTGCAGAATTTCCATTATTATGGTCAATTACTTACAAGGATTATTACAACATTCATCAAATTGGTTCTCAGTTTAGCTAAATTTCAGATTAAAGGGACAAAATGTCTCAATATGTTACTGCTGGCGGTTTACTAAAACATAAGCTCAGGTTTAGGAATTAAATAGAATAGAAATTGTGAAGACATCCCTTAATGTAATTTACACACGGATTCTGGATGAAAATGTAACATTCTGTCTTTAGTACTCTAGAAATGAGGCACAGAAATATGTTAACTAATTCATATACGTTTACGCTATTTAAAGGTTTCGAACTTTGGTTGCAAGATTGGCAAGTTAAAACAAATGACTCACATATATTTTATTACAACATATTTAAGCCAGTGCCTTAGGCCACCTCCTCTTTTTATAGTGAAAATACAGCAGGTATGCACAAGATATAAGTGTAATTATGGTTTTGAGAAATTTCAGTTTGATGTTCTAAAAATTCTGCTTCATACTAATTGCTGCCACACTTATTTTTCATTGAGTCTGACAGACTCGTTTTCGATACTGTAATAGAATGTATTTATGAAAAACAAACACATGTATCTGAATCCAAGTCAAAATCTAATGGTGCTCAGTAGTTATGTGCATCTTAGAATTGGATTTAAACATCTAATTCATGCAACATGCGGCAGAGCAAGTCCTTCTACCAAAATATGTTATTAAATTGTAGTTTTGCGGTAATTTAAAGCTACTAAAGGAATGCTTGTCATGATTTTGAAAGCTCAATTAAATTCTTAAGCAGAACCTAAGCAACAGGGGATTCGTTAAGGTAACCACATTGCTATAATCACATTACTCTTTGCACTTTTAGTATAATCACTGAAGCTGCTTACCTGTTTCACCTCGTATTATGCAGCGTTAGGATTATATTTTGAGGTCATAGAGCAGCAACAATAGCCATCTTTATAGTTTGTACCAAATACAAATAGTTCACAGATAAATGGATTAGAATAAGTTTTCTAGATACATAATGAAATTTGGCATTGATTTTGGAAATAAAGAAATGGGAGTAAAGAACAAATTGCATGTATTTCACTCATATGACTTACTCTACTCTTGTATTCTTACAAACACTTACACCTCAATTTTGTTCATGTTAATAAAGACAAACATTTTCATATATTATTGATAATTGTCTTGTAGGTGCAAGGAAATATGGGAATGAAGTGGCTTTAAGCGATAATCGAGTCTATTAAATCTAGTCACTATGTAACGACTTTGAAACTCCGTTCTCTTTGCCTAACCTAAAGATGCCTAATAAGAGCAACTCCCATTTGAGAAGAGTATAAATATTGCAAAATTCAGACAAAAAACAAAATGGTTGACCCCACAAAAAAATACATTACACAAAAATTGTGTTTTAACGACCTCATTTTTGTGCAGTAAGACTTTGTCTATCTCTTACGGTTTATCAATATGCAAAAGTCACTCAGAGTGACTGAGTACATTCCCAGAAAGTTCATCTGGCATAAAAATGTTTTAAACATATGTTATTTTAATAAAACCGTAAGAGCCTTTTTTGAGAAAATTACAATTTTCTAAAAATTGTCCATGTAGGTAAGCTGGCATGGATCGGTTTTCTTGAACAACTTGGTGCCTTATCCCTAGAAGATGCTGAACTTAAATGCCCCCTTTGGTATCTAACTGACTTTTAGTTTTTTATTTATGTGGTCACAGACCCACATACAGATGGGCGCGCGGACCTTTTTTTAAAAACGCTTTTTTTACATTCAGTGGGCTCTAAGCGTGAATTTCCGCTGAAATCCCAATATTAAATTTTTGGGTGGAATGCAATAGTTCTACTTACTATAGGACATAGTAGAGGGAGTAAAGTATATCGGTTATTAATTTTTGAAAAATATGTTATCATACAATTGTTTAAGTTCGACTAAAAAGCCCGCAGGTGTAACTACCTATCTGTGAATTCGCTAAAATAACAGCGGTATTCATGAGAAATAATGTACATGATGTATTCCGTACACCACTTCATGGGGGGCGTTATTAGAGTTCTGCCATTATGAATAGCCTCGCGCATATACAGCTCAATTACCAACCTTGTCTGTAAGCTATTGAAATGATTAAACTCATTCAGGTCATTTATGTTAAATCAAAGACTCTTTTTCAAACTAAAGCCTGGGTAAACGCACTTACGCAGAAATGAATGATTCGATTTTATAAAGATAGAGACTCAATAATAGCCTAACACCATTTTTATCCTGGACTCTTGTTACTGAAGGAGATAATCGACTCCCTGGAAAACTGATATAATCTATGGATTTAACTACAGACCAGAGCGTTTTCCTCCTTTCTTTTTCTTTCTTTCTTTCTTTCTTTCTTTCTTTCTTTCTTTCTTTCTTTCTTTCTTTCTTTCTTTCTTTCTTTCTTTCTTTCTCTCTCTCTTTCTTTCTTTCTTTCTTTCTTTCTTTCTTTCTTTCTTTCTTTCTTTCTTTCTTTCTTTCTTTCTTTCTTTCTTTCTTTCTTTCTTTCTTTCTCTCTCTCTCTCTCTCTCTCTCTTTCTTTCTTTCTTTCTTTCTTTCTTTCTTTCTTTCTTTCTTTCTTTCTTTCTTTCTTTCTTTCTTTCTTTCTCTCTTTCTCTCTCTTTCTCTCTCTTTCTCTCTCTTTCTCTCTCTTTCTCTCTTTCTCTCTCTTTCTCTCTCTTTCTCTCTCTTTCTCTCTCTTTCTCTCTCTTTCTCTCTCTTTCTGTCTCTTTCTTTCTTTCTCTTTCTTTCTTTCTCTTTCTTTCTTTCTCTTTCTTTCTCTTTCCTTCTTTCTCTCTTTCCCTCTTTCTCTCTCTCTCCCTCCTTCTCATCCTCCCTTCCTTCATTCCTTTCTTTCTTAATAATGGAGGGGTTGACAAAACTAACATATAGGTACCACTTTTGTTCCTTTGTTATTTTAAAGGGTCTTATTTTTCATCTTTCGCTTCCTTCTTGTTATTCTCCTGCTTGTTTTCCTTGTTTTATACACATAATGCCGTGTGTCCACACATGGCCTAGGTGGGACTCAAACTCGCGATCCCCTGCGCCACGAAGCACCAACGCTAGACATTACAGAGCCCGGCCATGGGGACCGGGGATTACACTGCGGTCAAGTTTTCGGAATAAGACAAAAGTTGAAATAATACAGAATGACTTAGATATGATTTCCAGCTAAGCAGCATGTGCTTAGCACAACATGCGGAAGTAATATTCGAATGTTTGTCATCAATATTGGAAATATGTATACGTAAAATAAAAACTTCTATACTCCATCCAGCCTTAGATCCTTGTATCCCTCCGCGATAATCTGATGTTATCACCTGCGACTAACACAAAACAAACACCACGTGGACTCATACCTCATATTTATGTTGCAACAGAACGATATTTATTCAGGAATTTTAGAAATATCGCGTTACATTTAAGTAGTCTTTACCAGGGTTATCGTACATCTTGAAAACTCACAGATAATCGCCGATATTTAAGGTACTCTATTTTATGGTGTGCTTTGGTTTCGGTGTATTGCGAGTTCGTTGTTGATGGCTTGTGTTTACACCAAGGGCGGATCTAACGGTGGAGCGAACGATGTGTTTTGCACCCACATGCTTTGTCTACTCTTCTACAAACTATTCTTACAAACTCTTATTCCTTTATCTTCATGTTAGTTGACACAAGCATTTGTAGAAATTATCTTACTGCTAATTTTCTTGTAGGTGCAAGGGTCATATGGCAATACAGTAGGCTTTGAGCGATAGTCAAATCTTTTAAAGCTAGTCGCTATCTGAAGGTTATGAAATTCTATGATAAAATGAATAACGACTTTCCATTTGAGAGAAGTATAAGTATTGCAAAACTCACGTAAATAACAAGGAATATCTCCGAAATAGTTCACTCCACAAACAATAGCTTTTGTACATAACTTGTGTATTTTAACGTGATCTACATGTTTTCCTTAGAAAGATTTGGCGCTATCTCTTACGGTTTACCAGTTACGCAAAAATCATCAAAAGTAAACAGGACTTCGTAGGCTATAGACCAAAAACTCAAAATATACCTACACTTCATTTGCTATACAAATATCTTAAATAAATGGCATTTTAATCAAAATCCTTATATCTCAAGCTCATGGTCATATATGTATTAATCATTCATTTCCTGAAGATGACCATGGATTTTATTATGGTCAAAAGCGCGAACAACTTTATAGAAATTCGACGGTTGGTAACCCTAGAAGGTTTAATTAACTCTATACTTATGTAAGTTCCACACCACGCAGTTTTCCAATTATATTAAACTATACAAATGTCATCAAGTAATTGGACCCTATAAACCACTTACGGAAAGTTCCGTATATTTTACATATTTATTCACTCTTCCTCTTAGTACCTCAAACACATAACGCAGAGCAGTTTTAGAATTAAAAATCTGATGTGTTGCACTCACATGACTTTCTCTACTCTTGTACTAACCATTCTTACAAACTCTTATTCCTAAATTTTCTTCGTGTTGAGATAAACATTTGTACAAATTATCTTATTGCTTATTCCCTTGGAGGTGCTAGGGGAATATGGGAATACAGTAGGCTTTGTGCGATAGTCAAATGTTTTAAAACTTTGAGATTACGTTCTCTTTGCACGTTTAACATATAAAAAACTGAACAACGATGTTCCATTTCACCAAAGTTTAAGTCTTTCGAAACTGTCACAAATAACAAGCAATATATCCGTAATGGTTCACTTTCCAAAAACAAATTTATTCAGACATAAATTGTGTTTTAGCGAGATCTAAAATTTTCCATGTAAAGGGTAGTTTAGGGTGGGGCTATTTTCTTCAAAATCTTCGTATTGCCTCCTTGAAAGACATTAAACTCAAATACCAACTTTTGTTTTTAACCGACTTTTCATTTTTCGGTTATGCTGCCCACACACTGACAGACACACACGCACACGCACACGGACCTTTTTCTAAAATGCCTTTTTTGGATTCAGGAGGGTCTTAAAACATGTATTTCTGGTGGAATCTCGACATTGAATTTTTGGGTGGAATACAATACTTCCCCTACTTACCAGCAGAGAAAGTAAAAAGGAATAATAAACATTGTCCGTGTAAAGGGCTGTTTAGCGTGGGGAAACTGGTGAAGATCTCCATCTGCATCATTGAGGGTTGCGAATTAAAATATGAATATTGGTATTCATCCGAATTTTCATTTATGAGTTACATCGTTTGCAGAAATACAGAGAGCCCTTTTCCTTTCTTAAGGTTGATGGGATCCCAAATCGCATATTTCCGGTGGAATATCGATACTGAATTTTGGGGTGAAATATTACACTTTCTTAACAACAGGTAGAGAAAGCGATAAAATGGGTGGAGTCCAACACTGCGTTGTTTTCATATTTTCAAATTCTTTTCAACGGTTAGAAATATATTATGATTTAACCATCTTTGATTTATTTTCTTAAATTGCGAGCTTAATATAATTATTCAGGTTTTCTAACAATTAAAGAATTAAAAGGTATATGTTTATACTGTACCTGTAGGTATTCACCTGGCTGCCTGGCAATTAAAAACATATTTTAGAGAGGTTCTACAAAATGCAAAGGTGTCAAATTTGTCAAAAACTGCTTTGGTTATTTCTCCTTCGGAGTATATTTATCGTGAACCCTAAATCTAAACGTTTAAGACTCATTTAAGGGACTCCAACTCTGGGTTAATTTGCCACATTTCTTGTTACCCCCTTCTGTTTCTTTTAATGAAATACTTAATCCTTCATGAAGAGAACATTTAAACTGGTTCCTTCTCCTTGCGGTCTCAGAGCAACACTTGCAGAGTACCCAACATTCAACGGGAGATACATAAATTGCTAAGTCAACATAGTGACATCGGGATTCCGCTACGAACATCAGCGATTCCATTTATTGCTGCGGCGAAGAGCGTGACACTCAGGATGGACCCCTGGGGTACACCATTCTACTGGATCTTCTCGTGTGATAGGGTGTTGTCAATGCGGACACGTTCTTGTATAACATTGTTATCTATGTACAATTCGCTAAGTTCAGCTAATCAAAGATGCAACATATTTTGCATGTTTTATCCCACAAACAAAGCGAATATGCAGTCATTGTCACTTACTGTGTAAATTAAGCCGAAAACGCTTTCTTGTGCATCCATTAGCTGACAATATCAATTTCTGGTACACCTATATTATAGTTTACAAGCTAAATTTTAAAGCGAGAGTGAAATAAAAGGTATCTTCTGTAAAAATTGATACTAACTATTAGTGTTGATGTTTGACTGCTATGAAGTTATTCTAAATTCTGAAACTACGTGGAGTTTACAAGATTGAAGGTCCTCTCCATAGCGCAGGTGTAGTCCTGCTGCTTACCAAGCGGGGGACTGGGGGATCCGGGTTCGATCAACTTCCAACGTTCCAGTCCCGGGAAGCCGAGTTTTCATACTAAGAAATTATGGACTTCAGTACAATTTGGGATAGCCTTGTAATAAAACTTTTCATAATACTGTGAACGAAATTGGTGTTGCAAATATGTGCACGTAGAAAAGTGTGTATGTGTGTGCGTGCTTGCTGGCTTGCATGCCCACGTAATTAAAAAGTCCAACGAACATCTTGAAATGTGTTGTTAGGCACAAAAATTTACTACAGATGTAAACCGTTAGCTTTTGTTTTGGCATCCTGTTGCAACCTACTTTGGATTACTTAATTGGAAGGGATTTCCAAACAAACGTTTGTCGTAAAGTGGATGGTGGTATATTACTTTATTTATCCTACGTAGTGGGTGAACAGATTGTAATTTGTAATTGCCGTAACAAAATAAATGCAAACCTGAGTGTAGTAATGTTTCATTGGTACTTGCTCGTTTTTATTAATGTTACTGTTGTATTGCATTATTGTTATTATTATTATTATTATTATTATTATTATTATTATTATTATTATTATTATTATTATTATTAATATTAATATTAATATTGTTATTATTAATATGAGTATTAATGTTATTATTTTGTACAAATGGGCGTGGCATCCTTACAAAATTAACTTCAACCAACAAGTTTATGGTAATGATTTTATCCGTAGGGTTGATTAATGCATGATTATTCGATAAATACTTGTCGACATGCCTGACTTTCTTGAAAGGATTCTACGGAGTGATGGATGGTGCTTCAGTAAAGATAACGATATGAATAGATACAACATACACTACTGGGCCCCTCACAATCTTCACTGAATACAAAATGCTCATTTACAAAACCAATGGGACGTGGCGTTTGGAGTCTTGGAGTTGTCTTTCTCCCAGCAGACTTAGAGGACCACGCTATCGGGAATTCCTGCAAGGTGAGCTTCAGGAGTTTGTGGTTCTCTTCCGGTACGATGGTGTTAAAACAGGTTCCAACAAGATGGTGCACTACCTTACTACAACGAACCTGTAAGGGTCCATTTCAATTAATTGCACCCTAGAGGCTGAATCGGCTTAGGTGGCCCAATACCTTAGGCACCAACATTTTCTGATCTAACTTCATTCGATTTTTTCATTTGGAGTCGCATCAAGTATATTGTGTTTGAAACAGATTCCGTCAAGAAAGATGTCTTACATCAAAGAATCGCTGAAGCATAACCTTGTATCACAGCCGCAGTTCTCAGAAACGTTCATATAAATACAAGGATACGGTTGGAACATTGTATCAATCAACAAGCGCATCATTTTGAACACCCATTTTATTAATGAAGTCAGCATATCAGTACCGTTTAATGTTAATAGCAACAATGAAAATAATATCATAATAATAAACTATCTAAAACATTAACAAAAATATTAACATTGACATAATAATAATACTAAAACTAATGATTTTGATGCTAATAATAATGATTATGGTGATAATAGTAATAATAACAGAGCATAATGATAACTAACAAAATAATAGAACTAATAAAATGAGGATACTAATAGCAATAATCATAAAGATAATAATGATGAGGACAAGCATAATGATGATAAAAATGTTAATAAAAGTTAATAATAATAAAAACTAAAACTGTAATATAGTAATAACCCTAACTAAGAATAACAAAATATGACATTAATAAGAAACGAACAAGTGCCGTCATGTTTGCATGTATTTTGTTATGGCACTTTGCAATCTGTAATCCGTAATATTAGATAATATGCGCGAGTGAGTTATTCCCTGGAAAGTAAAGCCCCTGTAAGTAATGGAAAAACCTTATAAGAACCTTTTCGGTTGTTTATAGTCCATTATCACGGGCTACACTCAATAGTTCAACCTGGGAACTACGTGATTTCAAATTGTGCATATTACTAAATTCCTTTTCTATACGTGGTAGAGAAAGTAAAAATCTGACTATCGTTTTATCCTTCTTATAGCTGCAACGTAATTAATAGGTGTAATGAAACTTTATCTTGATTAACAAGGAGATAGAAGAATAAGTATTTGTAAGAATGTTTTGTAGAAGAGTGAGTGGAGAATGTCTTGCGAATGCAACACTGAGCTTTTTGTGCAATGTACAAAACGTGTTCAATGGGAGGAGAAAGTCTTCTGAGTGTTAACATTTCAAACGTTGATAATGTATGTTTTAATAGCATATTTAATGTTACCTATATGAAGTTTCCCTGCGCCATTGAGCACTCCAGTTAATGGTGTTTCTGGTATGGCTCATAGCAGTGAAGTACATAATTACAGTCGTGATATTCCTCACGCAGTCACGATGGGCCGAGCTGTGACTCATCGATTATCCGTCCTCTTGCTCAAAGACTACACGTCGATACCACTGCCTTTCATCAACTCTCGCTAAGATGCACCAGTTTTATGTGATGACGCCTTTATCATCCATGTGATAAACACACTGATACAAAACTCCAACATCCAAAGTAATAATCGTCCAAATCTATATTCTGGATATGTATACAGAACGCCTAAGACTATTTCGTTGCACCTGGCGTCTGCATCACATTATTATAACCATTTATAACCATTGGTTGCTTTAGGCTATGGTGTAAGCATGTGCCACTCCTTTTGCTAAATAAACTTAAACCAATAACTAAAACAAAGGAAACAGAATGGCGTAAAAACGAAATAAATGTTTATGCTTTTGACCGTATGGACTAAAAGAGAAAAAGGTATTGAGTGCATTCAGTTTGCCATGCAGACCTCTTATTATGAATGGCAACCACACGTTATAGCCTAGTATAGACGAGTCATTCAAAAGGTTAAAATCTAAGATGAAAACTTGATGAGCACCAGGTTAGCGAAATGTATATTGTATATGCGTGAGAAGATTTTCAGGAGATGCAAATTAAAGCTTGTATAATATACAGGTTTCTTTTTTTTTTCTTTTTTTTTTGTGTGTGTGTGTGTGTGTGTGTGTGTGTGTGTGTGTGTGTGTGTGTGTGTGTGTGTGTGTGTTAACATCTTCCAACGTAATGTCATATCGGTCAGTGAATGTAATGGGTGAAATAATGCTCAAATGAACCTGAGGTCCATTGAGCTTTAAATTACCCGGCATTCGTCTCTTCAGGATAAAGGAAAACCTCGGGGGAAAAAAAAAACTTTATCCGGATAACTTGCCCTAAGCGAGATTTGAACTCGCGACCTCTTGAACGTGAGGCAGACATTAGATAAATAGCAAGACAGCGCTTTATAAGAAAAAAGCAAACAACACTATTCTCACAGTGATATCAATGTTTGTTGCTGCATACAAGCAAAAATAAATAAAATATTAAATGACAAATGAATAAATTAGTAAATTAATAAATAAAGCAGCACATTTCCCCTCCGATTCAAACTATAATTGGTAAATTTACCTTTACTAGCCTGATGCTGATCATAGGAATACAACAGGAATATCAACAAAATATAACACAGATTTTTTGCAGTAATATGTATTGTCATATTCATGTAAACCATCTCGTAAATATATTTATTTCTAGTTTCTAAGCATGATTAGTCAGTTATCACAAAAGAGTAATTCATAGTTAATCATAGAGATCTTTATTCTCACAAATGTATCGCATAATCATAAATCACTATACACAAGCATATATATTATATTTCTTTAGTTGTACTTAGTTTTGCTATTTCTATATTTGGTTTTAACTAGCAGTTTTATGCATCTATATAATACAAGTTTTCTGCGCCAGCATGCATACATGACAAAGTTTGTGTGTGTGTGTGTGTGTGTGTGTGTGTGTGTGAGTGTGTGAGTGTGTGTGTGTGACTGTGTGTGTGTGTGTGCTTGCGCGCGTGTTGATGTGTGTGAGTGTGTGTGTGCTTGCGCGCGTGTTGATGTGTGTGAGTGTGTGTGTGTGTGTGAGAGAGAGAGAGAGAGAGATTCTAAATATGTATCGCTGGATAGTTTTTAGAAAAAGCAAAGACAATAATTTCCCGTCTTTTTCCCCTTATTGCTATGTAGTTAAGCTGGGGAGGGTTTCTTCCGGGTTCTCCGGTTTCCCCCGCCATCTCATTCCACCGGTGATCCATCTTCATTCCATGTATCACCAGTTTTTTTTTTTTTTTTTTTTTTTTTTTTTTTTTTTTTTTTGCATTAACGTCCTCCAACATTGAGTCATATCGGACGAATGAATGAAATGAAGGGGGTGAAATGATGCTCAAATGAGTCCGAGGTCCATGGAGCTTTAAGTTACCCGTCTTCTCAGGGTAGGGAAAACCTCGGAAAAAAAACCTTACCCGGATAACTTACCCTAAGCGAGATTCGAACTCGCGACCTCTTGAACGTGAGGCAGACACGCTAACCATCACGCTACCGAGGCGGGCAAAGTGTATCACCAGTGTCACCGCCTGTGGTGTCATATGTAGTAAAAGCGGGCGTTAAACACAATAAAAAGAATTACAAAACTCAAATTTGGCAGCGCTTAGAAGGCCGAGTATATGATCCTGCCTAAACTGAGAACATTATCTTCATTAATTACGCTCGGATAAATATTGGAAAATGATAATGTCAATTTTACAACTAAACAAAAATTTCTTTTCTGGTGATGGTTCTGATCATCCTGGGTCTGTGATACTTATACTACAAACTGTGTATTTATTTAACTTCACGTGTTAATCGTCACTTTACAATCATTTAACATGCATAAGCCTGAAAAGCACAACACACCTTTTATCTTCAGATGGTTATCGCCACTCAACATTCATTCAACATAGATAAGCCTGCAAAACACCAGCATAACTTCCTCTTGAATATAAATATACAGTGAACCATGAAAATACCAACCACGAAGTTTGAAAATGAATGAGTTAACGTTCAGTTTGTGTTCATTGTAGTAGAATGTTATTTTATTATAAAAATAAACATACATGTACTAAATCGTATTTTAAACTGGAGCTCCTAAGAAAATTACAAAATCAGTCCAGTTTCTTTTGTGTCACTTTATTTTTCCTCTAAAATGTTGCACAAAAACACAGTTCTCTTCTATTGACGTTAACACAGCCTACAATATTTCGTGGTATTACAACTCCCAAATGTTTTCTTCTCGTTGCATTGACTCAGTCCCTTAGCCGTCTTTCTTCACTTTCAGTGTCTCTCATACACTCCGACGATACAATCACTCGACGCTCGTTAAAACTTCGTAAAAACCATCGGTCTGGGCCGGATTTGAACCTGCGACCTTGGGTTCAGTAGGCCAGCATCTAACCAACTGAGCCACCCACATCGACCCCGAGTGTTTGTGATACGGTATGTGAATATATATCAAACTGAGACAAGTTACTTTTCTATTAGCAAATGTGAAGTGATTTTTTAAAGGAATGATAAACCTCTCCAATCCGGAATGTAGGACAATTGTAGACTTTTCAAATATAGCTTATGGGATAAAAGGCGTACACACAGTGCCACGAATTTCTAGTTAAGCGGCTTCATCCGAGCGGAAAGGCAGTGAACCCGTGTTTCATCTCCAACAAAAACGCATAAAGTTGGAAAGCGAGTTGTTATTTTCGACGATTTTGAAAAACAAAAAAAAGTTTTCCTGGATTGACAACACCAAGGTATGATCTTAATGGTCTAGGGCAGGGCCTCTCAAAGCTTAAAATTGCACCGGGTGAAATCCAATGTACAGAGATCGTGGTGATTTGGTTAAGCTCGCCTCAACACACGCGCTGCGGAGCGAAGAATTGAGGAAGCGTGAGTTGATAGACCGCTTGCTTATCAGCGAAATAATACTGGTAATGCAATTACCAAATAATGCAGCAACATGCTCCGAAGAATGCCAAAAGTACATGTAAATCGAAATGGGAACTCTCTTACTTTCTTGAAAGCCATGACGAGAGCCAACTGCCACATCTACGTATAATAATTACGAGTCTAAGAAAATCATGTGTTGAAAGACACTAAAGAGATTATAAGATGTGGTGAAATCATAGCATAGGGGGCGCTGGAGAGGAACAATTAAAGAGGTTACCACATCTTCATACAAAAATGAGGCTTGTATCAGTGCTTTCTAGATCATTAAAACGGGCGGGATTAATTTGCACTGAAACATACAAAATTACACCGGGGTAAATTGCACTGAAAATGACGGAGTTTGTGAATTGCACCAAATTCAAAATGTTAACTGCACTGCATTACTGAATTTATTATGTACCTTTGCTATTTTCGGACGGTTTTCTTGGCTGTAGTCAATGCTAATTGCCAGGTACACGCAGCTAGTACGGGGTAGTTCTTATTTCCACCACCACTGATATTTCCACTGCGGCACTTTACCAGTTGTCTCCAGTTTGTCATCGAGTCTAGTGCTAGTGAGTGAACTGTAATATCTAACACTCATAACATCAGTTGTATGCTGTGCAAGTAAGCAAGCCAAAGAGTTAATAATTATATATGATTTTAAATTTTATTACCACAGTCAACTGAAAAGTGGTGAAGTGAAATGCAGGTGTACGTTTCGAAAATGCAAGTTTATACTACATATAGGGAATACTAGTAATGTTGTTCGAAGCGATTTGGTTCACAACCATAATAAAGATGTACATAAGTTACAACGCCAAGTACTTAGTAGTAGTCTCACCATAGCGGCCCAGGTTCGATCCCAGGCAACCGCATGTGGGATTGTGGTGGACGAAGCGGCGCTGGGGCAGGTTTCCTCTGGGTTCTCTGATTTTCCCCGCCATCTCATTCCACCGGTGCTCTATCTTCATTCCATGCATCATCAATGTCACCGCCTGCGGTGCCTATGTAGTAAAAGCGGGCGTTAAATGCTACATAAAAAAAAGCTTAGTAGTAGTGCAAAACAAAAAGCTATGGAAGATATATATGCACGCCCAAGCAAAGTGGTTCGATCTGTACTAAAGGAATTGCCTGAATATAACTGTATATACAATGATTTAACTCTAATAAAGATAAATGTATATAATTCACGGAGAAAGCAATACCCTATATTTACCGCTGACAGAAATGAAACTCGGAAGATTCTAGCTCTAGATATTAAGACAAACTTAGATGAACATGCTGCATAACAACAGACAGAGAGATTGTAGTATTCATCTGTCGCACTAATTTGAGCTTTTTAGTGACGTGTCCTTTGGTACATGTTGACGGATCATTTGACTATTGCCTCAAGTTCTTTTATAAAGTGTTTCCATTGCACGGATTTAAGACAGATCACTATGTGCCTTTGGTATTCTGTTTGCTTCCAAATAAAACCAGATATTCGTATGAAAATATATTTCGCATTATCTCTCACGAGTGTGATGAACAATTAAATAAGAAATTTGAGCCCAGAATTATAATTTCGGATCTAGAAATAGCTATACATGATGCAGTGGAACCGTGTGGCCGAATACTGAAATCTTTACGTGTAGATTTCACTTAACTAATGCATGGTGGGAAAACATACAGATTTAGGGCTGGCAGGTGAATACAATCGTTGGACACTGGTTACACTATGTGTTTGGGTTAGTATACTTGGAAACATGTGAAGTAGGTGATTCGTTTGTACACGATTTGATGTCACTGTAACCCGAAAGGAAAACGTAAAATTTTGTTCTTACTTGGTAGAAAATTATATTGACGAAAGTGCCAATTTTCCTACCCTTATGTGGGCAGGCAAATCAGCAGACAATGGACGAAATACGAATGAATGCGAATCTTTTCATTCGCATTTCAATGCAAGCTTTAGTTCCTGTCATCCATCTTTATATCTATTCGTGGAAGAGCTAATGTTTTATCAGACCGAGGTATATATAACAATAAACAGCTCCGAAAAATCACATACGGGAAAAAAGTTATTTCACAATAAATAAACAGCACTACAGTAAATGAACAGGGTCAAATAATCGCTTCGCATTCATCAAGAGCACCAGCTATTATTTTTCAAAGTGAAGTAAAGAACAATCAGTCGCGGTGCAGAAACACCCAAGCTTCGACAGTGCAATCTGTAGTCCGAGCTATAATGTTCCAGTGAAGCTTACACGGTAAGAACAGAAATAAGCAGTGCTATTTACCATGTGTAACTTTAATGGTTCAGTGTAGTTTTTATAGTGGATTAGAGACCTTCAGTGCAATTTCCAATCGCCCATTAAAACAAAAGTCTGGATTTGGTCATGAAAAAACAAACTAACCGGTTTAACACTGGGCACTGCATATAAACATCCCACAATGAGGAAGAACGGCGCTGAAAGTGTGGAAGAGCGAGACGGCAAAGCGAGCGAGAAGACAGCGTAAGAAGAGAGTGAGTGAATGTTTACACCGAGGTCAATTTTTCTTAGTCAAATTTTGCAACTTGCACCATGCGATGCACTGGTGCATGCACCCCGAGAGGTCCTGGTTTAAGAATGTGGATGGGAAGAATACACATGTAGCATGTAGCATGTAAAACGTGTTCTGATGTACACACGTGGACCCCAAAAAAAAAATCTCCGAAACGCATACATACACACACAAACACATACACACAGGCACACAGACAGAGAGACAGGCACGAGCACGCGTAGGCCGCACGCGCGCGCAGACATGCAGATGCACGATAGATATGTTTCTTTTAACGACGCTGTCAATTACCAGGACCACATCAGCGTCACCGGTGTACCGAAATTTCGTCCCGCAGAAGTTCTTTTACATGCCAGTAAATTTACTGACATTGGGCTGTAGTTTTTAAGCACACTTAAAAACCATCGGTGTCAGCTGGATTTGAAAACGCGACCCTGGGATCAGAAGACGAAGGTCTAACCAACTGAGTCACCCAGACCGACTACATGACAGACGGAAAGGCAGTTCAACTTGTTGAAAGCTGGAATTTATTTAGTAGTGGTAGGGTAATTCTCTGAACTTAGGATAGCCTAGCGTTCCAGATATGACTCATTTTTTTTTTTTTTTCCATGGGTGTACAGAGTCACCGCCGGTACGCCTGCTACGCTTGGCAACAGCGCCCAGCGCCATTTAGTTTTGCACTTCCTCTAGGCAATTGTCTGCGGGTTTTTAAGGTTTCTCCTACTGTGATCCTATTCGTTGTATTTTATTTTCGTATTAATTCGAAATTTAATTCATTCCAAACTATAAAAATCTAATATGTTTCATTCACATGGCTTTTTATACTCACTCTTCTACAGACCATTCTTACAAAAGGTTATTCTATGTATTTCTTTTAAACGAGAAGATCCAGACATACTTTAATTAAATAACCATGCAGCAGATTGTATAATTAGAACAGTAAACTGTATTAATTACAACACATCACAAATAAGGAAATTATAAACATAATGGACGCAGAAGAAAGTATAATTGAAGGAACTGAGAAGAAGGAATTAAAATGTTTAGGACACATATGAAGAAAAGAATGGAAGACAAGCGATGTCCGAAACAACTATATGAACTAGATGAAAAGAGGGTGGCCAATGTAATTATGACGAACAAAGACCGGAAGCTTAGGCAAGATCGAAAAAGAGACCCTTACATTATGCCCATTTATTTTCTAGATTACAATATTAAAATAGTCACACAATCAGCATATTTATGTTAACATCATGTTATATTTTAAAGTAGCTTTGAAGCTTTAAACAAAATGCTAATTGTACTTGACAGAAAAATGTAAATGATCCTTGAAAGCCTATGCATTACAATGTCCAATGGGGTTATTGGTTGCACATGTCATGTAAATACCTTTTTAAATGTTCTGAACCTATGTTGAATCTTCTGTCAGATATCAAACGTTGCACTATTGTAGGGTTCATTTCTACTGTAATGGAATGTCATCTTGCAGGGAGCCGAAGTCATTAAATCATTTCTCGCTTCCAAGGATTGGAGAAATCTATTTGCTACTACAATTGAAGATGCTTTATTCTCTTGAGAGATGACCATCTTAATTATACTCGGGAAATTTGAAATGTGGTAAACAGCTGCTGAAATCTATGTCCCCAACTCATGATAGGTTGCCTGTTGAGGCATATCTGGTGGAATGTCTCTGAATCCTTGACGAGGCTTTCACAAACATCTTCTTACTATAGGAAATCAATTTGTCGACACCCGGAAACAAGCTCCGTATCTCTTCGGACATCCCGTGAAAAAATGTGTTATGCAGGTAACAGTGTCAAAATATGTATACATTTAAACTCGTGCAGTGTAATAACCTTGTATTGCTTTGATAAATTTCAACTGTGCCGGCAGCCGCTGTTTTCGAAGTAAATAGACAAGTCAGTGACATTACCTCAACCGCCTCCCACCCTCTTCCGCCGTCAAGATTGATATTCCCGCCAGAAGAAAGAGGCTGTGTTCATCACTGCGTGAATCATGTTTGGAAATAGTTACTTCAAGGTTGTCTCAGTCTTTTTCATACATGGTATAGCATCTGAGATGAGCAGTAATACATTGTTGTATCGAATTCCTTCAGACCAAAGTAATTGTATTAGTAAATAACTGTGCGGCAGTTGAATTGTTAACTTTTTCCAGAGAACTTGAAAGCAGGAATGATTTTATTGGTTCACTTTCTGAAGTATTTAATGGTCCAACAATGACATTGGTTAATAAAACCACCCGTAGAATCAATTGTCCTGTTGATTGAAAGTCAGATCTGTTTATTTTTTATTTATTTATTTATTTTTTTATTATTTTTTTTTATTTATTTATTTATTTATTTTTTTTTTTTGTTCATCTTTGAAAGATTTTCATTACATCATCGCAAATTCACTTAAGTAATAATAAGGGGGTTAGGAGTACAAGTGCAGATATTTTGGTTGGTAAATGAGGATGGTGTAATGAATAACATTACACCAACATTTAATTCATTTGAATTTATAATTTAATTATTAAGAGTAATATGTTTTCTGGTTGGTTAACACCTCTAAGTAGACATGGCACAGAAGGCACGAGTAGAGTAGAACGTCTCTGATAACGAATGCTGAACTGCAAGCGAGTTCCAATGCCTACCTAGGCCAATAGGCTATGTACTCAGGCATGAAGCAAAAAGGATAGTCCATAGGACAGACGCAATTATGACCATGCGGAAAACATCCGGGATGTGATGATTGAATTCTGGAAAAAACCATTAGACGAAGCTAAAATATAACTAATACACGGAAGTGGATATATAAAAGGTACCAAGTATCATAATATTTGCAATAACGCAATAATTAGGTGGCGGGTTCCATCCTCGTGGCCGATCTTCCTGACCCACGTGTTTCTTGGAGGTTTCCTTGGGTCGTCCCGGGTGCTGGGAAGGATCTCCATATCCTCCGAATTTCCTATCCCTCCATTTCGTTACATTCATCATTCCATTTCACTCTTCATCCTGTTATGATTTCTTCAGGGTTTGAAGCGTCGGCGAGCGTCGAGGCTGCAGCACGACAGGGAGAACAAATGTGCTCTGGAAATCTCATCTCCCGAATTGGAAAGCGCGTCTATTAGTTCAGGGTACCCGGTATGCGACGGTACAAGCCCGAGAGGGCAGAGGAGCCGGTTTCCGAGTCCCCCACCCCCCTTGGGAGTACGAACCCGCCCGGAAGGGTAAAAGAGGAACCGGGCTGAGTCAGCTTCCGCCAGGGTACTTCTAACTGGGACAGACGATATAGAGACCTTTTCCCTCTGCTCTGTCGTGGCAACGTTACGGCGGATGCCCCATCAGAGGTACAAAAGATCAGCTTTTGGTCAAGATGCCAAGTCGACCTCCGTAAGTTGTAAATTGTCATTGAGTCAATCATTGGTATGCCTGCCTACATAGTCAGCAAAACAAATATTGAATCACAATAACATGGCTTCAATGTAGTGAGGAATAAATTATTCTATATAGATACTGCAGTGGAAATATTGACCGCGCATTGACTCGCTGGTAAACTTACTTTCTTGAAACTAATTTAATAAATCTACCTTCATGGTGAAATGGCCTACATACGTGTCTCTCATTCCAGGGATCTCGGTTAGCGCTCGCGAAGTTTCTTTCAACTAGAATCTTCCCCTATTCTCCGCAAAGTTCGAAAGAATGAAGCGGGAGTGATTGCGAGTGCGTCGCATACCTACAAGGATAGTTAAGACCAGCGTTAAAATCTAAAATTCAGACCATATGCAAACTGCAGACAGTGCAGAATAGGGCGTTAAGAACTATACATGATACCGGGCGTAGATGAGTTGAAAACGATTGGAACACCTTCTTTACTGCACAGATAAAGTCGCATTAACGGCTAGGTGCTGTGCAAATAAACATACCGTACAGGAGAACCTGTACGACCTGTTCTCGAATGCTGGAATAAAATTCAGAGTTTTGCTGAGATCGTCAGTTGTTTTGAAACCAAGCCTCCCAACGAGATCATAGAAATAATAAGTGAGATCTATTCATGAATATTTATACATAATGCCATAATTGCAAAACCAAACATTAATGCTTTTTACCTGTAAACATTTGCATGAATACGTATTGGTAAAAACTTGTCACTTATACTTGTGTAACCAAGAAATCAAGGAACGAGAAAACAAGAAGTAAGATAATATAGACTATGTGTACAAAATATTTCTCTCATTTTATAATCAATCCATATTCCTTTTTAGGTATAAATTTGAACTAAATGTTACTCAAGAGAAAGGAAAACATACATCTTACAGTAAAACACTACAATAAAATACTTCCAGTCCCCAAAATTAGCAATTTCTGTTCAAAATTAAGTTCTAAATGTTTATCTGGCGTAAAAAATGAATGCTTATATAAGTTGTCATTTTAACTTCCCTCAAGTTGCTCTCAGATACACTATTTAACAAATTTGGATTGTTTTACAACATACCTAGGTAATTTCATGGTTAAAGCTTCACCTATGTTTATATAGCATTCTTGAAATATATTTTTTGATAATATATTTGTTTGATAATATCCATTTTTGATAAAGATATGCTTCCACAGATACACATTTTCATAACTAAGATAAGTTGGTTACTGTTTTAATTTGAGATGTAGTTCAAGTTTATAAAATAGCTAGCTGACTCACATTGCACGGGTAGCTTATTAAACGTCAATGACGATTTCATAAATTTCATTTGCTCCCTATTCTATAGGAAATTATTTTATAGTGATATAATGGTCTTTATTGTCAAAATCTCCCTTATGATTGTAATTTCATGCAGCCCCAGCTATTCAATTCTGGATGAAAAACCATATTATATTCAGGCAAACGGATGTGGAACATCTGCGAAACTCTATCTTAACTATGACAGTCTTTCCAAATGGAAAGCAACACTGGCAAGTGAATTTCTAAATACTTATATTGAACTGGATATAAGAGCTAGACTGAATGTAGTATATCACTTTATAGTGAGATAAAGTGAGAATCAAAGTTTTAGATTAAGTGACGTTTATGTGCATAAAAATGATGGGCTGTTTAATGAAAATGAATTGTAACTATAGGCAATTCTATAACTTGTATAAAACTAAAAAGTAATTTAAATCTGAGAATGAACTAATAAAAATGAAGAGTGAAATTAAGAAATTTTAAAACATAACTAGCAACAAATTATACAGAAATATCTGAATTAAACAATGAAAAAACCTGAAACAATACAATTTAAAAACATATTTAAAGTAAACTTATGTTCATGAAGCCAAAATAACAAAGATAATTTTAGCTAGACAAAAGAAAGATTGTAATAATAAATTGTTCTGTTATTATACTTATATTTATTGTTTATAGTTTTTGTGATGAATAATGTAATTGATGTAATTAATTATAAAGAGGAAACAAAAAATTCCCAATAAATTCTCAGTAAATTCCTAGGTATAGTAATGAAGAAGCCGGGGTATAGAATTCAAATGCAAATGCTGCAGAGCTTTAAGCACTTTTTGTCGGTAGAGCAGTGATCGACAAGAATGGTTGAGTAATCGTTTAGGTACTCGCAGCATTTGGTTTTAAATTTTAGGTCCCATAGTCGCTTAATAAAATTAAAGCCACATAGTATTCCAGTAATACAGAGGGATACACATACCACATGGAAACCGCTGCGCGGTGTCTTTCCACTGCGCACGCAGAAACACGATAACAGCAGCTTATATACACAAGATCAGGAGCAGGACTTGTTTTTCTCTGCTCTGCTCACAATCAGTATTGAGTTGACGTGATATCATGCGGCTGCATTATTACCAGGTGATTTATTATTTAGTCCTGTACTTAGTCACAAATGTATTATGGCTCAGCATTTGTTTTCTACCCCACAGCGTGTATTTGTGATTCGCATGTTTTAACATAGTCACTTCACCAGGTGCAAGTGCGATTTTCAAAAAGATTTCCAGGTGTAAAAGTTCCAGGCCGTACAGCAATCCATAAACTTTACAATAAATTTCAGGCCAAGACGGCGTACGGTTATTACCGAAGAAACAGATGACATCAGTCATCGTTTGGGGAATCCCCCTCCCCGCTCTGCCCAAAATCGCTTGAGCGTCTTTCACAACAGGCAGGCATTTCTTTTGGCTCTTTGCAAACAACTACTAAATTGTTGAAGTTGAAACCATATAAAACAACTGCCACATGCTCTTCAACCAGGTGATTCTGCAATTAGGCGCGCATTTTGTGAGTGAACTCTCAATAGTGTATACAATGGTGAAATTGACCCACATTTAATATTTTTCATGGACGAGGCTCACCTTCATGGATATGTGTGTACACAAAATAATCCTTATTGGAGCTCTAAGAAACCTAAAATTCCGAAATACCCCTTCATGACGAAAATATTGATGTATGGTGCGCCATTAGTGGGGAACGAGTTATAGGCCCAATTTTTTTCGAGTCAACAGTTGACGCCCGTGCATACGTGAATACAGTCATGCCCCTTCTTTTACGTAATTAACCGGCAGAGGGTGTGATTTCGCCTTTTTTCAACGAAAATCTGCTACAGCTCATACAGCCAATCATTCGATGAGAACAATTGAAAGTGTTTCAGGAGATAATTATTAGTAGAAATTTGTGGTCCCCCTCGGTCCCCCGACCTGAACCCTGCAATTTCTATCTCTGTGTAACTTAATGCATAAAGTGTACAAGAAAAACGGACACACCCTGGAAGAATTAAAACAAAATATCCTCAGGAAATTGTCAGCATTTCTCAACGTGAACTACGGCGTGTGATGGATACCTTCCTAAAGAGGTGCCAAAGATCTATGGACAACGACGGTGGCCAGTTTCAGCTTCTGCTTTAATTATAATGGTAAATAAAGTCCCAAAAGTAATTCTAAAAATGCTGTATGGTTTTAACCACGCTGTTCTATGACAGCGGCAGTCGGCGACGAGCGTAGAGGACCCGTACAGACAAAACATAGCGCAGCCGGTTCAGTCTTTTCGATCACCCGTTATATAAACTCTTAACATATACAACCAAGCAGAAAGGAAGATAGTGAATATTGCGACAAAATGACAAATACAGTGCAGTTACTTTTCTGTTACTTTATTCTCCTCCAAAAACTTTTGCACAAATGTACATTTGTATTTATTACTCATGGGTCTCCGTCTAGGGGATATGTGAATAGCGACCACAAGGTACCCAAGCTGAGCAGAACATTACTTCCACTTACTGGTGTTTTGCTCCTCACTGTAACTTTTCTATCTGACCTTACCTTGGTCATCTCTTGTTCTCTTCCAACCCCGATGCTATTAGGCTTCCTGAGGGCTAGGGAGTCTTTATATTTCCAACCTCTCCATTTCTCTAATTTCTCTATAAAACCTTAACCCCTAACATGCTGACCTGTCATGGCATGTAATACGTCCTGTGATTGGTAAACCAACGACAGGTGTGGTCCTCCAGACATTCTGGGGGTTGTGAGAGAGCGATGTGACCGCCAAAGCATAAAAATATGGTGCTCTCTAAAAAGCGGTTACATTTATTGCTAAGTCTCTTCAATATTTATTGAAAAATATTGGAGAGCAAGAGGATTAATGATTTCATTGTCAGAAATCCAGCATTAGCTAACAACATTTGTATTTAACTAATGGTAACCCACTCTTCAGTTCTTCCTGATATTACAACTCACAAGTGTTTCCTTCTCGTATACTTAAAATACAATTTTCTGGCTCTCTTCTCATTCTCTCGAACGTTTCTGATGATACAATCGCTCGACACTCATTGACTGCTTCGCTATTTTCCTTCACGACGCGACCGTACCTTTATTGGGACTATCGCTGGATGGCACCCCAATTACAATTATCATTGTTGTTCTGTGTCTAGCTTAGCTCAATTATATTGTACCTAATTGTACAGAAGAGTTTATTTAAAAAAAAAAAAAAAAAAAAAACTGCGACCGTACCTACATTCAGCTGAAACATACACACACAAACCAAAAATTGAGTGACCGTTGTCTAACTAACCGCTGCTCGTTGCCTCGCCTCCGTAATATACCGAGGATAACGTAACACGGACCTTTCTCGAACTCCCAAAATACGCCGGCCGTTGGACACTTCTCGAATAATCTCGAAAACCCCTTTTGACGGTATCGAGTGACTGATTTATTATGTTAGTTGGACACAATTTTCTCTCTATGCAATTATTTAACATATTCTGCTAACGGTCTTGATTATAGCATACAGAGTGGAAAAGGTAGAAGTATGTTGCTACTCTATTCTGTTTTATCTTGCTTTGTCCTAGTGAGTGAATAATAACCATATACAAAATTATGTATTGCTTGAAATGAAATAGCTGCGGTATCTGTCTATTTTGCATACATAATCTGTAAAATAATAAATATTGCCCACTTTATGACATGCTCAACTGAAAGTCAAACTTCTTGTAAGCATGTTCTTTAATAACTCCGGTTCATATGCTCTTTTTCAAGCACACTTTATCTTCAGCGCTGAATCTACTGCTACGAACGGTTTCCGAGTCACGAAGGTTTATTTTGTGCCAAAGAAACAACTGAGCAACGTTGTCCACACTCCAGTCTTACCAGTTGTGCATTTCACTGTATTTAATTATCTTTGTTGCTCATACCTGTTCGCTTTTGTATACAACCAGCTGAAACATTAATTTTAAGTATAAATGCCTGAAGTTCATCCAATGTCGACACCGGTCATTTCTGTTAATAGTAAAAGAATATCCAACGTGTAGTTTTTTACATTGGCTAATCTGAAAAAAAAAAAAAAAAAAAAAAAAAAAAAAAAAAAAAACAATGTAAAATAACCACTTCCCACCTTCTATGACATAATTTAAAGTATGACTGCATCAGACATGAAAAGTCCTGTTGTGATCTGAGAGCTAAAGATCAAGTGTGTGAGTAGTAAAAATCCTTTTTGATATTTTATTGAAGGAATTGGGAATTGGAAGGGTTTTATAGAACATGCCTTTCAAAAGAAATAGGTCCATTGAACATTGAAAATAGCAAAATTGGTTCAGTGGTTTATGAGATTACGCTCTCAACCTCGGAGTCATTTTAGCATCTTTTCACCCATTTCATTCATTCGCCGTCCGATATGACACTACATTGGAGGACGTCAATTAAAAAGACACACACATACACATACAAATTTTCTTTCTTTACAATAACAGACATAGCATGGATACAAATAGGTATATACAATGCCATAAACAGAAACAAATGTGACTATTCAAAGAGAAATAATGGGTATAATAGTCGAGGTAAACAATGGGTTTTATATCTCCGAAGGTTATTTTAATTTAATACTTCATGGCAATAACCATTCGAATTTGCAAAACTACTAAAATAACGTGTAGAACGTACTGTTTTTTTCGAATGGCCTTTATGAAGTTAATGTCAAAACTAGACATTAGACTGTGCACTTTCTCAACAGAATTACTTATCACTGATGTTTATCAACATTGTAAAATAAAAGTAAACATTGTTTATATTTAGAAAGCTCTATGTCTGCTGTGGATATTCATTTGTAATGCCAATGTATTCCCATTCCATGAACTTTTTTTCTAATTTTGTCACGCAATATCACTTTTATTCATAGTCATTAGACTACTCTGAGAGATTAAAATCACCATCAAATCAAAAGTAAATTAAAATGTCATATGAAATCCTCAGCATGATTGGTAATGGATAGCTACTGCAACTGTAAAGCAATGGCATGTGTTTAATTCCTTCATTTTGAAGGAATTCATAATTTAACCGGTTTATTAAATGGTAATTGCCTTTGGGTGTACTTAGTAACAAGTACATGCATTAAATGACAAGTGCAATAATTATTTATTTATTTATGCCAACAAATTTACCGCTAGTGTTTTAAACACACAATCCGTGTGTGGGCAATGCTTAAGAGGTGGAATCAGAACTGAAAAATCTGATGTGTTGCACTCACATGACTTTCTCTACTCTTGCACTAACCATTCTAACAAACTTTTATTCCTATATCTCCATGTTAGTTAAGATAAACATTCGTACAAATTATCTTATTGCTTATTTCCATGTAGGTGCAAGGGAGATATTAGAATACCTTTGAGATTCCGTTCTCTTTGCATGATTAACATATAAAAAAATGAACAACGTTGTTGCATTTCGCTAAAGTTGTTTTCTGAAACTCCCACACATAACAAGGAATATCTCCGAAATGGTTCATCCTACAAGAAATTTTATTGAGACATAAATTGTGTATTTTAGCAAGATCTACAGTTTTTGTACAGCAAGATTTTGTCTATCTCTAACGGTTTACCAGTTATGCAAAATTCGTCCAGAGTAAATACGACTACATGAGCTATAGCCAGAAAATTCAAGATATACATTTCATTTGTCATAAAAATATCTCAAACATGTGACATTTTAATCAAAATCGTTAGAGCCATTTTCAAGAAAATCAAAATTTTCCAAAAAATTTCCATGTAAAGGGTAGTTTAGGGTGGGGCTATTTTCTTCAAAATCTTCGTGTCGCATCCTTGAAAGACATTAAACTTAAATACCAACTTTGGTTTCTAACCGACTTTTCGTTTTTGAGTTATGCTGCCCACAGACTGACAGACACACAGACACACAGACACACACACGGACCTTTTTCTAAAAATGTTTTTTTGGATTCAGGAGGCCTCAAAACATGTATTTCCGGTGAAATCTCGACATCGAATTTTTGGGTGGAATACAATACTTCCCCTACTTACCAGTAGAGAAAGTAAAAATTCAACGCCTTAGCCGGGTTTGAGCAGCCGCTCGATAAGCGGAAGATCCATGGTTCAAATTCCGGCTATGGCATTGCATTTTTCAGCCCTGATTTCACCTTTTAAGTGCAGTGATGTTAGACTCTGTGTCTGTAGCACTAGTGTGGGAGGCTGTGTATTAATAAAACACTTTCAAAATTCTTAAAGCTATTAAAAGACATTATTTTGGCTAATAATTGAAGAAACTAAGTAATTATTTTAGTTTTATAGTATTTATAATGTTTCAACTTACCATCCCAGACGTGTAAAATTAACATTTGTAACAGGCTCGTATGTTGTGCGAAAAATGTATAGCAATGTTTACACCAAAATAGTTTATGTATTACATTCCCATTAATTTCTTCAACATTTAATGATTTATCATTTAATTACTTTTTTACTACGTAATTAAAGTAAGTAGAACTATTCCACTCCAACCAAAATGTCGATACTTCGATACTGAGATTTCATCGGATACACACTCTCTGAGACTATCTGAATCAATAAAAGCATTTTGGACACAAATCTGTGTGTATGCATGTTGTGTGTATGTGTGTGTGTGCGCGCGTGCGCGCGTGTGTTTGTACTATCTATCCGTGAACAGCATAAACTAAAAATGAAAAGTCGGTTAAATGTCAAATTTGGTGTGACCTTTCTCCAAAGATATCACACGAACATTTTCAAGTAAATCCTCCATCCTGAACATCTACCTGCAACATTTTTCAAAACTTTCTCAAAAATAGCACTAATGATTTTGATTAAACTACCAAATGTTTAAGAGGCGGTACCGTAACCGAATGGTTAGACCGTGCGCCTATCACCAAGGCGGCGCGGGTTCGATCCCAGGGACCCGCATGTAGCATTCGTGGTGGACGAATCGGTGTCTGGGGAGTTTTCTCCGGGTTCTCCGGTTTCCCCCGCCACTTATTCCACAAATTGCTCCATCATCACCCATTTCGCCTGCTTTCATATATTCTTCCTTATTCTCATACCTGGTGCTGGGCTGACCACCCGCTTCCAGGTATTCACTCTGTCCGGTCCATAGGTTCGTCTGCTCCCTGACAAGCGTCTGACCCTAGGCACTGGCCTGTAAGTCCTAAGGGGTGTGAGTCCTACATAAGGGGACGGTAATCAGGTAAAGAAGAAGTGTAAGATATTTTCATGGCAAATGAAACTATATCTTGAATTTTCTGGGAATAGCTCTTAAAGTTTTCTTCATTCTAAATTACCGTTATACATATATCTAGTAAACTGCAAGCGCTACTAGTACAAAATCTTACTAGACAAAAATGTCTAGTTAAGGTCTAGTTAAAAGACAAAATTTATTAAAATACATTTTTGTGGATTTACCATTTGCAATATGGCTTGTTATTGGTTTGCATTTCAAAATAATTATACTTTTCCCAATATAATCTCACGATTGATTCATTATTATTCTTTCCCTTCCCTTTTTCTCCAGTTCATGCAAATAGAACGGAATTTCTAAGTCATTACATAGAGACGAGCTCTCTCGTGAATGGTTTGCTCAAGAATGCTTAGAGAAGGGTATGTGAATGTAACACATCAGGATATTTTTTTTTTTTTTTTCATATAACTTCTAGCAAATATTCTTACGAAAGCTTAATTTTCCATCGACTTCGTTTGAAACAGATAAACTTTTCACATTTAAAAACCAGGTTGTCTTATTCTGATAACATTCATTATAGGCATTTCCCTGTCATGGAAACACATTAAATACTTGGCATTTAATAAAAGCAGTTTGAGCCACTTTAGGGAAAATCCAAATTTCGAAAAATCTTCTATATAAGAAGAACGTAAATATCAACCTAAATACAAAGTTAAATATTTATCGGAGTTTCGTTTTTGAGTTATGCTGTTCACAGGCGTACAGGAAACTTTTGTAATGCTGTTTATTCAGGGAAACTTAGGGCATGTATTTGAAGTGAAATGCCGAAACCCATTTTTTAGTACCTAGCGGCGCCGTGGCCGAATGGTTAGCGGGTTCGCCTATCACATAGGTGGGCCAGGTTCGGTTCCAGGGACCCGAAAGTGGTGGAGGAAGTGGCGTCAGGACGGGTTTTCTCCGGGTTCTCATTTTTCCCCGCCACTCATTCAACCAACTGCTCCATCATCACCTTTCCAATCATCGATTTCGCCTGCATTTCATAGCATACTTTTCCTCACTATCATATCTGATGCTTGGCTGACCACTCGCTTCCAGGTCTTCACTCTGTGTGATCCGTAGTCCTAGGGGGTGTGAGTCCTAAGGGAAGGGTAATCAGGTAAAGAAAAAATACAACACCTACTATAATAAAAACAAACGCACCTAAAATCAATACTAGGGAAGACTTGCCAATTTGTTTCCTTCTGTGTTTTAATAACGAGCAGAAATATTTATTGGAACGCACAGACCGTTTTAACGAGGCAGGGAGAGTGCGTGCCGTTGCATACTGCAATGGTAGTTCGGGGTTACCATGGTAACCCACCGGGTCGAAACACATGAACGGCGCCGGCGTCGCGATGAAATTGAAGCTAGTTCTGCTGTTGGTCACATGATGGCGCGCATGTTCTTGTCTGTATTCTCCAGCCATCTACATGTGAACCTAAACAATACCAACTCCGAGCAGCTCATGTTTTAGAAGGTTCGATGCCTTTATAGAACAAATATCTAACAATAATAATGTCATAACAATGAAGATGGACACAATGCCAGTAAACGAGTAATAACCATCTCTGCCAATGATTCATGATGTAGGAGAGCTACAACACAGCTTGCGTGTAGCATTGTTGCAGAATCGCCTTTGGTGAATTATTTTTTTATTATTATTATTATTATTATTATTATTATTATTATTATTGTTATTATTATTATTATTATTATTATTATTATTATTATTATTATTATTATTATTATTATTATTATTATTATTATTATTATTATTATTATTATTATTATTATTATTATTATTATTATTATTATTATTATTATTATTATTATTACTGTAATTGCGCAGCTCAAACAGTACCACTTCTGCAAAATAAATATAGGTTATATGCTTGAATAAATGATAGGTGACATATAACTCCTGTATTTAAAACACCACAACATAGTTTTATTATGTATAGGCATTCTTTACCAATCATGAAATTGAATTGCTACATCCTCAGACATATCCTTGTGCTAAAATATATCTATGCAAAATGAACATGGAAGTTTTGCAATAAACTCTTTTTGAGAGGAGTGCAAATAGGTGAAGATGGTGTATGATGTTTATCTATACTTATTTTATCTATATTTACACCAGGTGCAACCTCAATATGTACTTTTGTGGATTGTATTAATTTATTGCATGTACATTTTATTTTTTATTCTTTGTGTGTAATGATGAACGAATACATTTTGCTTTGCTTTATTTACACATAAAAGATGTAATCAAAAAGAATTAAGGAAATCAATGGAAATGTTTATACGTACAGAATTCAAGAATCTGAAATAAACAAATTGAAATACTCTTTTTACAACCACAGTGCTTTTACATTTGGAAAATGTACATTTAAAACATGTACATTTAAAACATATCAACGCTGACTTGCTACATTTTTAATTAAATCAATTTATTTAATTACATTATACTTCATTTTAGGTTTCTTGCACCTGTAAGAAAATATCTTAAACATGTGACATCTTAATTAAAATCTAGAGCTATTTTTGAGAAAATCAAGGGACCTGTGAGCTCGCAGGGCGAGGGGAGTAGGTGTACGAGCCGCCACCTGGGAATTCAAAACTGTTGTCCTTAGGGACACTGCCCTCTGCCCTCTTCTCTCCTCAGGTCCGACCATCCTTTATATCCTCTCAGTTCACACCTCGCTCCGTGGGGCGGGGCAACCCTCCAAGGACATCAACACAAGTGGTCGAAGTGCTAAGTCTCCTTTCCGAATCTTATCTATCCTACTTATAATGAAGATATTTCGTTGGGAAATCGTTTGCCCACTTTCAATAATACAGCGAACTTAGGAAACACATAAAAGACAAAAAATAGCGTAGTATAACATAAATTAACGTGTAGCCTCACATGTTTATTCTTATTCATTATGATTTAAATGTTCATAAGAAGTGTAATTGTATCTAAAAAAAATTTTCTAGCAGCTAATGGTGTTGAACGAAACTTATGATTTTAGAGGTTCGCAAATATATGGTCATTCGGAAATTTGCATTTTAAAATGGAATATTCTATGCTTTACTCCATAAATTTGTTACACTCTTTCGCTTTTGCAGTTCATATATGAATGCCATTCGAATAATGTAAGAGTCTTGAATTTGTCTTAAAATAAATAATAATTCCAGCTTCTCTAACTAAAGCCATATAAATACTAGTAGATGAAGCAAGGTTTTAGAAGAAGCAACATCTAAATACGTACATAGTAATCGTTCAGTTCGTTTGATATGTGAATACTCTTGTTATTTCAAGCTTAGGTTAAATTGTATTAGGAGTAAGAGAACAACTAGGCTATGGAACATCCTTAAAGCATACTGCTCATAAAAATATTTAATCTTCTGGTTGTGAGCTTTGCTTAAAATTGTTTCAATTTATACCATACATTATGTGCACTAAAAGCCCCCAGCCCAACAGCCCATGAAGGGCCAAGACTTGCCGATCAGTTACTGGGTCCCTCACCTCTGCCCACTATAGGCGTCATTGGTGGGGTGCAGTGCTGGAGAGTGGTGCGTGGTCAGCGCCCGAACCCTCCCGGCCAGTTATGCGGCCGTCTCGACTTGGGGTCGCTACTTCTCCATCAATTAGCTCCTCAATTGCCCTCCCATCCGGGACCTAACGAGACTGAGTGCACCCCGTGCCAGACCTCCCAGCGGGGGATCAAACCCGGGTCCTCCGCACCATAGGCAGGTGCGCTACCAACTGCGCTACGGAGGCGGTCGTTATGTGCACTATGAGAAACAACTTTATCTGTAATATAATTATTTGGTGTGCTATTAATCAATATGGAAGGAAATAAAATATTAAGTTTTATTCACATGATTTTTCTACCCATTATAATTTATTTTTATACGTATAGTCGTCATAAACTATTGTTACGGAAGCTTATTTTTGTCTCTATATTATACCAATTGAAATAAAACTTTGCTGAAATAGTTACATCAAAGATTTCGTCGTAGGTACGAGGCGAATACGGAAAATATAATCGATAATTAGAAGTCACTGTTATGTTGGGCTTGAAATGTCATACTCATTCCTCGACATCACCAGAAATAACTGAATAACGACGGCGCTTTGAAAAATTAAAAGTATTGAAAAAGTCAAACTAATAGTACCACATATCTCCGAAATGACTGATGCCACAGAAAAATCCATCCATAATAAACCGTATGTTTTATATAATCTACACTTTTATGTAGTACATTTTTGTCTATCTCTCATGACTTACCCATTATGCGTTAGCGCTTTCGTATGATCAGGACATGACAGATGTTCTCAAAAAATTCAGAATATACATTTAATATGTCAGCTTAAGTATATCATATTTTAAAGAGAATCATTAAAGGCATTTCCAAGAAATTCTAAAATTTCGAAAAAAATGTCCACGTAAAGGGTAGTAGAGATGTAGAATTTCTTTAAAAATCTTTGTGTCACATTTTAGGAAGATATTAAACTTCAGTACTAAGTTTGATATTGTTATGCGACGTTTCGTATTTTTCATACTGTCCACACACACACACACACACACACACACACACACACACACACACACACACACACGCACGCACGCGCACACGTGCACACGCTCACACGCGCACACGCGCACACGCACACACACACACACACACACAACACAAGATTTTTCTAAAACTGCTCAAAAGCTGTAATTCCGCTGAAACCTAGTCATGGAGTTTTTATGGACTACAGTACTTCCTCTTGCCTACTGTAGATGGATGGCAGAGAAAGTAAAAATTGTATATTTTAAACATATTTCATTAAACACACAAACGTAAGCTTCAACTTGATAAAATGTAAGCATATGCACGAAAAATGTTTTCTGGATAGCTAAATGATGCGAGGTGATTTTACAAGGGTATATGTTAATTAGCTTTCATTTTCTTACTGTAAGCTTTTGTGCTTTCCCAGATGTCGAAACTTCAATGTGATTGAACATTTATTCGATGAACTTGCAGGCTATTCGAAGAAAAGTCAATCCAAGCCTTTTATTCACCATTCTAATATCCTGGTAAGCTAAAACGGTTGTTGAACATAGTAAGATTTTACCATATCTTAGTTTATTTATTTTCTATTCAGAACATCTCAAAACATATTCTCTTGAAATATGTTTCCTAAGTAGTTAAGGGACGGAGCAATTAATGTAGCGAATATGTCTTGATAGAATTCAATTGCATAGTAATCTTCAGCTTCAAAAAGTTTCTCGGTACATTTTCTGCAAACATATGTAACATTCTTTTAATTATAGAACTGGATAATTTGTCAACATGATATGTACAGGGTAGTTCTTGTTACACCACTCTGGCGTACAGTATCTCATATTTTCTGACCTGTAGCATGTCCTAGCAGGATAAATGTACTTGTTCTCAGTAAGAAAGTTCATTTCCCAGAAGTCTGAAACAATCTCTGAAGTTGTTACACGGTGAATTATGCAGAAACCATCATAGCCCCAATCTACCAGTTCTTGATGGGTTATTTCGTGTAGCGACAATCTGTAAACTGCGGCGATCCTAATTTTGTGGAATTCTTTATTTATTTCTCAGCAATATTAAAAAAACACTCGTATTCTGCAATTTTACCAATCACTGTTATATTAGTGGTATTCGTTCTGGTCTTCAAGAAAGAGAATTCACGAAGATGAAGATCTTTATCCGTCAGCTCTGATTTCTTTTGGGTTCGTATAAAAAGATCTTGGAAGTAACAGCAGTCACCGTTGTACTGTTTTATACTGTGACTTTTGGTGAGTTGAAAAGTAAAGACGACAGATGTAGTCTAGATAAAGAAACACTTTTATTTCCGTAAACAGTAACCTTTTACACTCGTTGCAACAGCAAGAAAGTCTTTTCCGATTCACTCACAGCACGGCTCCAAATTTGTCACAAAACTGTCCCTTCTCCGTCGGCACGACTCCTCAACGCTTCGCATACGTCTCTTCTTTCCGTCGGCACGACTACTCAACGCTTCACATACGTCTGCCCTCCGTCGGCACGACTACTCAACGCTTCACATAGTCTGACTGTCTGGACTGACTCTTCTGTCGCACTTTACCGCTATTTATATCTCCCAGGCACTATTCTGGAAAGTTCAGTTATTGCGGTGAAATACAAAGCGGAAGATTCCAGAAGCTTCTATCCTTTTCTCTCTTTCGGCAAGCGCCCCAACAATGCGGCCATTCTCTGTCTCTTTCCTTCGGCTCCTTTGCGGTAGTGCCGACAATAATGCGATGGGTGACACTGCTGTTGTCGGCAATTAGATGCGGCGGGCGCGGTGACAATACTGAAGCTTTAGTGTGGTCCTAAAAATAAACTACCTTTCAATTTCATGTCAGCAGTTAATGATGATTAATCTGGAAACGTTTGGCGAGCTGCACAGCTCTTTATTTTGCATTAAATTGGGGTAGGTCTTTTAGGTAGTGTATTTAAAATGCCTAGCTTGTGCATCAGATGACTGCTGTGTTCTTACTTAGATATATAAATTAACAATTTTAAGATAGCTGCATTTCGTTAGTCCATCGGTTTTTACTTTATTAAACTTTCTGGTTGAAAAGTTTGCGGATCTCAAAATGAAATTTGACTGCCTTCTCAACAAGATTAGAGGTATATGTAACAAAATATCTTGCACTGAGTTAACACATAACCATGAAGGAGCACTTAAGCGCGTGAAATTTCAGCTATATTCGCACTTGCAATTATTTGTTGTTTCACACAATAGGCCTGTTTAGGCTAAACCTGGAAACGCTAAGTGAGGTAGAATCTTTATGTCGGATCGTTAAACATCGAAATAGGTATAATACCAACTTTTCATTTCTGAGTTATGCTGCTCGCAAACGTGCGCGTGCACACACATACATGCACGCACACACACATACATACCACACACACACATACAAACATGCATGTATGCACATACGCACGCACACAATGCAAACTCCTTTCCAGCGTTTTCTGAAAACGCTTTATATTCAGGGGACATCAGAAGTGTATTTCCACGTAATCGGTATGGAACGTTTGGAATACTAACTTTACTTACTAAAGGTAAGACAAGAAAAAGTAAAATTCTGATTTGTTGCACTCACATGACTTGATCTGCTCTTGTACAAACTCTTCTTACAAACGTCTATTCTTGTACCTAAGTCATCTAAATAGAGATAAACATAACTGTGCATACGATCTTGTCCTTCTACTTGCTCAATTCCAATAAACACTCCCCAGAAGTTGGTTGAATACATACTTTATTTTAAGTTGGTACACAGAAACTGGAAAACGATATTCAGTTGCTTTCCCTGCACTTGTTTGACAGTCTATATCTGCACGAGCTAACCAGAAACAAATGAATAAGCACATTTGAAAGTGTACTGCTCATAATTGAAACATTTCTATGAATATTAATGGGTGTTTTATATATGGTTATTGCCACAGAAAACGTATTTCACATATATTGCATATTTTAATTACATCTGTATTTTTCCTATGTTGCAATTTTGTCTATCACTAATGCTTTCTAGGTTATGTACGATGTTATGAACAGGATTTTATACAATTTAGAAAAACCTTCAAGATACACTTTTATTTTATTTTGTTTGTGAATATCAAATATATTGAACCCAAATCATTAGATCATTTACGACAAAATAAAAAACATAAAACCTTTTTCCTGCGTAAGGACTTTATTTTGTTTGGGGGGGGGGGGGGCGCTGAGGAATATTTCCTGAAAATGTTTTCCTTACAATCTTAAAAATAAAATTTAATATCTGGCGTTTTGTTCTTGAGGCATATGATTCAGATGCACACACGCATGCGTACCTGTCTCTAATTCTTTCCCTTGGACTTATGGGGCCTCAAAACATTTATTTTGATGGCCTGAAAATCGAATGGGTGGAATTTCCTCTTAGATTTGTGGTGGAGCAAGAAGTAAGTCTTAACACTAATAAACTGATGTAATGCCCTAGTTCAGAGGTGGGCAAAGGTGGATTCGTGAATCCATGTGATTCATGAACCTTTCGCCGTGTAACTATGCAACACAACTGTACACAACCCTTTCCTTAATTGATTTCAGGAGACCAAAGCTCGCTTCGCGACCGGTATCAGTGGAGGAATTATGTCTGTGTCAACACCGTCTACCTCATTTGTACTCATTTGTAACAAGATATTGCATGGTTTTCTGCGAGGCAACATTGAACAAGTTTATTGTAGATGTCATGCCGCATGGAACAAAAAACTAGTATTTTCTGATCTGCATTTTTATATATGATGTATACATTTTCTGTTATTATTACAACTATTATTGTTGTTGTTATTGTTTCTTTGTTTTACAGATTTAGAGCGTGCCAAATTTCTAGAAAGTTCACTATCTAAACATAACAAACATGCTTTCACATGTGACAACTTTCTTAACCAACAAATAAAATTAGGAAATACTTATTTCAAATGTGTAAAATCACTTGATACTGTGCCAGAGGATAAACTAATTGTAGTTCCATTCTTGAGGAGTTAAAAGCCGAGTTCACTTAACCTAGACTCCATGATGAGAATGACATTTAGTTGTTTGTTAACCCTTTTACTGTAAATGTAGTTAATCTAAGAGTTAACTTACAATGTGAACTCGTAGATCTACAAACAGATCCAGTGAGAAAAAGTAAGTGCAGAGATTTAGTTGGCACAGAGTGATCAAGTTGGTTTGAGAGAATTGCTCCTTTTGTTACCTTGTACAGCAATGTTTTGCTCTACATATGCCTGTGAAAGTTTGTTTTCCTCATATGTTCTCATATGTTACGTTGATGACATGTGTAATTCCGATTTGACATAGTAAAAGTATGACCACATCTTTCAGTTTGAAACCAGCGCGCTGATCGTTAACTATATCAATCCGCCACTGTGAACTGTTTAAGAAGCGAAGAGCACTCCTACAACCAGCAAGATTGTTACGCAGGTTGCGTGCACAGTGGCTTCGGAACAACTCTTCTGCCCGCTTTGACCCTAGGTACAATTCTCAATGACACTGTGGCGCCGGCCTAGGACCGGAGCCAAGCTATTTTATGCCACATTCCGGGTCGGCGAGCGAACAAAGGGACAAGGTAGGGCTGCCTGTCGTGTTTGCTGTGTGTACGTAATAATTAACAATGAGCGGTAGAAACACAGCTTCTAGCTGAGTTATTGCTGTGCGTATGTGCAAAAAGTTTCTCGAACGATCGTGTGACGTCATCCCCAGTATAAAAGGAGACCAACAAGCAACATGGGTGACACTGGACCGGGAGCTCACATACAGGCATCACTTCAGGGGCAAAGTGCTACAAGGGCACTCAGCTCTCCGGCTGTTATACCTTATATTCTATCCTTCCTTTGGTTCTCTACGCATGTGATATCTGAGGAACGTTGGCAAATTCCATCTTCATCAGACTCGGCACCGGGCACTAAGGATGATATACGATTATACGGCACTGGGTGGAGATTCCCTGCCCACATCCTGCACGAACATTCCAATAAACAGACCATAAATTATCGACGTGATCAGAACTCGCTTACAACAAAATTCAAACCCATATACCTAACTACTGCTATATATTATTAAAATATATAAGATTGAATCCCTACGCTAATCTTCTGACAAATATGAGAGTAAATGTGTGTTAACTCCATTTCCCTAATTTATGACGAGAGAGAGAAAAAAAAAAAAAATTGAACGTCTCCTATGAGAAAATCAACGAAGTCCAGCCAACGGAGCATGTGTTGGTTCTAAGAAACAAAACACACGAATCTTATGAAAAAACCTGATGTGTTGCTGTGTTGCACTCACATGACTTTCTCTTTTCTTGCACTAACTATTCTAACGTACTCTTATTCCTCTACCTGCTTCATGGTTGAAGGAATAAACGTTTGCAGAAATTATTTTATAGCTAATTTTCTTGTAGGTAATACAGTATCTAGAAATACAGTAGGCTTTGAGCGACAGTCAAATCTTTTAAAGCTGGTCGCTGTATGAAGGCTTTGAAATTCATGGCCAAGAGATAAAAAGTGGTAAATGACCTTCCATTTGAGAAAAGTACTACAGGCACTTTACACACCAATAATAGCTCCGAAATGGTTCTCTATACAAAAAAACTTGCTTGGATATAAATTGTGTGGTTTAATGAGATCTACATGATTTTTGTGGTAAGATTTGGTGTATCTCTTACGATTTAGCAATTATTCAAAAGTCATCAACAGTAAACAGGACTACATGAGCTATAGCCAGAAAATTCAAAATTGGCATTTTAATGAAAATAATTAGTCATTTTTGAGAAAATAAAAATTTTCGAACAATTTTCTATGTAGAGGATAGTTTAGGTTATAGGAAAGATCTTCAAATTCTGCGTGTTGCATCCTTGAAATATACACCACCTTATATCAACTTCGGTTTTTAACCAACTATTCGTTTTTGAAATATGCTGTTCACACACACACACACACACACACACACACACACACACACACACACACACACACACAGAGAGAGAGAGAGAGAGAGAGAGAGATACAGGTACACTCGGAACGTTTTCTAAAATGCTTTTTTATTTAGGGGACGTCAAAACATATTTCGTATGAAATCTCGACATCGAAATTTTGGGTCGAATACAATACTTCCCGTACTTACTATACGTAGTAGAGAAAGTAGAAAGGTTCTTGGAAAATTGAAGATATATCTTCAAAGCTATGCAGCATTTTCCAGTAACTGGAACCATTGTTATAGTTAATGAACAATTTCCTTCAAAGACACTGGGAGGATTTTCAACTTATGTTGAAAATGTAATGAATATCATTCATTAATGAAGGATATAATTGGTCCGATAAATAAATTTTAAAACTTCAAAGAAGGCTCTTTAAATACATTAAAGTATGACATACAAAGGTCAGTCATGTTTTGATTCTCAACATTCCATGCGCCACACTAGGCTGCTCTGTGTTTATTTGGGATACATGTTACAAAAGTGAAAGTGACGCAACTTCTGTGTGTGGGGTACAGATATAGTGCAGTGTGAACGAGAAGTGGAGCTTTAAGGCTCCCGCAAACTGCAGGTCCAGGGAGTCTACCTTGGACCACTGGATCAATATCCACTTGCGTTCCAGGTCAGAATCCCCACACAGCAGATGCTGCCCTCTGCTGCGTTCTTTGCCTCCAGTAACACACTGTCAGATTTATTATTTTCAGTACAGCTCCCAAATGTCTTCATCCTTAGACGGTCAATACATGGAGCACTTTTGTTAAATATATCGTGGATAGTGTGAGGCATTGCATATAAAAACCTTCAAACGATAGCTTTAGGTCTCCTTCCCATCGACCCCAGGGTAAAACAAAATCCACATTATATAAAATTATAAAGATACTGTGCTGCAGGCTGTAAAGTCCACTCCCCATTACATTCCTCGCGCCATTGTTGTCACATTATTAACGCCCCTGGTAGGCCAATGAAGTAAACAACTGAAACAGCTGTTGCACACGAAATGTCTAAGGAACTGTTCCTAGAAACTAGTTTTGTTTTCAACTCCTGGTTCAGTATTATAATAAAGAAAAAGTTTCTTACCAAAGAAAACACGTTCTAAAATCCTATATTTATTTATTTATTTGAAAGCAATACTCTGCACACTTAAGAGTGTTTACCATACAAAGGTTCAGCACAATCTGTTTTATAGTTTTGAGGGAATTAATTATTGAATTTATTCACATTGCGCAAATATCTTAACGTTAAAAGTTTTCCACGCGCACCAAAAACATAAATATCACAACAGTTTTACCTATTATTTTACAAACTCTAATTGCCCAACAAATACCACAAATCTCTGAAAGAAAGAGAAAATAATTACTTTTAAAGTATTTAATATCTCTGCTTTGGTGGACATTGAAAATATTTTAAAACTTTTTTGTTTATTTAACTTTATTTAAAGTTAAACAAATTTTCAAATTTTGAAACCAAAGAAGTCATAAATGAAGCACATGCTGGAAAAATACTAAGAGCAAAACACAAACTGTAATGCACTTGGACCAGATAATGTACTAAAAATGTGAAGTCGAGAAAAACCAATTTTTGTACACACATGCATCGTGATCATAAGTCGGATTATCTGTTTGTCATATCTTCCCTCATTTGTCTAGTAATCTCTCTCCTCAGATTCGTAGCGAGGAGATGCCACTTAACTACTCCTTTCCTCTGAATCTAGTTTTTGAGCCCTTTTTGGCCTATATTTTGTTCAAATACTGCCGAAAATTTAAGCAATAAAGGCGCATTTAAATGAATCGCACATGGCAGTGAAAACCTGCATTTAAAACCTTTAAAAATGACGAAATCTAAAAAAATTACTGCGAACCGATGACTGGAGGTTTCGGAAACATTTATATAGCATAATTATAAAAATCGTCAATTTCATAATTTGTCGGTCGCTTTTTAGTCCCAATAATCCTTAACAAATTAACTTGTTCATACACATACAAAATGGTTAAACAACAGGGTAAAACAAAAATAATTGAAAATAAGGATTCATAACAATGCTTCATTAGTTATGAGCTAGTAAGGCTCACTGTTATGTACATCATAAACACCTACTACAGACAGAGTGAAATCCTTGCTTTTAATAAAGAAAGTAGAAAACATTCATTACGCTTGTTTTGGAATAAAATGTGTTCTGAAGCTAGGCTGAGATTAGAAAACAAAAACCACTCGCTTTTAGGTTACTCTTTTTTGTTTGGTAATCAATGTATTAGAAAGAGAAATAGACATTTTTTGTACATGGTTGTCTTTTGTTGGCGTGATTTACCGGAGCTCTTCGACCATATTACTGAATAATGTGGCCCACAAATATAACCAGAAATAAGATGGATGTGTATCCTTATTTATGTATAGTTGCTAAGTTGATCCACATCACAACTATTTTACTTTTATGCCTTTAATTAACACATACAGTAGGTACTTTCTCTCAGCACGAATAAAATGAAATACCTCTTACGAAGTTAATGTATTGTGACATCAGTAGTAAGTAAACAAGTCGAGCATCTTATAGGGCAATACTTAAGACAAGAATGGGATAATTCACACTGGCTCTTTGAAGGACAACATGGGTTTCGGAATGGACACTCTTGTGAGAGCCAACTAGTAGCTATTTGTCAGGATGTAGCTGATGCACTCGATGCAGGCGGTAAAGTGCATGCAATAGTTATTGACTTTACTAAAGCGTTTGACCTTGTACCTCATGGGCCACTTATAGAAAAACTTTGCAATATGCAAATAGACAACAGAGTGATTATTTGGATTCGGGAATTTTTGAGCGGACGAACCCAAAGAGTGCGGGTGGGAAATAGACTATCGTCCCCTACCGAAGTAACCTCAGGTGTCCCCCAGGGTAGCGTGATCGGGCCGTTGCTTTTCTTAGCATATGTAAATGATTTATGGAAAGGGATAACATCACAAATTCGGCTATTTGCGGATGATTGTATAATCTATAGAAATATCAAGACCGAAGGTGACGTTAATAACTTACAAGAAGATTTAAACAAAATTCAACTCTGGGCGCAATCCAATCAAATGGAGATAAATCCAAGTAAATGTAAAACAATTATATTTTCAAGGACAAGAACAGAAGAAAATGTGATGTATAAATTAGATAACAAGAGAAAACCCAGGCTAAGTAGCACTAGATATCTAGGTGTAATAATAAATGAAAGATTGGAATGGGGGGAACATGTAAACTCGGTCACTGGAAAAGCCTGCAAAGCATTTCACTTTGTAATGAGAATATTAAAACGCAGCAATGGGAAATCGCGAAATTTAGCTTACACATCCTTAGTCCGACCAATATTAGAATATAGCGCAGCATGCTGGGATCCATATCGGGTTGGTCAAAAACAAGCACTCGAGAGAGTTCAAAAACGAGCAGCTAAATTTGTTGATAGAGGAAAGCGATTTGAAAACCCTACAGGCACTGCTACCTCCTGGGAATCATTGGAGAAACGTAGAAAACGGGCAAGGCTATGTGCAATCTTTAGAGCATATAAGGGGGAACCTGCATGGAAAGATATAACAAAGCGGTTGTTGACACCATCATATAGGGGAAAGAATGATCACTCTAAAAAATAAGAAACAGGGAACAGAAAACTGATATAGGTAAATTTTCCTTTACCAATAGAACAATTAATGACTGGAACAATTTGACTGCAGAGTTACTGGAGACTTTGCCTCCAAATGTAAATAATTTCAAAGAGAGGTTAAAAAGAAATCCTGTATAGTTACCATAGTGCATGAAAGGATTGTATATATGTTGTAAGGAATTGTATATTATATTGTAAGGAGTTGTATATTATATTGTAAAGAATTGTATATCATATTGTAAAGAATTGTATATCATATTGTAAAGAATTGTATATTATATTGACAGCGCTGCCACCGGGCCATGCTCTAAGCAGTGAAATAAAGTATCTATCTATTTATACTATAATACTCTGGTATTTGCCTCTACATGGAAAAGACAGGTACAGATATCCAAATAACAATATATTGCTTGAAAAACACTTACCGCCATAACCAACTAATAGAATTAATAAGAGCAGAACATATAAAGCTTGAAAGACTAATTTGGGAATTAGGTTTTGTTTGGATTAAAGCAGACATAGGTATCGTCGCTAATACACTTGCTTATCAATCGTAAAGTAAGGCAATGAACCAAGAAGATGAAATCTACTATAAAATACCAAAACAGCCCACTTAAAAGGAAGATACATCAAGACAGTATAACAAAATGGCAGAGCGGTTGAGACAACCCTATAAATGGGTCCATCACTACAGATTTCTTCTCGAGGGTCGAAAAAGGCTGGAAATGAAAACAACTAACACTTCGAACCTGACAGCAATAGCCAGTGGGCACGAGAAAACAAGGGCCTACATTCATAGATTAAAAATTCTAGACAATTCAAACTGCCCATGCAACATAGAAGAACAAACTATAAATCACCTAATTTACACCTGTCCAGTGTTAAACAAAGACAAAAATTGATTAATAGAACTCGTAATTAATGACCAGTGAACAAAAGTGTATATATCTATTCTTATTTCGCGCACTTCAAATCGTTTGCTCATTCCATTACTTTTGAAAAACTCTGAAAGACTAACAATATAACATCAAATGGCCATCTGTTCAAAATTGTATTCTGACAGTAGGAATTTAAAATACAAATATTGAAATATACCTTAACACCATATTAGCTAGCTTCCCCTCACTTGTAATATGGCAAGCCACAAATGATGAGAATATCAAATACCTTTAGTCGACTCTTATAATAATCACTTTGATGTGAGAGTACTCTATCAGTGATTTCCCACATGGAGATGCCTTTACAATAGGATTGCTCTAGAACTGTGTTGACAGTTCAATCAGTTATAGCAACGTATTTATTTCACAAGGTTGTGTCTTCTAATAAAGTGCAGCAGAACGCTATATGCAATGAACATTAAAACTGATGATGCAAAAAATAAAAATCTGATGTTTTAAGTTTAGATAAGATTATGTAGTGTGTAGTGTGAAATATTAGAAAATTCAGAGCAACCACAGAACGTATCTCATAAACTGCCAAAGCTACAAGGAAAATCTGATGTTTCACTTCCATTATTCATGGAATCTAGATCTTGTAACAGTGCACTTTTATAACGATTAAAACCGTATTTTACACTATTAAACGTTTATATATTTTAGCATAGTCATATCTACGAAATTTATAGAGTTGCCTTTGAATGTGAATATTTAAACGGAAATATTAATTTCGGGAGGCATAATTTTAGTGACAATTGAGGTAGGCGTGTTTCCTGCTTTACTTTCAGCAATTGCAATTAAGACCTTATAAAGCAATGAGTTTTAGAATTGCAATCGTGTTGCAGCATTCATAAGACGGCGGGGAAAGTTACAACGCTATTCTGAATAAGAATACCTAAAGAAATAGACTTCATTAGTTTGTATAATTTTATATTTCAGATGGGTTATATAAATAATGATGTCTCCATTAAGACAGAAACAAGAAAAAAGGAAATCAAAAAAGAATGTTAAATGGGTTTCGAACTAATGTTAGATCACCACTGTTGATTAGAACGAAGACGCCTTAGCCAGCGCCGCTATAGCGAACACACTATCTTTGTTTCACGTCTGTAAGCCTAGTGCCCATCACTGGAATAATTTCAATTCTAGTTCACAACTTAATAAAAGGCCATAAGAACTTATTTTCTGAAGGCGCACTGAAGTTAAATTTGTAACTTTGCCCGTTAATATAGGATTGCTGAAATATTGCTTTTAAAAGATGCGAGGCGAGCTACGAGGTGACATGGCTGCCATGTCGTCTGAACAGCAAGAGAAGCATATGACTAATTTAATTCTCATATCATCTATGGAAGTACTCCTGAGAATTAGGTGACCCTTCGCGCAGGTCTTATTGAAGTTGGCTATTTACTTTTGTGAAAGACAGTACAAGGCTAATAGGACAACAAGAAGGCTTAAGCAATAATTACATTTTTTAAAAGTTGATGGCCTTAAATTTCGTTGCCTTTCCATGACCAGAAAGGGGAAGAAAATAAATTTAGAAAAACATGATGTGTTGCACTGACATGACTTTCGTACTAACTATTCTCACAACTCTTACTTCTCTATCTTCATGTTACTCAAGATAAACATTTGCAGAAATTATCTTGCATATTTTCCTGTAGGTGCCAGGGGAATATAGTCAAACCTTTTAAAGCTTTGAAATTCTGTTCTCTTTGCATGGCCAAGAGATAAAATAGTGAATAACGGTGTTCCATTTGAGAAAATGTTAAGTATTGCAAAACTCACACAAGTAACAAGGAATATCAGCGATCTGATTCACTCCACAAAAGGCGGCGCCGTGACCGAGCGGTTAGCGCGCTCGCCTACCACCTAGGCGGCCCGGGTTCGATCCCAGGGACCCGCATGTGGTATTCGTGGTGGACGAAGCGGCGTCAGGGCGGGTTTTCTCCGGGTGCTCCGGTTTCCCCCGCCATTTCATTCCACCGGTGCTCCATCTTCATTCCATGTATCATCAGTGTCACCGCCTGCGGGGCCGTAGTAGTAAAAGCGTGCGTTAAACACTACAACAACAACTCCACAAAAAAATTCATTTCGAGATAAATTGTATGTTTTAGCGAGATCTACATTTCTTGTATAGTAAAATTTGATCTATCTCTTGCGGTTTAGTAGTTATGCAAAAGTCATCAGGAACAAACAGGACTACGTGGATTATAGCCAGAAAATTCAAAATATGCATTTCCTTTGCCAGTAAATACCTTAAGCATCTGGCATTTTAATCAAAATCGTTAGTCATTTTTGAGAAAAACAAAATTTTCGAAAAATTTCCCATGTAAAGAGTAGCTTAGGTCAGAGGAATTTTCTTAAAAATCTACCAATTTTGGTTTTTAACCGACGTTTTGTTTTTGAGCTGTAATGTTCACAGACACATACACACACACTCTCTCTCTCATTCGCTCGCTCGGCGATGCAAATAAAACGAAATTTCATAGTCATCACATAGTGACCAGCACTTAAAAGATATGATTATCGTTTAGTCTACGCTTACAGCATTTCCAGACATGTTTGTCTTGCTTAACTTGAAGTAGGTATTTGTACCGATAATTTGTGCAAGAATGTGTAGAAGACAGTCATGTGAGTGTAATATATCAAACGTTCTTAAAATATTTTGATATTCAGTTTTTGGTGGAATGTAGTACTTCCAATGCACATCAAGTATACGCGATAGGAAAAGTAATGAATTGCAATTGAGGCATATGATGTAATAATGTTACTAACAACTTTCTGTAAGCTTCCTTCGAAGGTTTTTATAATCACAGGAGCCTTTTCAAAACATGAGTTCTGATAACATTTTTTGACTCAGATTATGTGGATAAAGTTTTCAACGCTTTGCCTTTGGCATTGTGACGCACAGCAAAGTATGGTTGAGGTCAAGGTACCTCACACCACATAGCAGGCGCGGCGCGTATCAAAGGCGCTCAAGGTCAGGCTGCCTCGCGCTACTGTTTATGAACAAGGGATAATGAGCGCGACACATTAAAGTATTTTCGAGATTGTTCGAGAAGTGTTCGGTGGCCGGCGTATTTGTAGATGTCCTAGGAAAGTTCGAGAACGGTTCGTGTTACGTCATAGTCGCTATATAAGGAGGCGAGGCGAGAGTTGGGAGTCAGTCAGTTTTTAGTTTTAGTGTGTGTGTGTGTTTGTGTGTGTGTGTGTGTATTACCTGCGTCTGAGAGAACCGTCCCGTCAAGAGGAAGATAGTGAAGCAGTTAAAAAGTGTTGAGTGGCCGTATCGTCATAGTTTTTGCGAGGCGGAGACAGATAATTGTGTGTCAAATTGCGAGAAAACAACAGTTGTGAGTTGTAACCTCACAAAGGACTGTAGACTGTGTTAAAGAGAAGAGAAGTGTGTTTTTGTGCATTCAGTTGGAAGAAAATAAAGTGGAGTGGAGTGTGGGGTTTAAGGGCCCGTCGACAACTGGGTCATTTGGGCCCTGATAGAAAAAGTAACTGGACTGAACTTTTGTCATTTTTGTCATAGTGGTGTCAGGAGTGCAATTTGTCAAATTGTTATTTTCTGACAGTATTTTAATGTCGTCTATGTATCCATAATATATCATAATTAGCTTCGTTGACATCCTATTTTTTGTTTCAGTATTAATAAATTCTGATTTAGAAATATATTCCGTAGCCAAATATCCCAAATTAGTAGGAAATTGAATGCAGAAACTTTCGATTTGGGATCAATCACATATTTAGCCACCGCATTCCTATTCCAGTGCATATGTGAAGTTTTTATATTTAAAAAGTTAAAACTATAGTTTAATGTTGTTAGATGTACCCAGAAATTTTTCGTCTTGGTCCCTCAAGCGAAATTGCCTCCGAAATTAAAGAACTGGCACCATTAACTTTTACTGGACCACTACACTATTTGCTCTGCAGGGCTTTTGCTTCTTTTGGAGGAAGCCATCTCCTCGAGGAACTCGTTCAGGAAGCGCCATTAGGAACCGCCTGCGGAGCTAATCGTTACTCTTAATTTCATTTGAGCTTGCTCCAGTTAGCTGTAGAGGGAGAGGCTGGAAATCTTGTTTTCTACTGTTTCAAAAAATAAAGGAAGGAAGAAAGAGAATAAAGTTGTGTTTCTGGAGACAGGAATGTAATGGTGACATTGCCATTTTCATTTGTGTAGTTAATAACAGAGCTTGACGTGCGATATTAAGTTACAGTCTCCTGATGTTCGTTAATTACTTCCAGACAGTTTATTATCATCCTTTCATGTTCAGTGCAAGACAATGTTAAAGCCCACAACGTATTGTAACAAAACAGCAGTATCCAGGTCCCGTTACTGTTGTATCACTTTATTGTCCTCTAAAATTTTACTGCAAATGCCCACACAGTTATCTTCTCGCAGTTAACGCAATCCACAGTTTTTCGGATTTCACAACTCACAATTATTCTTCTCAAAACTTATTCAGCAATTTCACCACTTTCTCTGCCTCTTATACGCTTAATAAGCGTTACAATCACTCGCCACAAGCGACATATATTCCGGGATGGAGTGAATGCACCAACAAACACACACGCTGACACACTGACCTATTTATTCCTTTAGCTCTACTCTCAGACTAACTCACACTAATTGAACTGAAGACTGACACTTTGAAGCCAGAAGTCCTAGTTGTACGGGGTTTACACCGTTCGGTTGTCACTACCGCAGTACCTAGACGCTCCGCGGCTTAACCTGCGAGATGAGGGTGCTATCATGTTCTCCAGGAAAATAAAAGGATTTTTGAGTTTCTGGGCTTTTATGATTGTGAGGGATGTTTATTTGGGGATGGTCGGTTGGGATTGGTGCAAGGGCGGATTGTGCGGGCTAATCCTCTAGCCAAGCTCTTCGGCCAATCATCTGGCCGCGCTAATCCTCTCGTCTGATTCTAGCAGCAGTCACACTTTGAGGGAGGATTTGCTAGGTTTTGAATTTACCCCGTTATGGTTACGGGTTTAGGTCGCTTTTTATTTTCTCTACTGGTAAGTAGGGGAAGTATTGTATTCCACCCAAAAATTCGAGGTCGAGATTTCAACGGAAATACATGTTTTGAGGCCCCCTGAATTAAAAAAAAAGCATTTTTAGAAAAAGGTCCGTGTGTGTCTGTGTGTCTGTCAGGCTGTGGACAGCATAACTCAAAAACGAAAAGTCGGTTAAAAACCAAAGTTGGTATTTAAGTTTAATGTCTTTCAAGGATGCGACACGAAGATTTTGAAGAAAATAGCCCCACCCTAAACTACCCTTTACATGGAAACTTTTTCGAAAATTTTGATTTTCTTGAAAATTGCTCTAACGATTTTGACTAAAATATCATATGTTTGAGATATTTTGATGGCAAATGAAATGTTTATTTTGAATTTTCTGGGTATAGCCCCTGTAATCGTATTTACTCTGGACGATTTTGCATAACTGGTAAACTGTTAGAGATAGACCAAATTATACTATACAAAAATGTAGGTTGAACCATTTCGGAGATATTCCTTGTTATGTGTGTGAGTTTCGGAAAACTTGCTTTCGTGAAATGGTACATCGTAGTTCATTTTTTTATGTTACATGTGCAAAGAAAACGGAATCTCAAGGCTTTAAACGATTTTACTATCGCACAAAGGCTGCTTTATTCTAATATGCCACTTGCACCTACAAGGAAATAAGCAATAAGATAATTTGTACAAATGTTTATTTTAACTAACAGGAAGAAGATATAGGAATAAGAGTTTGTAACAATGGTTAGTACAAAAGTAGAGAAAGTCATGTGAGTGCAACACGTCAGATTTTTCCATCTTGTGGTTACCCGAGTGGACCCAATACGTCCACTGGTAGTTTACATAACGGTAAGCGGCGCTGTTGTCTCTGGTCATATCTGCCCAGTGTTCACCACTGGGTTGGCATGGGCTTGAATTTTGTTGTGCGTTCTGATCACGTCAGTAATTTATGGACTTATGAACGTTCGTGTAGGATGTGGGCAGGAAATCCCCACCCAGTGCCGTTCCTCAGCTCTCACATCCGTAGAGAACCAAAGTAAGGATAATTACACCGTATAGCTGAAGTCTCAGGTAGAGGGGTATAGTCTTGGAACTGAATATAGGGTATAACTGCCAGAGTTGCGTGCCCTTGTAGCACTTTGTCCCTCACGTGATGCCTGTATGTGAGCTCCCGGTCCAACCTCACCTATGTTGCTTGCTGGTTTCCTTTTATACTGGGGATGACGTCACATGATCTTTCGAGAAACTCTTCATACACACGCACCGCGATGAGTCAGCTAGAAGTGTGTTTCTATCGCCCATTGTTACATGTCACGTCCAACAGTAGACACGCCACACAGCCCGACCCGGCATGTGGCGTGAAATGACTTGGTCCCGTCCGTCCATTGTTGTACATCCCGGTCGTGGGCCGACGTCACATTGTTATTAAGATTCTACCTAGAGCGGGTTGGGCAGAATAGGGTCTGCTCCGAATCCACTCCAGAGGCTCCAGAGGCAGTTCGAGTCGAGTGGGGAAGCTTATTCCCCCACCCGAAGTGTCTTTACCGCAGTACCTAGCCGTTATACGGCTTTACCTGCGCGATAGTATGGTGTTTTGGTCTACAGGGATTTAAACTCTGGGAATGTTTGGGATCAGGGGTATCTTAGGGACAAGATGGATGATGGTAGGGATAGGTCCATGAACGGGCACTGCCCATACATGCTGATTGGCTGGTTAGTCAATCAGGTGACGCGCTAATCTCCTCCTGGTTCTGGCCGTCAGTCACACACTGAGAGGTGATCTGAGTTAGGCGATTTACTCTGTTTTAAGTACAGGTATTCATTTTGCCTTTCCCATCTGCGAAAATTAGACCGTTGGACTTAAGATGTCCTTCGGTAATTTTTTAGATGGTAGTCGGCGAGGCTCTCTCTGGTCATATTGTCCCAGAGTATTCACCAGTGGATTAGGGTGGTGTACAACCACTCCGGACTACCCTACATCATGGACTTGGTAGGGGAGCGATCCAAACCATGCACTCCAAACTCAATTCCCACACCAATCAGCTGGTACGGGCACTAGGTCAATACGACCACAGAGCACCTCGTAGAAGGAAAAGTTACCGCCTTCCTAAGGACGCCCTTGGATAATGATAATGCCACTCCCATCATCTAACACATACTTACCCCAACACCTATTCCTGCCCCCTTCCTGCATCCAAACTTAGGTATGCAGGAAGAAACTATTGCCCACAGACACAAAAGCTTGAGAACGTTTGGAATACCTTCTATACTGCATAGATAAAGTCGCAATAAGCGGCTAGGTGCTGTGCAGATAAACATACCGTACAGGAGAACCTGTATGATTTGTTCTCGAATGCTAGAATCCGCTGTGCACGCAACCTACGCAACATTCTTGCTGGTTGGAGGAATGGTACCTCTTTGCTTCTTAGAGTTCACTGTGGCGGATTGATACACTTAAAGATCAGCGCGTTTGTTTCAAATAGAAAAGATGTGGTCATCCGTTTACTATGTCAAATCGTAATCATACACATTAATTATCGTCATCAGAATATATGAGAAGACGTTCAGTCTGGCGTAATATCTGTAACAGCAATATGCAGTTGCACCGAGAGGCGGTTATCTCAAACACGAGATCTCGCTTTTGATTTTTCTAAGTTCATGAGGGGAAAAAATGTTCACAGATATATTTGGAGTAAAAGAGTGCTTTAACAGTGTAACAGAATGAGCACATTCTCTCAAACCAACATATGTATATTACCTTACACAGTTCTTTGAACTCGTCTGTGTCAACTAACTCTTGGCACTTATTTTCTCTCACTAGACCTGTTTGTAGATCTATGAGTTCATATTGCAAGTTAACTCTTCCATTAACTACATCTACAGTAAAAAGGTTAAGAAGCAATAAAATGTCATTCTCAAGATTCCTGAAATCATGTAGTCTATGTGAAGTAAACTTGGTTTTTAACTACAACTAATTAGTTTATCCTCTGACAGAGTATCAAGTGATTTTATACATTTGAAATAAGCATTTCATAATTTGATTTGTTGGTTAAGAAATTTGTCACATCTCAAAGTAGTGGAGATATTGTATTCCATCCAAAAAATTGATGTTGAGATTTCACCGAAAATATACGTTTTGAGGCTCCCTGAATAAAAAAGGCATTTTTATAAAAAGATCCGTGTTTGTGTGTGTGTGTGTGTGTGTGTGTGTGTGTGTGTGTGTGTGTGTGTGTGTGTGTGTTTGTGTGCCTGTCAGTCTGTGGACAGAATAACTCAAAAACGAAAGCCCGGTTAAAAACCACAGTTGGTATTTAAGTTTCGTGTCTTTCAAGGATTCGACACGAAGATTTTAAAGAAAGTTCCTCCACCCTAAACCACCCCTTACATGTAAACTTTTTCGAAAATTTTGATGTTTTTGAAAATGGTCTAGTAATTTTTATTAAAATGCCATATGTTTGAAATATGTTTATGGCAAATGAAACGTATATCTTGTGTTTTCTGGCTATAGCCCAAGTAGTCCTATTCTTTCTGGATGACTTTTGCATAACTGGTAAACCATAGGAGATAGACCAAATCTTACAATACAAAACATTTAGACCTTGCTAAAACACACAATTTATGTCTAAATAAATGTTTTTGTAGAGAGAATCTTTTCGGAGATATTCCTTGTTATTTGTGTGAGTTTTGGAGAACTTATACTTCTGTCAAATGGAACAGAGTTACTCATTTTTTATTTGTTAACCGTGCAAATAGAACAGAATTTGAAAGGTTTAAAAGTTTTGACTATCGCTCAAAGCCTACTGTATACCAGCATTCTGCTTGTACCTACAAGAAGATAAACAATAAGGTAATTTCTGCATATGTTTGTCTCAAATAACACTAAGAAGGAATAAGAGTTTGTAGGAATTGTTAGTCCACTAGCAGAGAAGGTCATGTGACTGCGAAACAGATTGTTTTTCGTTGCGTGCGGTATATCTACAACAAAGCCGTTCAATGTTGTCTCAAAGGAAACTATGTGATATCTCGTTACGAACGAAATAGACGGTGTTGATCCAGACATAATTCTTCCACTGATACCGGTCGCGAAACGACCTTTGGATTCCTGAAGTCATCTAAGGAACGGTTTGTGTACCGTTGTGTTGCATGACAGGACGGAAGATTCACAGGGATTCACGAATCTGCTTTTTCCCACATCTGAGCTAGGGTATTGCACCAGTTTATTATTGTCAAGACTTATTTCTTTCTCCACCACAAAACTAAGAGGAAATGCCACCATTCAGGCCAGCAAATTAAACATTTTGAGGGCCTATAAGTCCAAGGAAAAGAATTAGAGACAGGTAGGTACGCGCGCGTGTGTACATCTAAATTATATGCCTTAAAAGCAAAACGTCAGACATTAAATTTGGTTTTTAAGAATTCAGGAAATATTCCTCAGCTCCCCCCTCCAAACAAAATAAAATTCTTTCGCAGGAAAAAAGTTTTTTTTTCTTTTTTTTTTATCGTAAAGCATCTAATGATTTGGATTCAAATATATTTGATATTCACTAATAGAAGAAAAATAAAATAAAAGTATATCTTGAATGTTTCTTTAAATTGCATAAAATCCTGTTCATAACATCGTGCATAACCTAGAAACCATTAGTGATAGACAAAATTGCAACATAGGAAAAATGCAGATATGATTGAAATATGCAATATATGTGAAATACATTTTCTGTGGCAATAACCATATATGAAACACCCGGTAATATTCATAAAAATGTTTCAATTATGAGCAGTGCACTTTCAAATGTGCTTATTCATTTGTTTCTGGTTAGCTCGTGCAAAGATATAGGCTGTCAAACAAGTGCAGGGAAAGCAACTGAATATCGTTTTCCAGTTTCTGTGTACCAACTTAAAATAAAGTATGTATTCAACCAACTTGTGGGGAGTATTTATTGGAATTGAGCAAGTAGAAGGACAAGATCGTATGCACAGTTATGTTTATCTCTATTAAGATGACTTAGGTAGAAGAATAGACGTTTGTAGGAAGAGTTCGTATAAGAGCAGATCAAGTCATGTGAGTGCAACAAATCAGAATTTTACTTTTTCTTGTCTTACCTTTAGTAAGTAAAGTAAGTATTGCATTCCATCCAAACGTTCGATACCGATTACGTGAAAATACATTTTTGGGGTCCCCTGTGTCCTTTGTGTGTGTGTGTGTGTGTGTGTGTGTGTGTGTGAATAGCATAATTCCAAACCAAAAAGTCTTAAATAGCAAACTCCTAACTTAGTTCTCCATCTTGTAAACATGTGACATGAAGAATTTCAAGAAACTGGGGGATTTTTACATCAAACTTATTCTTTCAAAAATGGCTCTTAATGGCACACACACACTACACACACCACACACACACACACACCACACACACACCACACACCAGACACACACACCACACACACACCACACACACACACCACACACCACACACCACACACACACACCACACACACCACACACACACCACACACACACCACACACACACCACACACACCACACACACCCCCACACACACCCCACACACACACCCCACACACACCCCACACATACCCCCCACACACACCCCACACACCCCACACACACCCCACACACACCCCACACACACCCCACACACACACCCCACACACACCCCACACACACCCCACACACACACCCCACACACACCACTCACACACCACCCACACCACCCACACCACCCACACCACACACACCACACACCCCACACACCCCACACCACACCGAGGCTCACAATATTTTCTAAAAATTCTTTCTTGTATTCAGGGAGTCTCAAAAATGTGCTTTTCCGGTGAAGTATTGGTACGATATTATAGATAGGCATTACCAAAACATTCATTTTATTAACCATATGCAAGAAAGTTTTGCTTTCTTTTCTGGGTTTTTGTGTTTTAATCAAGTTCATTAGTAGGGATGTTACAAGGAGAACATTGCCAGTATCAGGAATCAGATAACCGATGTTTTAGAACTAAAAAAATGAAGGATTATTTTTGTCGATACCCGCAGACTGTGTTTTTTTTTCCGGAGAGGTTAACTTGTTTGCTTGGGAATGTGGAATTTCCATATTCACCAGCTTTACTTTTATTTCTTAATGTAGATAGGTTAAGGTTTTCTCCATTACCTTAGTGGTCCAAAGGTCGCGGGTTCAAACATGGCCCAGACCAAAGAACTCCTGCGAGACCAAACTGCGGTACACCGGTCACGCTGATATTATCCTCGCAATTGACATCATTAACAACATTATGTGAGAATTATGTTTTGTTTTATTCAATAGCTCTGGGATCGTAGAGAAATTAATTACAAAACATTATAGATCAGTGAACAATAACTTCATAAAGAAAACGAAAGTAGACTGCTCTGTGGTCTGCTGTGTAGCATGCTAGCTTACAAATCCAAGCTTAGAAGACCCGAGTTCGATTCCGACTGGAGGCGGGAAGTTTCCTTTATACAGGATGTGTGAGAAATTAAATGTGTGTGTGTGTGTGTGTGTGTGTGTGTGTGTGTGTGTGTGTGTGTGTGTTATTTTTTTAACAATTTATTTCAGTATGTTGCATTACAGAAAATGTAATACTACATGCAAATGTTTTTGCATAATTAAACATCTAAGGTTACAGTACAATCTTTGTTGGTTTCATACAATTATGTAATGGTACTTATTTTTAAGGATTCAAGGTCTATATTATTTGTACATACGTTTGAAATAGTTTGTTTTTACACTAGTTCTTGATTTTAATTGGCCACTTCGCACCATTGACTGTCACTGCTTTTTTAAAATAGTTTCTTGCACGGTTTAGTATTTCACACTCCCATAGAATATGGTCCACTGTTTACGTTTCCTTTCTACACACCCATGTTGGATTATTGATTAATTTAAATCGATAGAAGTACTCACCAAACTACCCATGCCCAGTAGCTACAGCTGTAAAGTTGTGTGTTAGCGTTAAATTCATCTTTAGTCTTTTCTCAATGCTTGGAAAATAGGTCTTTGTAAGTGCAGCATTCTGTGTGGTTTTCCACTCATTTTCCCACCGTTTCTGGCTCTCTTGTTCCAGTTCACCTTTCATGGTGCTAATGGGCTTTAGATCGTACACTATTGCTGTAGCTGTGTTGTTTGCTGCTTCTTTAGCTAGTGTGTCAGTAAGCTCATTTCCTTCAATTCCTATATGCCCTTTAACCCATGTAAAAACGTATCTTTCATTCTTTGGATTTTAGTGTTGTTAGATTGATTCTTATTTCCTCTATCAGAGGATAATGCTTTCTGTTATTCCGAAGAATATCTAATGTTATCTGGCTATCAGTGTGCACTGCTGCAGATTTATCTTTAATTTCTTTGATATTTAATATTTTAAGGGCATTTAATATAGCAATTTGTTCCGCTTGGTTGTTTGAGCACATATTGCGTAATTTATTCTGATATTTCTGTATTGATTAGTCCTGATAGATGATAGCAACTCCAGATCCTGCGCCTGTATGAGTTTTCCTGCCATCGGTATACATTTGAACTGCATATGTGTCTGTTTCATTTTTTTCTTCAATGTTTATGTTATCGGCAGAATGAGGACATCTTTTGCAGTTTATTGGGATGTCAAGTTGGGCTGTTGTTTTTGTTCTTCCCCTTATAACATTGTGGTAATATCGCTCTTAGTTTGATGATAGGAGTTGTTTAGGCCAGAGTATACATAGAGCTTCGTGTGAAGTAGTCATGAATGCTTATGTAATTTTAATGTTTACTTATCTTTGTACCTCTGTTGTTTTTGGGCATTATATTGTATTTTTAAAGCATCGATCCAAACAACCACTTCATAGGAGATTAGTGGCAAGATTGCTCCTTAGATTATGCTCATTACTTCACAACGCAGTCCCCAGTTGATTTTTGTTGATTTTCCTAATGCATATAGGGCTCGAGACGCTGACCACGTCCCACCCTCCAGTACCAATGACGCCTGTAGAGGGCAGAGGTGGGGCACACCGCGGCTGGGCGGCAAGCCTTGGCCCTTCAAGGGCTGTTGCGCTGGGGTTTAGTTCAGTTTATATATTAATTTCTTTGACTTTTCCACTATATAATCGATATGCTGACGGAATCTGAATCTGTAGTCTACTATTATTTCTAGACATTTTATAGTCTCTGTCTGTTCTATTTTGCCATTATCCAGGTATACGTTAAATCGTTGTTGAGTTTTTGGTTTCCTTCGAGATATTAGCATTACTTGGCTTTTGCCTCTATTGAATACTATCTTGTTTGCTGCGGCCCATGTTGTAATTCTTCGGATTTTTATGTTTGCTTGATTGCCTAATTCCAGTGTGATTTTTCTTTTGGTAAGAACCAGAACATCATCGGCAAAGGCGATGAGTTTAGTACATGGTTTGAAGTTCAGTTTCAGTAAGGAGCCATAATAGATGTTCCATAGACCAGGCCCACAGCAGGATCCCTGTGGACATCCCTTAGTTGCTATCCTTTCTACTGAAATGTTGTTTGTTGTGAATGTGCACCGATTCTCACTTAAGAAGCTTTGTGTTAACCTGTACACATTCTTCGGACATTGGAAGTTCTTTAGGGCGTTGAGTATGCCTGGCCACCAGGCGCTATCAAATGCCCCCTTTACGTCTAGGCTGATTGGCGCTACACTGAATTTTTGTAAACTTCCTTCTATGAAATCTTTGACTGACACGATTGCATCTAGTGTACTTGTTTGTGGTGTGAAACCGTATTGATTTTTTACTTAATTTGCCATTCGAATATAAACAGTGCATGATTCGGTTTATGAAAAATTTCTCTAGTACTTTGGCAGCAACCTTTAATAGACTTTCTGGTCTGTATTTGGTGACTTCTATTTTCTCTACCAGGCTTTATAATAGGTATTATTTTCGCTGTTTTCCAGACATTTGTTATATAATGCCTTTATATACAGCGGCTTTGAATCAAATGCTAGGTTGAGTATGTTGCTAGTTATATCATCAACTCCTGGGGCCGTTTGGCTGTTCATTTTTTCTATGACGTCTCTGATTTCATTGATAGTGAATGGTCTATCGCCTTCTGTGGTTGGGGGTTGTATATTACTCCTTATTTCCCTATGTTGCACATTATCAGTTCCTTCCTCATTAGCTGGGACAAAGTGATCCATTATGTAATTCACTGTGTCAAATGTGTCTATGGTATAAGTGCCATCTGATTTCTTAAGGGCTGAAAGGATGGTTTTTCCGAATTTTGCGAGATGACAGTTGGTATACAGCGTTCCATGGGTTCGAATTCGTAGCTATGCTGCAAAACTCCTTCCAGGACTTTATTTTCTCTTGTCGGATAGTTCTTTGGTGCATAGTTTTTGTTTCGTGGCATTGTAGCTTTCGTTGCATTCGCAGTTCTTCATTAGCTGTTGTCCGCTGGTATATTCTTTACGCGTTTGTCTTTTTCCTCAAAATTGTCAGTTCTGTGGTCCACCATGGAACTCTCTTGTTGCTAAGTACCTCAGTGTTTTGTGTGCGGGTCTTTAAGGATCTTTTACAAACTGCAGTGAGAATGTCTTGGAACTTCCTTGTGCTCTCTTCCACGTCTGGCTGCTCTAATACCTGATGCTCCATGTTAGTTGTGTGTGTGTGTGTCTGTGTGTGTGTGTGTGTGTGTGTGTGTGTGTGTGTGTGTGTGTGTGTGTGTGTGTGTGTGTGTGTGTGTGAATTTAAGGTTTATAAAGAAAACCCAACGTAAACAAATCCTGAGTTATACAGATTCTAAGATAAGTAAGCATCATTACCGATGAGCAGTTGTTCTAAAAGAAAAGCTGCCAATATCACCCTAGATGCTAAAGCGGCATATAAATGGAAAAACAAAGGTGCGGACTGAAATTTAATTAATGCATCGCTGGAGTTAAAAATGCCGATACGTCGGTGGGTAAGACAACTAGGGAGTTATAAAATAATTTCTACAATTAATATTTATTTCAGTTAAATACAAGAACCAACAGAATAAGCTTTTTAATGATAGTTTGTTGAATAATGAGTAGAGAAAGCATGAAAACGTGACAAAGCGAGTTTTATGCAGTATCACAACTCAGGAAGATGATACAGGTGCTAGCCTAACAATTTATAAATATTCTTTTTTTTGGGGGGGGGGGGGTGCCGTGAATGCTATGAGGATATCGAGGCACTGCAAATATTTTCATGTCACTTGCTTTCTTCTCCCCCCTCCCCTCACTCTGCCTGTGGCCGAGGGAACATCAGAAACGCTTTCTGCTGTAATTAAACCAATTCATTGCTTGCTGCTGCCAGCGTCATCTGGGTCAACAACATCATTCTCTGTCTGTCTGTCTGTCTGTCTCTCTGGTGAGACTCACTTAGGGGAATAGGAATATGCTACTCAGCAATGGTCAACACACAGTAATCCTGATGTGTAACATTGGAAACTGTAGGTTCCTCGACCATGACACTAGCAAGTGCCCAATCCGCAACTCTGGTTACGACACTCCTTTATCAGGCTATATTCTCCTTTTTCCTACTTTTCCAACTTTCTCCTCTTACTAATGCGCATGTCTCATTGGGCACTGTAGTTAAAAGGGGCATAAATATTGATAGTATTCGATTAAACTGTTTGCGTTCTCTACTACGTATAGTAAGTACGATAAGTATTGTATTCCACCCAAAATTTCGATGTAGGGATTTCACCTGAAATATATGTTTTGAAGCCCCTTGAATACACGAAAAGCATCTTGACGAAAAGATCCTCGTGTGTGTGTGCTTGCACTGTACAATCGTAATCCAGAATGTTAGACTATAGCACCATATACAGGAGTGAGATTATTCCATGGAAAATAAAGATCATGTAAGTAAAGTGAGACCTTTTCGGTTGTTTATACTGTTATGGTCTATTATCATGGACTACAGACGCTAGTTCAACTGCCTCTCACCTCACGTCTTCGCCAGAACACATCTCAGATTTCTCTATGGCTAGAATCGCGCCGTGGATTTCTGCAACTGCTTTAACGCAAGAAGTGGGCCACCTGGTATACCATTTTATATCATTCTGCCCATACATACAATGTCACTAGTTCTCCATTACTTAACTTGTGTAATTTTGGGACTAATGAAGGGAGCTTTTTCTGAAATTTCTTTATTGTAATGAATTGTCAGAATTTATTTGGCCGACCCTGCTAACATCTATAGCATTAATTGTAAGGAAATACTGGAGTATAAGTTGTTAAACATGTATTTTACTAAACTGTGAAACCGAAATTATAATGTGAATATATGTAATTGACAATAGAAAGAAACAAAAGGAGATTCTAATCGATAGTTAAGGGGAAGACGTAATAAAGCTGAGAAGATTAAAGTCACAAGAATGGAAGCCTAGGCAGATTTAAATGAGTGATAAGGTTACAATTGTTGTATGTATGAAGCCCGAGGGATTCCGTGGGCTGATTCGTATCTTACCATGACGTGCTCTAAAGTTGGCCAATGGAAATCGCTTCCTTCGTGTCGCCCACGCAAAACAAATGCAACGCAACATACAGTCGTCTTGAATCGAGCCGAGAGTACACGTGCAATTCTGATTTGTACGTAAGCTGGCGCGTATACATAATACAGCGGTTGCTAGAGCGCGACAAAGTTCAAATATTATAACGTTGCAGTTGAAGTTACAAAGTTACATTCTATTTAAATATCGTTGGCAGTTCTCTACAAATCTGGAAATTTGCAAATAAAGTTAAATGTTGGTTAATTCTTCGTTTGGTTCCATTCCTACCACAACTCACGCATACCCTGCAGATTAGGACCTCTTGCTAGAGCTAGTCCGGATACAAACACAGGATATATGTCCTGGCGACGAGATCTTATAGATCTTAAAGACGACGTCTTCGACTTAGAGGAACGTTTGCGTCAACTGCTATTAATTACCTACATTATATTTTGTATAAGTCTCAAAAATAAATCTGTGATCTATACTTAAACATTTCCTATATTGCTAGAAGGTGCACTCGAGGTCACATAATATGATGCACTCAAAATGTAAGTACTTAATGTACAATTTATATACTCTGCTATTCTGTTTCCATGCAACAGATCCTTAAGTGCATACAATTTGCCATATCCATGATTTTTATGTAGAACTATAACAGAGCAAAACCCACTCTCGTATTGTAAATAACACTACATTACTGTAGAACAAGCTAACCAGAAAGTCATCCGTCTCTTTCTGCCACTGTTTTCCAAATTTTGCTGACTGGTTATTACTATTTCAAAGATATATAGTACTTTTAACAAAAAATCCCTAGTGGTATCTTCTGAGGAAATGACCAAAAGATTTTCATGTGATAGACAATTTGCTGAAAATGTTCCATAAATTACTCCTTCGATAGATGTTAAAATAGAATACCAAGTTTGATAATCATTTAATATTCCTTTGCGATTTACGTTGTTCACAGACACACACACGCGCGAGGGCGCATACACACGCGCGTAAACACACACCCACACGCCACACGCACGGATTTTTAAACGCTTTTCGGGATACACGAAATCTCAAAACATGCGTTGGAATTTCCGGTTAAACTATATCCAATTCTTGGGTGGAATGTTAAGTACCTAAGTCCTATAGATACGACATAAACAGTGTAATGCCTTTGCAGGGGAAATCCAGGGTAACTCAAAACATGTATTTCCGATTAAAACGATTCCATATAAGCACTATAGACAAACAGCACAAAAAGTAAAATACCTTTGGAGGGGAAATTCAGGGCACCTCAGAATATGTATTTCCGTTGAAAACTTGGTATAGCATTTTTGTATTGAATAACTTTCTTTACGTGCTAGAAAAATCTGATGTGTTATACTTACATGACTTTCTCTACTCTTGTACTAACCATTCAGGTTACCTACATGGTTTACTCTACACAAAAATTTATTTGGGCATAAATTGTGTATTTTAGTAAGATCTACATTTTATGTAAAGTAAGAGTTGGTCTCTTTTACGGTTTACGAGTTACTCAAAAGTCACCAAGAGCAAACATGGCCACATAGGCCATAGCTAGAAAATTTAAAATATACATTTCATTTAGCATAAACATATCTCAAAGATATTACACTTTAATCAAAATCGTTAGAGCCATTTGCGAATCATGATCTTGCATTTGACGAAAGCTTGTTTTCTAAAAGTCACACAAAATACGAGGAATATCTCCAAAATGGTTCGCTATACACGAAAAAAGAAAGACAAACTGTGTGTTTTAGCCAGATCTACATATTTTGTACAGTAAAATTTGGTCTATCTCTTACGGTTTACTAGTGCAAAAATCATCACGAGTAAACAGGACTTCACAGGCTATAGCCAGAAAATTTAAACTATACATTTCATTTGCCATAAAAATGTCTCAAACTGCACTTTACTCAAAATTGTAAGAGCTATTTTCGAGAAAATAAAAATTTTCGGAAAATTTTCCATGTAAATGATAATTTAGGGTAGGGGAATTTTCTTCAAAATCTTCGTGTCCCATTCGTAAAAGACATTAAACTTAAATATCAACATTGGTTTTTAACGGACGTTCCGTTTTTGAGTTAACACACACACACACGTAGACCTTTTCTAAAAGTCCTTTTTTGGATTCAGGGACCTCAAAACGTATATTTCCGGTGAAATCTCAAACATAAAATTCTTGGTTGTAATACGGAGTAATGTAAACCCCGCGCGACAGCCCACGAAGGGCCAAGGCCTACCGCCCAGCCGCTGCGTCCCCCACCTCTGCCCACTACAGGCGTCATTGGTGAGGTGCAGTACTGGAGGGTGGGACGTGGTCAGCGCCCCGAGCCCTCCCGGCCAGTTATGCGGTCTTCTCGACCTGGGGCCGCTACTTCTCCATCAAGTAGCTCCTCAATTGGTCCCCCCGGGACCTAACGAGGCTGAGTGCACCCCATGCCAGACCTCCCAGAGAGGATAAAATCCCCATGCTGGTACCGGGGATCGAACCCGGGTCCTCCGCGCCACAGGCAAGCGCGCTGCCAGCTGCGCTACGGAGGCGGCCTGTAATACGGAGTAGAGAGGGTAAAAGGGCGATAGTAGTAACCCAAAGCGCAACAGTCCTTTCCTGGCTAAGGCCTACCGCCCAGCCGCTGCGTTCCCCACCTCTGTTCACCACAGGCGTCGTGAGTGGTGGTCAGTATTGGAGGGTGGTACTGGTCATGCTCCGATCCCTCTACGGAACCAGGGCCGCTACTTTTCAATCAAGTAACTCCTCAGTTGGCCGCTCATGGACAAAATGAGCCTGAGTGCATCCTGTAGCAGGTCTCCCAGCGGTAGTAAATCCTCACACAGGTACCGGTAATCCAACCCGGGTCTCCCGCTTGATAAGTAGCCGTGCTATGGAGACGACGGCGATAGAAACAGTACATATGAATACATATTGCAGGAAACAAGATAATGAAGGGTCCACGCTACCGGGGCAGAGCACCTGCGTAGGCCATCTGGCAGTTTATGCTTCTACCGTGATCCCTGGGAGGAGGAGGCGACCAGATCCGGTGGAAGACGGCCGCAAGAATGGACGGGGTTCCTAAGATTTCCAGTTTAAACTCCTGCTCCTGTCTTACAATCCTGAAACAGACGACGGTGAAGGAAGTGACGGGGCATGGAAAGAGGAACAGAAAAGTCGTGGTGGAAGAGGTATCACCCCAGTATTTGCCTATCGACCCAAGGGAACCACGATAAACTCAGAGTGGGTCAGACTGGGCAGTTGTGTGGGACTGAGTGCGAGTATGCGACGTGTTCTCGCTCGACTTTCATTTAGAAAATATACTTCTATGTTTCTGCTACGGCTAGAAATATAGGATTCACCACAAGCTATGTTGATAATTTGAAGTGTACGATACGCCACTTAGGCACCCGGTGTGCCAGCTCCACCCTGCGCCTTGGCATGCCATTTAAACTGCGATTTGGCTCACCCCCTAACTCCCCACCTAAACTTCATCTGTGTACCCAGCCTCCCAAATGGTTCAATCATCATTTCCTGTTCCCTTCGCTAGAGGCGCTGCAGCTTGTGCAGAAGAAGAGCGGCTCCAGTATGCAAAACTTAAGGTTGCTGCTTCTTCGGATTAATCAGAAGTTTTCATTATCAGACATGTAAACGCATGATATATAACTACATGTATATAAAATCTCACGCGCCTGCCTCTCAGTTTTATATTCATCACAATAAATGTTTTCTATCTAGAAAAGTTTGCGATTAGACAACATAGGCCCTGCTTGTATGCTTGAACGAGTTTAAAATGATTTGCCACGTTTATTCTCAATCGATATACCGGCGATTGGAACTCCTAATCGGTCTCAGATAAATTATTCTCCTTTGTTTCATTTAAATAGCTTCAAAGTTTTCGAAACCATTACTGTAAATGATATTACGTTTTTAATGCAAAATCATCAATCCGCTATGTAGAATAATTATATTTCGCATAATCATTTAATCTACCAAAAATCCATAGGGTATTATTATTATTATTATTATTATTATTATTATTATTATTATTATTATTATTATTATTTATTAATTATTATTAATTATTTGTAGTTGGATCTCAACACTCAATAACCTTGAAAATAAAGTCCACAGAATGGTTAACTAAAAAGGGCTTGTTTGGAGTGACTGTACGAGTGTACCCTAGCGCTGCAACTGGTAACATTGAACTTTTCGGACCTAAAGCTCAATTTAAGTATGAAAGTTCGTCACCTATTGACATTAAACTAAAATAATGGAAGTTCATATGAAGTTTATAAACAATCTATAACACAAAGAAGGCCAGGTAGAAGTATTAAGTAAAGATCCGCAGATTGCATAACTTTATCATGAAGTCTTTGTAACTAACAGAAAGAGTTATTTGTTTACCTTGCAGGTACTCTATCCTAGCATATCAGTATCTGAAGGAAAGGACATCCAAATATACACACATATCATCTATATGTCATTAACTCATTATTTATGCTATGCAGTATTTTTCTTCTTATAGAATGGATCAACTGGTGCATTGGAAGTAAAACTTTACAAACGACTACAAAAATCTCGATAATCTAAACTAAACTAATTGTGTTAATATGTTTTAAGCCAGTCTAGATATCTTCACAGAGAATACCCAAGTAGTGCCACAGAGACCTATGAACCCGAACAAGCAATTTAGCCATTCCTTGGAATGAAACAGAACAGGGAGAAGTTTATTGCGTTGCTATACTCTAATGTTGAAAGTAATAAGCAACGATCTAAAACTTTTAAGACCCTTTCAGTAAAACATCCTTCGCAAACTTGGAATGTGCCAACAAGTTCTATACATAGAAGTTCAGCTCCGCATAAGCAACAGTTCTCTAACTACTATTCATGGTAAGTAGCTATTGTATTGGATCAACAAATTGTATGTCGAGACTTAGCCGGAAAATATAACTTTTGAGAGCCCTTAATCCAAAAAGCATATTTATAAAAAGGTCCTGTGTGTCTGTGTGTGTGTGTGAATGTGTGTGTGTGTGTGTGTGTGTGTGTGTGTGTGTGTGTGTGTGTGTGTGTGTGTGTGTGTGTGTGTGTGTGTGTGTGTGTGTGTGTGTGTGTGTGTGTGTGTGTGTGTGTGTGTGTGTGTGTGTGTGTGTGTGTGTGTGTGTGTGTGTGTGTGTGTGTGTGTGTGTGTGTGTGTGTGTGTGTGTGTGTGTGTGTGTGTGTGTGTGTGTGTGTGTGTGTGTGTGTGTGTGTGTGTGTGTGTGTGTGTGTGTGTGTGTGTGTGTGTGTGTGTGTGTGTGTGTGTGTGTGTGTGTGTGTGTGTGTGTGTGTGTGTGTGTGTGTGTGTGTGTGTGTGTGTGTGTGTGTGTGTGTGTGTGTGTGTGTGTGTGTGTGTGTGTGTGTGTGTGTGTGTGTGTGTGTGTGTGTGTGTGTGTGTGTGTGTGTGTGTGTGTGTGTGTGTGTGTGTGTGTGTGTGTGTGTGTGTGTGTGTGTGTGTGTGTGTGTGTGCGTGTGTGTGCGCGCGCGCGCGCGCCTGTGAACAGCCTTATTTAAAAGCGAAAAGTCGGTTAAAAACCAAAGTCGGTACTTATGTTGAATATCTTTCAAGAATGCAACACAACGATTTTGAAGAAGATTCCTCCATCCTAAACTACCCTATTCATGGAAAATTTTACGAAAATTTTGATTTTCTTAAAAAATAACGAACGACTTTGATTAAAATGCCATGTTTATGATATTTTTATGTCAAATTAAATTATAGTTTAAATTTTCTGGTTATAGCCAATCTAGTGCTGTTCATTTTTGGTGGCTTTTGCACATCTGGTAGAACGTAAGATATATACCAAATCTTACTATACAAAAAATGTAGATCGCCTTAAAACATATGTTATGGCCAAATGCGTATTTGCGGAGTGAACCGTTTCGGAGATATCCCTTTATATGTGTCAGAATGTTGCAATATTTGTAGCAAGTAACCCACTCCAGCCGACATTTGAGTAAGTAGATAACCTGCGTGCGCTAAAAGTGTTGCAGAAGTCCTCGGCGTGAATCCAGTCAGTGGCGTGCGTGAACTTTGTTCTGCTTGTAAGAGAAGCGAGTGGCAGAGGAACTCCCCACACTTCAACTAGCGTGTGCAGCGCGTGATAATAGACAAGAACAGTCAGAATATTTTCCCCTTCACATACATGACTTTATTTTTCCTTACGGATTACAGATTGTAAATTATAGTAACAAAGTCCATGCAAACATGAGAGCCCGTAATGTTTCATTGGCATTTCTTTGTTTCTTACTAATGTTATTGTTGTATTTTATACTATTTTATTTATTGTATTTTTGTTTGTCGTTATTGTTGTTATACTAAATTATATTATTTATATTGTTTATATTAACACTAATATTAACTTTATTATTATTTTATACTCATTGGTGTATTTATCATCAATATGTTCATCAGTATTTTATTATTATTGTATTTATTACAATATTCGTGTTGGTGGCGGTTGCTGTGGCGGTGGCGTCTTTCCCAGCCAGACTTAAAGGACCACGGTATCTGGAATTCCTGCAAGGTGAGCATCAGGATTTTCTTGATGAGGTTCCTGTACCATGGCGGAACAACACTGTGCATTGGTTGAAACGAAGATGGTGCACCGCTTTACCGTTATGAACCTGTAAAGATCCATTTCAATTAGTTGTATCCTGGATACTGGATGGGCCTAGGTGGCCCAATTCTTTGGCCAGCTAGAACTCCTGATCTAACCCCATTAGATTATTTCTTTTGGAGACACTCAAGAGTATTGCGTTTTAAACAAATCCTCTCAGAGGATCGTTAAAGCACATGCATCTGTCACACCCGCAGTTCTCAGAAACGTCCATATAGATACAAGCAGACGGTTGGAACATTGTATCAATCAACAAAGCATCATATTGAACACCTACTCTAGGTACTCTACAGTACCCTTTGATGATGATAATAATAACGATGAAAATAATAGAACAGTAATAAACAATAACAATAACACAAATATCAATATTAATGTAATAATGAAAATGATAATACTAAAATTAATTAAAATAAAACTAGTAATTATGATACTAATGATAGTGTTTCCGATGGTATTAGTAATAACTACAAAAAATAACAATAATTTACAATAATAATAGAACTAATAAAAACAATAATGAGCTACTGATGATGATGATAATAATCGTAATAATAATAATAATAATAATAATAATAATAATAATAATAATAATAATAATAATAATAATAATAATAATAATGATGATGATAATGATGATGATGATAATGATAATAATAATGATAATGATAATAATAATAATAATAATAATAATAATAATAATAATAATAATAATAATAATAATAATAATAATAATAATAATAATTAGTAGTAGTAGTAGTAGTACTACAATAACATTAATAACAAACAAAGAAACGACAATGAAGCATTACGCACCCTCATGTTTGCATGAATTTTGTTATGACTACTTAGAATCTGTAATCCGTAATGTTAGACATTATACACAGTATAATATACACAGGAATGAGTTTATGACCTGAAAAATTAAGTTGTGTAAATGAAATGGAAAATATTCCGACTGTTCTTTTTCATTATCATGCGCTGCACACGCCAGTTGAAGCCTCAGGAGTTCCTTTGCCGTTCGCTTCTCTTACAAGCAGAACAAAGTTTACATCCGCCACTGACTGGATTTGCGCCGGTGATTTCTGCAACTCTTTTAGCACACGAAGTTTTATCTACTTACTCGAATTCCGGCTGGAGTGTTGAACTCGATTAGCATGAATTAGATTGAGGAATAAGCTTTTGCGAAAATAGTTTTTGCAAGAGTAGAGAAAGTCATGTTAGTGCAACACAAGATTTGTTTTCATACGTACGGATTAAAGTCTCTGCAGCTGAGAGAGAGGTTTCGAATACTAAATAAATGGTTTTAGTCAAATGCATATTCTGTAATTCCACAGAAGGTTTTGCTCCTTACATGACGGCAACTTCTCCGACACATCTGCTGAGCGAAAACCATATTTAATGGAAGCAATGATTCAGTCTCTCAGGAATTCCCCGTGAGCGTGCGGCAACTTCTCTGACACGCTTGCTGGTGGGTAGTCTACCGAACCTATTTCTGCAACACACCGTAACAGCTTTTTCACAATATCTATATTCAATCCACTTCAAGATATTTCCAAAATATTTTATGAAATATTTTATGAAATATACATTCACACTTCTCTGACACGCCTGCTGGTGGGTAGTCTACCGAACCTACTTCTGCAACACACCGTAACAGCTTTTTCACAATATCTATATTCAATCCACTTCAAGATATTTCCAAAATATTTTATGAAGGGGGCTATCAAATATCCATTCTAGTAGCATATGTATTGCACATATTAAATTCTGATAATCCAAATTCACTATGTATGTCTGTAACCATCAAAACTCCACAAGAAGAGGTGGTATAAATACGAAACCTAGTATTTTATGTTGAGTATTGTGCTAAGATTCCCAGGAAATTCCCATTTCCTAAACTCTTTAAATGAAAATTGTCTCGTTATATCTGATTTTCTCAAAATTGGCTCTAACGATTATGGTTAAAATACCATGCAGGCTGATAAGGATATAAGTGCAGAAAATTTAATAATTGGTGCCTTAATATGTCTCCTATTCAGTGTGTTAGTTGTTTTTCTCTTCGTCTAACTGTTTTCCCAGAAACCAATCACATAGTTTACTATCTGATGATTTTTGTATGGTGTTAACTACTTAGCTAAATGAATAACACCTGTCAGATGTACTGTTCTTTTGCTTTACATCTCAATGTGTGAGCTAGGTAATATGCCCTACACTACATAGGCCAGTAGCTCACACACTTAGGTCTGAAACATTGGCCTTTCAGAAAACATTCGAACTCAGTTAAGATCGGCATACGTTAGGTATTGAGACGTTTGTCGACTCTGTGCCGCGCCTATTTAGGGATACTAACCAACCTGACAACGTACTACTCTTAATGAATAAAATTATAAGTCCGCAAATGAATCAGATATTTAGGTAATATTGTTAATTACACTAACCTCAAATTATCGATACAAATACCTATCTGCACTTATATCCCGAACTGCCTGTATGTGCATTTAAGATGTGTAGGCATCCAAATACATATCTACTTTTCTGGTAATAGTGCTTGGGGTAATTTTACACATTTGTGTAACTTGTAACGCAGAGATTGAAACTTTATAAACAAAACATTTAGTTTTCTTCAAGGCAAGTAGTTAACCTGTTTCAAATATTTTTTAACATGAGCCATTTACCAACATATCCGATGTTGCTGGTTTGAATGTTCAAGTATTTGTGAAGCGTTGCCAACATTCAGCATGATGTTACAGGAATAGTATAACATTTCAAAACTTGCTTTTAAACATCTTACTATTTTAAATGATGTCAATTTCAGAGGAAACAGCAGGGCAGGACCTAAGATGTACACTGTCCATGATTTCTTGGAATCACACAGGGTGCAAAGTGGAGATTGTCAGATGTTTATTCTATGGAGATGATGTGCCAGGCAGTCATTCTGAAGAGGGCTACGGCCGATCTCGGAGCACAAGTGATTAATCTTCATTCATCGTTCACCTACTTCCACTTCTTATTGATTGCAGCAATTTCTTTTCTGGATATTTCTGACTTTCTAATCTTGTTTTTAATGTAATGTTTAAATGAGAGATGTGAGATGATCTTCACTTTGGCTTGTATGAGTAGTTGCTAGTTGGTCAGCTGCCTCATTTCCCATTATCCCGCAAGGATACATACACTCTAGAGTTAATTCTTTGTCGGACTTCTGCAACTGGGAGGTAAATCTACGACATTCTTTTGTCTCCACTGTGTTTGAATTGAGAATTGCTTGGAACGCTGCTTTGGAATCAGTGAGTGTTACTGCTCTGTCGAAGTTGCTATGTCTGAATGTTAGGTTTTGAACAGCACGTCGTATTGTCTCTATTTCACTGTCAAAATTTGTAGTAAACGCTTCGACATGGTTGTAGAATGAGAACAATGTGCATGTTCCGCCAGTTCCTGCACCACTTTCAAAACCTGTCATAGAGCCATTGGTGTATATGTGTAGCCATGATGCTGGAGAATAATCACTATGTATGGTCTTTAGGCTCACTTGTTTAAGGTTGGCATTGCTGTTATCAGTTTTCTTGCCAATATCTTCATTCAGTATTACTTTTACATTAGGTAGCATGTTTTTTTCGAGTGGGTATTCTTTCAGAGGGAGATTTAAATTATTTTGTTGTTTAACGACGCTGTCAATTGTGCCGGAATTTTGTCCCGCAGGAGTTCTTTTACATGCCAGTAAATCTACTGGCATGGAGCTGTTGTTTTTAAGCACACTTAAAAACCATCGGCCTGGGCCAGATTTGAACCCGCGACCTTGGGAACAGTAGGCCAGCGTCTAACCAACTGAGCCACCCAGGTTTCTCTGTTTGTTGGGATGATGCAATTCTGGACTTTTGTTTATGAATGTTGTCTGAGTGACTAGTTTTCCTCCTGGGAGTTTTCTTTGTGTCCATTTACATTCAGGGAGTCGGAGAAGCTTTTCGTGTAGGAGCAGTGCTTGTTCTTGTATTTCCAAGGGTAGCGAGTGGGCAGTTGTTATTGATGATACGCAGGGACGCAGTCCGCTAATGACTTTATCGCCATACGCAGTGCATTGGAATACCTACATCTTACTCTCCCCTTGTACCTATAACAAAATACGTAGTCAAACCATTTATGCAACTCACACAGTCAACCAACGAGAGAGAGAGAGAGAGAGAGAGAGAGAGAGAGCGAAATCTACCCTCCTGTCGCGATGTTGCCGCTCACACCTCCGTTCAAACCAACCAACCAAATTCCATGGAAATAATACCATGAAAAACCGCACGGTGCCTGTCATCAACGACTCTCCCAAAGCCACACGTAACAACCTACGCTACACAAACCACACTACTTTCTATGTACGCCACAATATCAACAATGAAATAACAATACAACATTCTGTAAATGTGTATCATGCTTAGCATGAAGCAGAAGAATACGCTTTTGTAATAGAAAACGCATCTGATTGCAACACATCAGATATACAGAAAGTTATAGGTATAAATGAGGAGGCTTAGGTAATGAACAATATTTGCTTCATATAAAAAGTTATAATTTTACTTATAAGGGTATTTTTCAGGTTGGTTAGTACTTCCAAGTAGTCGTGGCACAGAAGGCATGACATAGAGTGAGTGGGCCGGTCTCGTGACAAGAATGGTGTACCGGAATCGAGTTTGAATGCTTTCTACGAGATCAATGACCTCGCAGTACCTATACTCTGTTTATCTAGAGATTAGAGGAGATATAAACAAAGCACCGGTTTGTATCACTCCGCGGCCACGTGCATTCACAATGACGCAACACAGTTACCTACCGCTACGTATAGGTATAATATGCATTTTACACTACTAAAAGGATATATTTACTTGATCCAAATAACATGTAGCACATGGAAATTAACTGCTACTTACGTCATCTCTGTCCACAATAACACTTTTTCATTGCCTGCTCACAAACTCGAAACCAATCTCCAAAAGGAGCTTGTGGAGGGAAGTTCGTTTTAAATCTGAAATTTAGGGATCAGAGTTAACTGTGAACAGCACTTTGTTTAAGGTGGGGGTTCATTTTTAACAAAAACCTGGTGAACTTTTCGACGGATTGCAGATCTCACAAATTCGTCGCAAACTACATCCACCATTTATCTGACGTCAGGGCGGGTTTTCTCCGGGTGCTCCGGTTTCCCCCGCCATCTCATTCCACCGGTGCTCCATCTTCATGTGTCATCAGTGTCACCGCCTGCGGTGCCGTAGTAGTAAAAGCGGGCGTTAAACACAACAACAACAACAACGACCATTTATCTGACACGTGGTCGCTTTTAGCCAGGATCTTCACCAACTGATGATTTTTCTTTGCGTGTGCTGTAAATACTTGCAACTGACACACCGGTAAACTCGGATGTTAATTTCATCACGTCTTCGATAGCAAGTTCGCGATATTTCTCGCAGAACTTGTTAAACACGTTTAATATTGTTGTCTTTTCACCACTTCGCAACGGTTTGCTGCACTTATGTTTCACAACTCACTTGTTCCGCCATGTTACTCTTTCATACTGAATAATGCGCGCGCAGAATGAAATAGGCTGGTTACAGATTCACTTAACTAAGTATTCTTACACTTTAACTATGCTTAGTACACTTAGTTCGTGCTTTAGCAAACATTAAGTGAGATTTCAGACCTCAGTAACAGTATTTCTTCAAGGGACTATTTAGACGGCGAAAGCGTCAAGAGGTCAAAGCGCACATGGCTTTGTTTACGTCTCCTCTAATCTCTCGATGAACAGAGTATAGGCCAGTAGATCCGCATAGAGGTGTGTACTCGTAGAAAGGCCTTCTGGTTTCACGGCGCGGTTACGACCATGCTAAAAGGATCAGATAGCAAACTTTATGTTAGACGAAGAAAAGAAATCACTTAGCTACTAAAGTGGGTACACATTAAAATACCAATTATTAAAATGCCTGCACTTATACCCCTAGCAACCGGAATATTGTTTGTTTATCATTAGTTAGTTATTGATAACGCTGAGGATAGCTTATTTGTATGTACCAGGTTACCCTACAAAGCCGCATTTCATGTATGCGTTTCACTTCGTGCGTTAAAGGGATTGCAGCACTCCACAGAGTAATTGCAAGTAAACACAGGTCAGTGGGCAACTGGCGGATTAACGTGAGCGACTTCTGTAGTACTCGTGCTTCTCAGCAAGGGCAATCAGCAAATCGCCCTCTTAGGTACCGGTTCCCAAGCAATTATTAGAGTGTACAGTCCATGATGATACATAAGAACAGAGTAAGGAGACCGAAAACAAATGTCTTAAAACGTTTTTTTTTTTTTTTTTTTTTTTTTTTTCCCACTTTTTTAACACGCTAAACACAACTAAAATGTTGTTTTATGTATCAGTAACAGCCCATAGGGATTTTTTAAATTGTACTTCGGCTGTTCTTGTCTGTTATTATGGACTGCGCAGTAAAATGAAAATAAGCCGTAACAAATACCATGCAAATATAATACCGAGTAGTATTTAACTGGCACGTGATACATATTATTATTATTATTATTATTATTATTATTATTATTATTATTATTATTATTATTATTATTATTATTATTATTATTATTATTATTATTATTATTATTATTATTATTATTATTATTATTATTATTATTATTATTATTATTTTTTTTTTTTTTTTTTTATTATTATTTATAATAATAGTAAAATAATAGGCGAACAAATCAAATATTCATGGACATTACTTGCTCTTATGTGCGTATGATTTGCGCTACGGCACTTTGATGTTTTGATTTAACTCTACTGTGCATATAGTCTGCAATCATACTATACTAGGACAGTGTAAACACAATAAGAATTGGCTATGAGCTACGATAGGTCAAATAAAGACATTTTAATTCTTTGTCAATGTAAAAAATTTGTTCATTCCCTAAAAAGACACTGAAAAACATTCTAAGACGTTCTTGGTCTATTCGTATGTATCTGCACAGACTTTAAACTCCAGTGCAAGCCTGGGAAGTCCCTTTCAATCAGCGCGATCCGCTCATCGTTTTATTTGCTGATAAGCAGGAGTAACACAAAGTCGCTCAAGTTAGTGCACCAGTTCTTCTCTGATCTGCATTTCCTTGGAATTGCCCTGTTTTGTTTTACAACTCCATTTACACCCGTGAAATGCGGCTCTGTTGGGCCGCCTGTGTAGTAGGCTACCCTAAACATGGACAATTATTGTTGGTTCAATTTAACTTTCTCAATAGCCGCTATAATGCTTTTAATAATAACATTATATGTGTAAGTTATTTGCAGAACAAATACATTAAATATGTTGAATTTATTTGGAAATAGCTTGTGAGTTCCTCTTCATTCTGAATGACTTGTATAACTGGTAAACCTAAGAGACAGAACGGGTCATCGAGAACTCGCTCCGCAGCTCTCGTTTAATCGAGTCCTCTAGAGACGGGAATTCCGGTGGCAGCACTGGTTACTGTCACCTTACACACAGATCAATACTCACACCACAATAACAACTCACCTACTGATAGTCAACGATTACGTGAGATAAACATGCTAGCAACAACAAACTCTATCTGTTATTTTCCTCGTACCCATAGCAACGTCACCTCGTGTCAAGGAGCATTCAATTATGGATGCTTCCCAAAGAAGTGTGAAGCAATGTCACACTGTCCCTCCCCCTTCAGCGCTGCGCGCCCCGAGCAGCACCACAGGCGTGTTCCAGGATGCGGCAGACTGCATCGTCGATCTTCTAATCCTCCGAGTGCGGGCCTTCATGTGCGGGCCTTCATGTGCCCAGGGGTTTCCACGATCGCTGACCTCTCCTAGTGCACCTTTGCGCACACCTTGCTCCTGGTGGGCCTTCGTGTAACATCCTCCAAGGTTACCCTGCAGACCTCCACATGTGTACTGGGCTTCTTGTCGTGTCCGACTCGTACGACCTTCCTGCTGACATCGTGACTCCTAAGGGCGTCCAAACACAGCCCCACCTCCTCAGTCACACTCGTGACTCTTAAAGTCATCCACACCCATACGTCACCCTCGCGACGTACGCACAGAGACTTGTAACGCTCTGCCCCAACATCAACTCCAGCAAGGCCTCCTCATCCACAGGCAAGGTGTAGCCCAAAGCCAACACTCTAGTAGGTTTCCTCGATGTTAAGCCCTCCACCGCGTCAGGTCACACCACGATCTCTGCTGCACATGTGTTCACCAATATCTGGTACCGCCTTCCACCGCGGTGGTAGTGTCAATTATTCTGCACAAAATGCATAGTACCGCTCTAGGGGTCAGCGATGACAGCTCCGACGTGCTCCTTTTCACGCCCGTACTCATTCGTTTAGCGTTAATTTGTCAGCCAGATGTAGACGGGCCCTCACCGGATGTCCTGGTCTACTTTACTCCCAAAACACACCTTTGGGAGATCGTCGAAGTCCTAGCATTAGACTGCGTCCCGTACCCTGTCTTCGGAGTAGATAACTTTCTGGGACACGTGTCTGGCCGGGAGCTTCACCAGAGCTTTATTAATTAGTTCTTCATTACCACGGGTGAACTTCTGCAACATCTCCCTAGTTGTTGTAGCCTTGGCTTGAGCTGGCTGCGATGGGCTACAGCCAGACAATGCTTTCCAAACCGGTTTTCAAGGGCCTCCCAGATGTTTTGGGATGCTGCCGACGTTGGAATCACGTTTAGTACTTCTGCCGCCCGTCCCTGGAGGCTAGCTCTCAGCTGCTCAGCTTCCTCTTCCATGGACCACAGGCTACGGGCGGCGACGGTGACAAATTGCCAGCAAAGGGCTTCTAAGTTCGACGTGCGGTCGTACCTGGGTGGCTTGACACTTCTGACACCAATATAACAATTCTCAATTTTCCGTTATTTATTTTCCCTTTAATTTACAACAGGTATGCCTCACATAAACGAATTAGCACAACTACACTTATTAAATTCTTTTTCTGTTACACAATCTCTCAACTCTTAACCTTTACAGCTCTCTCTCTCTCTCTCTCTCTCTCTCTCTCTGTCGGTCTGGGTGGCTCAGTTGGCTAGACGCTGGCCTACTGATCCCAAGGTCGCGGGTTCAAACCCGGCCCAGGCCGATGGTTTTTAAGTGTGCTTAAAAACGACAGCTCCATGTCAGTAGATTTACTGGCATGTAAAAGAACTCCTGCGGGACGAAATTCTGGCACACCGGCGACGCTGATGTGATCCTGGCAATTGACAGCGTCGTTAAACAACAAAATCATTTTTCTCTCTCTCTCTCTTCTCTCTCTAACTAATTTTTCTCGTATCCATAACAACGTCACCTCAGTCCAAGGAGCATTCAATTCTGGAAGCTTCCCAAAGAAGTCTGAACCAATCAGTTGTAAAACATTTGATGTGTTGCATTCACATGACTTTCTCTACTCTTGCACAAACTATTTTTTTAAACGCGTATTCCTCTGTCTACTTCATGTTAATCCAGATAAACATTTGTACAAATTATCTTAATGCTAATTTTCTTGTAGGTGCAAGGGAAATACATTAGGCTTTAAGCGATAGTCAAAATATTTCAAGAGTGGTCGCTATATGATGATCAAAAGATTAAAAAAATTAATAATGACCTCCCATTTGTGAACGTCCTATAAGTATTACAAAATTCTGACAAAGGAATATTTCCGAAATTTTTCACTTGACAAAAAAGATCATGTAACATAAACTGAGTGTTTTAACGAGATCTAACGAAAGTCACCCAGAAAAAACAAGACTACATTTTTAATAACAACAAAATTCAGAATATAAATTATATTTACCATAAAAATATGTTAAACATGTCATTTTTATCAAAATCGTTAGTCATGGATTGGAAAATCGAAGCTTTCAAAAAATTTTCCATATAAGGTGCACTTTAAGGTGCAGGAATTGCACATTCGCTTGGAGTACGTTGTTAGTGTTTGAGTGTACCATCAGCTCCACATGTTCCACAAATGGATATTGTTCAATACTTTTATTCAGAAGAATTTATTTAAAAGAATTGCAGAAACTCTATGTGTGGAGTCAAGAAGCAGCACTTCTACATTATAGATTTTATGGAATTTATATATGCAAAGAGTCATTTTGTAACTGTAAGACGTAGAAGAATACTCACCCCCACCCTCCACTCTATCCAAAAAGGAACGATTAATTCCACCTTTGAACAAACCTTATTCTGAAGGAAGACTGTCAAAGTACAAAAGTGCATTTCTGTGCATCTCTGTGCATCTGGGGTTTCTGCACTCCACCCAAGCTCCAGGGCGAATTCATCGCTACTATGGATGACTAGTACATGATATTTGTAGTAACGAAGAATACAGTTTTAATGAAAAACAATTTTGTTAAAAGGTGGAGCTGTAGAGTTCCTAAATTTAATCATTTGATGTTACATTGCCAGAAATATCTAGAAACTATGCTTTAATGATGTTGAAACCCAGACAACTTGAACACAACTTAACAAGACAAATTGCAATATTACTGGAACATCAGTATTGTTTTAGGTGAGTTCATGAATGCCTAACACCTTTTAGGGGCAATCAAGGCGCCTGTCCTTCAGTTCATCGTTCATTCGTTCATCTGCATGCAGGAAACAACTTAGAACCGCTGCACATAAAATGGAGTTATATACATAAGAGTTTAACGAATATTTATCGACACACTTATCATTTGGTTGAAAATGCTTATAAAGTAAGAGTAATTTATAATTTATTTTTAATAATAAATATACCTCTGCTATGCAACACTTTTGGTACAAAACGAATGTCCCTGGAATTTAACGCTATACGTATCATAATTTAATTTTAATTAATATTTTAGAGCACAATATTAACAGTGATTTGAAGATAGACTTATTTATTACAACTGAAGGGTTCTATATGCACGTTCACGCCACACAGAGGATCTGAGTTTTAGTACATGCAATTTTAGAGTTACGCATTGTAACGGCATTTTATTTATATATTTTATAATCGGTCAAATCGGTCGATGTACAGATGTCCCGTACCACGTCTTTTTAGGGAGAGCTTGACGATTCTTTTTCTTGTGTCTCGGGCGCAGTACGGGTGTATTATAACGAAGATTATTGACGAAAATACCTTAAACACTTTATTTAAATACAGATATTGCAGTATACAAGTATATTTTATATATTTTATCGCTAAGGCATCAACCCATGGCTATTGTTTTTCTTCTTTGTTTATTTTTAGACAAGTGAAGCCAGTCTCTGCCGCCTCCGTTCTTTTTTTTTTTTTTTTTTTTTTTTTAAATCTAGAATCATTCCAGAGGGCTTACACAAGAAATACTGCTTCAGCATACTTAGCGGTATTCCTTTGTGCTTTTAGATAGATATCCTCATTTATTACCTGAAAGTTATGTAAAACTTAGGTGATGCAGTACTTTGTCCTACAATGGCTTGGAACGCCTACCTGGAGCCCAGCAGTTACCACAGAATTTCATAAAGCCGGGAGCTAGACAAAAGACACGCTATATCCTGCTGTGCAGGGAGAAAAGCCGCCTTACTTGCTTTGCAAGTAGAAGATAGAACATAGCACCGATGTTGAGATTGAATTCTATTATGTATATGAAGTAAAGCTTGGTCATTTTACAATAAAGCCTGGACAAATCTGCTGAAACCCAACACAGCATAGAAGGTGCTTATGGAATATGATGCATTAGAGAAAACTTTCAAAGTGCTTTCTTAATCTATTCTGTACAAATAAGTGCATTATTATGCATTAAACAGTTCTCTCGTAAAACGATACTCTTGTTCCTTGGTACAGTGGTTAATCTTAATACTTGCTCAGATGAAAATAAATAGGACCACACTAATAATAATAACCATATTAATCTTAATCTTAACTTCAATAACAAATATAATGCAAGTTTGCTGACACTTGTAGCAGGAAATTAACCACAGACTATTTTTTCAGAGGTGAAATGAATTAAAATGTTTAAGAAAGATCTGTATTAATGACAAATGAATAAATAATGTAAATAATAGTTATAAGAATGATATTCGTTATAAGTAATATTTTAAAGATGAAGAGAGAAAGAAAGAATAACAAAACCAAAAAACCAAAACTTGTATAACTTCCTATCTTTTACTTAAAAGCAAATGTAATCGTTATAGATTAAGAAAACAAAGGAACATTAAGTTCAATAGTGCTCTGTAATTCATTTTTGAACCCTTCTCAATTTGTTTTATTATTAGTTAGTCTTGGGGCGTTATCCTTTGTTATTATGTTATCACTTACTGTTAATATAATAGGGGAATGATCCGAAAAAATATCATCGGACGATGATTGAATGAAATTAGTGAAATGGTGCTCCAATGAGCCAGAGGTCCTTAGAGATTAAAGTTACCTGGCAGTCGTCTATTCAAGATAAGGGAAACCCTCGTAAAAAGCTACCTTATCTGGATAACTCACCTAACTGAGATTCGAACTCGAGACATCTTGAATCTGAGGTAGACACGGTACCACCACAGCACAGAGGCGGGCTCCCCCTTTTTATATTCCAGGAACACTAAAAAGACATGAGCTATATGATCTACTCTCTTGAAGATGTTTGTAAAGTAGTATCATGTTGTTCAATATACACAGAATTGAAGTCCAGATTTATAAGGCAAGGCACTAGTTCCTTTCGAATACATAAATACAGGCTTTAAGGGACTAAGTCCTTCAGTATCGAGAAGTCACTACATTCTTACAGTTGTCGACAAATTCTGGCGCTTCCCCTGTGGAAACGTGAATTCTGAAGTTGCTATTAGACAAATATTCACAATATTTGGTAATTGTTTATATGTTAACGTCCTCCAACGTAATGTCATATTGGACAGTGAATGAATGATATTGGTGACATGATATTCAAATAAACCCCTGGTTCATGGGGTTTGTGTTACCCGACATTGGTCTCTCAGGATAAGGGAAAATCTCGGAAAAAAACCTTATCCGGAGATTCTAACTCGAAACCTCTTGGATGTGAGTTAGACACGCTACCACCCTACTACAGAGCCGGGTTAAATATTTGGTATACCAACATATATACACAGACAGGAACCGCCATTGATGTCTAAGTAAGTAAAGAATGTTCAGTTTTCTCAATTTGAGCGTTTTAATGGGAATATATGGAAAACTGTGTAGTTGGCATTCAAATCTAAAAGTTGGCCGTAAATAATGGCAACAAGTCCTTCAAGATGTACGCCACAGTCTTCAGTCTCTGCTATGTACGGCTAAATTCGTAGGCTACCATCAAAGAAGATCTAGTATTAGTCAACCATTACCTAGTGGCTCCTGTCATTACAATGTGTACTAATGAAGGAACATGACATCCGAATTAAGCATAATTCATTAATGTAAACTGCTGAACTCATTCATGCTAATACGGTCATCGATGGTGATCGTGGATACGGTGGGTAGGGTGTGGGGAAGGGGGGGGGGGGGCGATCAAGGGAAAAAGATAAAAAAATGAGGCAGGCGTGAACATCATGCTATTGTGAATGTCATGCGATAGTCTTTTGTTTTAACGGCTTTTGTGTGAGTGTGTATGGCTGATGTTTTGCTAAATTAAAGCTCATTTAAGGTTTTCACAATTTATTACATCTCTTCTGCAAACTAACTTTTCCTCTGTGCACTCTTCTGCGTTGATCACTTAATACTTCTTCCCGATGGAGTTCTTTGCTCTACACATCTGTTTATTATGAGACCTTTAATCACTTCAACTCGTTTCTGCTTTATACTGGTATTTTAATACATTATCTTTGTTGGATGCTGCACATTTTTACCTTAGCATCATCTCGGGTATCGTCAAACTTACCGTCGGTCTGGGTGGCTCAGTTGGTTAGACGCTGGCCTACTGATCCCAAGGTCGCGGGTTCAAATCCGGCCCAGACCGATGGTTTTTAAGTGTGCTTAAAAACGGCAGCTCCATGTCAGTAGATTTACTGGCATGTAAAAGAACTCCTGCGGGACAAAATTCCGGCACACCGGCGACGCTGATGTGATCCTGGCAATTGACAGCGTCGTCAAAGAACAAAATAATTTTCTTATTTTTCTGTCAAACTTAGCGTCGCCTTTCTGTTTTTTATTTATCATGGTTACCAAAAACGGTTACTGTTCCTATTTTGTTTTGCTTTCAGTGCTTAATGTTTATGTTTTGTTGTATTCCATTTAGGTATATGCCAGCTTTAAGTGAGGCCTGAAGTGTGTAGCTTAGTCAAGTAGATACACCCTGGACAAAGTAATCCCCTGTTTCTCAAATATTACCAAGTGAACTCCTTTGAACAAAATCAGGCATATATACCAGGCTATGAAAAATATATCTGTGGTAAATTTCATTATCCTAGTTCTTTAAAAATTGTTTAATAAGTAACCAGAAGAAAATATTTTGTGAAAAATAGGGCATATTACTGCCACAAAATTATAATAACTATAACTGAAATTGTATACATCTGCGCTTCATATATCTTTTATAATATTGACCTAGAATTATATAAGTATCTGTAACAGTTTTGGTAGAATACATTTTCCAATATGAACAAAAGAGAAAATGTAGAATTTATAGAATTTTTTCAAAAAAATATGGGAGCCATATTCAAATGATGAGTTGTATCATCATAATTCTACATCAATATGTCTGTCTGTGATACAACAACCCTTGGCCTACCGCCCGACCGCTGGATCCTCCACCTCTGTCCACTACGGGCGGGGTCCAGTGGTGCAGAATGGGAGGTGGTCAGCGCCCCAAGCTTTCCCGGCCAGTATATGTGATCATCGTAACCCAAGTTGATCATATAGAGGAACCAGGATGGGTGATCAATCCGAAGTCTGGTGTGAGAGCGAGGAAGTGGATAATATGAAATTATGGCAAAGAATGATAGGAAAGGTGATAGGTCAATATGTTTAATTCTATATCAGAAAGAAGCATGCAAAATTTCAGCCTCTACCCTAATGGTTGCTGAGAAAAATTGCCACTTATATGAAGAAAACTATTTCTGAGAAAAAGCTAACGAAACAAACAAATTTGTCATAATCACTTACACCAAAACCCATATCGTTAAAGTGAATTGAAGTAAAGAAGTATTGTATATAAACCATACATATATTCTTGTTCAGAAAATGTGAGAGAATTTAACTGCAAAAACGAAAAATGGCATCCTTGACCTTTCACAGTTCCCGCTTCCCTTAACATCTAAGATCATATTGACAGGTTTTACCTAGGAATGTTCACTTGCCTAAAGTGGTTTTAATCTTTAGAGTGGTTTCATTTTTATTATTATATTAAATTCGCACAGAGAGATTCGCACTCTCACTTTTACTCCCGGACTCTAGGGAGGATGGGGAATAATCCTGATTAAATAAAAATTCCCACCCTCCAGTCGGAATTTAAACACACAGCCTCTGGATTTGAAGGTTAGCATGCTAACAACCGCAGAGGCAGTTCCCTAATATATTGAAAACTAAACTAGTATTTAGAACACTTGTTTCAAACAACACAAAAGAAAGTAAAGAATTATTTTTTTATAATAAGTATCAAATTTATAGTTTTGAGAAACAGTGGAAGTAAAGACCGTTAATTTCCGTTAGGGTTATTTATATGGTGGCGTTGGGCGGGGCATTGTTGCACTGGCTACGGTAGTGATTGGCCAGTTGTAGGCGGTGTTTTATTACAACTGTTGTGTGTGTCTGAAGGTTTACCTAAGACCGGTATCCATGCTTTATGTCTTTACTTATACCAAACATTTCTAATAGTTAAAAGAAAAGAGTTAAATATCAAATATAAGAAACATTATTGGCTCATTGGGAGAAATTCTGAACTTGACATATACAAGAAGCTATTAATATACAAGCACGTGTTAAAGCCAGCCTGGCTATATTCTGGCTACGGGATATAGCTTTGAAGCTATTCTAAACTGACCAATATAAAACATACAGACATTTCAAAATAAAGTTTTAAGAACAATGGTTAATGCACCATGGTATGTGCGCAATGATGACATACATAGAGATCTCAAGATCAACACTGTTACAGAAGAAATAAAGAAGACCGCAACGAAACAACGTTTAAGAGTGCAGCACCATGAAAACAAGAGATGTTAAAAGTGCTTATTAAGTGTGAAGTTCGAAGATTGAAAAGAATAAAGCCAGATGACTTAACGTGTGACCGCAAAAATTAGAGTAAACTTTGGGGGCCTTCAGTGTCAACTTATTTATGAAGGAAGTATTACTAGATAAGCTCTTGCTTAGTTTTAATTTGTTAAAAAAATCATCGTCCGATATGACATATTATATTGGAGGACGCTAACACACACACACACACACACACACACACACACACACACACACACACACACACACACACACCCACCCACACACACCCACACACACCCACACACACACACCCACACACACCCACACACACCCACCCACACACACACACACACACACACACACACACACACACACACACAAATGGATTCTTCCCGGATGTCATAGTGAATCATGCAGACTTTTTAAGCAGCTATCAGTTCAAGTGTAGATGGGCAAATGCAATAACAAGCATCCACTACTATATTGAGCTTTCCAGGTCGATAAAAAACATTATATTTGTATCCTGAGGTATCTAATCGCCACTTTCTTTTCTTATCATTTTATTACTATTGTTACTAAATGCAACATATTTCTGATCCATAGCAAGTGGAGAAATTCTGCCTACTACATGTCCCCACTTCTAATGAGGCATATGCGCCTTTTTCTATTGTAGAATATGCTTGAAAAGCATGCAAGAGGCCTACCAGACTGAGATAAGGCTCTGGTACCGCCAATTCCGAAGCATCTATCTTGACTTGAATAACATTTTATCGTCTGTCGACATTACCATTGAATTTGATGTCATGTTTAAAGCTCTTGAAGGCAGCCAGTACTTCAGATGACGATGCAGATTCATTAGTGTTGAGCAAAGGTTAATTTTAATTGAAAATTTGCGTATCCTCTTTGAATAACAAGCAAACAATATTTCTTACTGCGCAGCAAAGAGAAGCTAACCCACAAGACTCTAGGTATTCTAACAGTGGGCGAAATCGTTCTGATTCGGGTTTTATGGTGTCATTTCTTATTAAACTCCCCAGAATATTCATAGACTGAGTAGACAAAATGGACTTCTCTTAGTTTATGATTAAACCACATATTTCAGTAGTTTAGATTTTCGTCAGTCTCTTCCTTGCCAAAAATGGTTACAATATCCAAATAGGCGAAACTTCCTTCTAATCTTTCTGCAGAAATAATACTAATGATAGTTCGTTGAAAGCAACCATTTGTGACACCGAACGATATTCTGCAAAACTAATACAAGCATCCACAGGAATAATACTCCACGTCAGACCGTAGCCAATTTAAATTAAGTTACGAGCCCCAGATGAACCCTTGAAAGAATTTGATATGCCTTAACCACTTTTTAAAGCAATGTGCTTAAATTTTGTACTAAAATATTGCTATTTGCATTATAATTTTACTTTAAGAAATACCAATGCTAAAATACTCCTACTTATATTATCATTTTACTGTAAGAAATGAACATTTGAACTTCTATTTACATTAACATTTTACTTCAAGCAATACTAATGCTAAAATATTCATATTTATATTATCGTTATACTGTAAGAAAATGAAATGTCAAATTTCTTGTGCTTGTATTTGGGTATACTATGTTCGGAGGCGGACTTAGCACCTTGACTCATAGAAAATATTTGGAGCCTATGCATCTCGGGCGCCCCCCGAGAGGCACGGGTAAGGTAACATGGCCGTACCTGAGGCGAGATGACAGCAGAGGGCAGGGTCCCTAACAGCTACGGATTGAAACTTCCTGGTGGTGGACGGGCTTACACATTCATTGTGGGAAACCTAAAAAATTATTACATAAAATTATTGAAAAAGTGAAAAAGTGGGGATAGACAAATAAAATGACGTAATTTACCTTATCATGATAAAACTTTGGAATCCTGGATCCGGAGACCTCCCCCGATCCGGAGAACCAGAATTGCCAGAGAGTATATGTCATGCACGCCGACACTTAAAACCTTGAAATAGCCAACTAGGATGAAAATTGAAATGAAATGAGAAGCGAGGTGAACTGGAGTGATAGGAAATTCGAAATGTTATTATCCATCCCAACATTCCTTAGCGACCTCGGGAAACTCCGAAACTGGGTCAGCAATGTCGGCCTCGGGAATCAAACTCCAGACCTGCCGAATGTGGGCCAGAGACGCCACAAACAAGAGAAGGTAGAATGTTAGCCTTGTGACCAAGATTTGAAGGATATTTAAATTGCTCTGTATATCGATATATGTTAAGTAAGAAGTGAAAATATGAATAAAGGGGAAAATTTAATGAAATTAATTTTATGGCACCTTTCCTTTGGCTAAGCAATAAAACGTTCGTCCCACAGACGTTATCTACTGCTTGGTCTTGGTATTTTGGGCTTCTCCACAGTTTGGCGATTACCCCTAATTCCTTCCTGCCATTTTTCTCGAAATTTCCATCCACCAGCATTTCCATCCTTCATCATATGAAGTATTCCACTAATTAAATGACTGAAAATTAAACTTTCTTTTTTGGTTAAAAAAACCTGATTAGTGTTATCGGAATTGCACAGTGAGTAACCGGAGCAATGAACATTGATTTAAAGATATGATTCTTCTGAAATAAAATACAAGAATATAAAAATAGCTGAAGGATGTTGCAACATCACATTTTTAGTCCCTGCCATCACTCATACAAATTATGACACAGAATGTGGATCATTTCCGGTCTTTACACATTTAACAAAGCACTGGTTTACAGAATTGAGACGTTGCGGTTTTCCTTGTAACATATTTGGCATTCCTTGTAGATATCCTCTTTCTCATAGGCAAGCTTTTTCCAACTTTCCGAGCTTTCGCTGCTGCTGCCTGTTGTTTTCAAAGCGAGCAGTTTTCCTAGCTATCAGGTCATTTCTAAATTCTGGGCTTCATATAAGGTCACATTTTCTGGATTTCCTTTTGATTCTTGGTTTACTTTTAATATACAGGGAAGTTGGAAGAGCACTTAGCTATCCGAAGCTTGTCGAGGTCGTAGAGGCTTGAATCTGGCCTTCTTTGTTGTTGTGCAGTTTGTAATTGTAAGATTCTCCAAGAAAGCCTGATTCTGAGATTTATGAATCTTATTTTCAACGTGAGGTTCTTTATTTTCATGTGAAAATGAACGTGAACTCAATTTAATCCCAATAAATATTATGAAAATCATTAATTTTGGTATGGTTAATTTCTATACATATTTTAATTCAAGTTGTATTAAATTAATTTCGAGGCACAAAAACAACTACTGTTCTTTTGCCCCACCCGAGCCGTGTCCTTCTGCCCCACAATGTAGTTAAACAAAAACCAACTCAGAAGACAGACAGACTGGAGACATTCATTCCAGTAAGATTCATCAGCGATAGATGGTTCCCTGATGCCACATGTGTTTATCTAGAACAACTTTAACAGCTTCGTTTTCCCTAAAAGCCTAATGTGCGACGATGGAATCTTAATTAAGTGATGTTTCTTGTAGGAGTATGTTTCGTTTCTGTTGCTGGGTTGCGTATTTGTTTTCGATAATCACAAATTCTTTCCACAATATGTCGACAGAACTCTAACGTACGCACGGGCTCTCAATACACAATGATACCAACATTGGTAGGAAAATTACACTAACTTTTCTTAGCAAGTGCCCCTCTGCGAACATGTCCATTTGCCCCACCCTTACCATATAATTAAATGCATTTAAGCCGAAAAGAGGTGGGACAAGTTGGGTGACAATACATGAGGTATAAGGTATCACAAGGTTCGGAGGGCAAACTTACCACCTCCACTTATGGAAGGTCCTTCGTACTTGTGCCCCCCTCGGGAACGAGGAGTGAGGTGAGGCGATACTGATAGGACAGCAGTCTAACAGTTTCAAATTTAAACTTCCCGGTGGCACCTTGTACAGTGTCTCCGCTCCTCCTTGAAGGATTGGGGTCCCGGGATATGGACACCAACCTCGTTTCGGAGGACAAAGTTTTACAGGGAGATTATTCCTTGCCGTGATACGCCGAAACTCCCCCGACTTATAACCCTAAAATAATCAATCAGGATGAAGGTCAAGTCAAATAACAAGTGGAGTAAAATGGAGGGCCAAGAATTTTGAGCAATGTAATTATCCTTTCCAGTATAGGCCTAGCAATCGGGAGAAACCTCCGACGAAAACCCATGGGCCAAGAAGGCCGGCCCTTGTTTGAACCCAGGACCTCCTAAATACGGGTCGCATTCTTGCCATATTCTGGGCTAGAGACGTAACCCGAGTCATCATACTCGGTACTACAAACATACTTCAAGAATTAATTGCTTTTTGTTTAGCACCCTGTAATCACTGCAGGTAGATATAATGTACTAAATTATTGAGTGGGGAAAATATAGAATGTCATACGGTTAGATGTTTCATCAATGTAACTGATGCTTGTTAAGACCTACAGCAGGCGCGAATATTTTGACGGGTAAAGCGCTTTATCTGAGGAATGCAACAATTGGAAAAGCAGAGAATGACGTCACCTCATATCGCATTCTCTCTAGCAACAACACCTCGCTAAGCCTTCATTAACTCATCCTTACACGCCAGAGCAAACAATAACTCACTCCATGATAGGATCACAACGAACGAGACAGGCAGTCATTTTGTAGCCAGCAAGCTTTCTCGTGTGTTCTGCCACCGTTTGCACACCGGTTAATAGTTTCGTTTAATTAATGTTTCCATTCCTGCTAGCGTTAAACTTTAAAATAAATTTTGGAATTGAAATGGCTAAGAGACCATTCACAGTGCATTGACATAGTGAACATAAAACTTAAGGATAAAGTTAAGGGGAGACGCCCCTTAACAGTGACTTGTCACTGGTATATTTGTAAATCCGTATCTCCTACATTTTTTGTTACATTTGAATGAAATCTGGTACAGTTATTTAGAAAGGCCCAACACACTTTAAGTAATTTTTACAGAATTTTTAATAGATTATTAGTGCTCTGAGAGAATTTTGAATTTTTTGTTATATTGTTATTTTCCGGCACACTTTTTCATTATTTTCAGGCAAAATTTTCTAGTCTTCTGCATAGTAAAATAATCTACAGTAACAAATGTACATGTAAGTGCAGTAACGTTTTGATACATTTTTTCAATTATTTTACATGATTTTTTTTTACTTTAACATTTTTTTAAGAAAAATTGTCCATATACTTTCAACCATTAAACTGTTCATACTCTGTAGACTAAAATTCTGTTCCACTGAAATGTTGCTTATCATTACAGAAATGACTGTGCTAAATTTCAACAAAATCCTTCCAGTAGTTTCTGATATGTGTTCCTAAAGGATGAAAATTTTAAACTGGAGAAAAACCAATTTAAATGTTGGATGAAAATGTCCTTTATCATACCCTAGCTAAAACTGCCCATATCCATATGCTTCTTGTTCATCATCCCCTGCAGCTCTTTTAGCTCCTGTTTCTTTGTCTGGCAATTCTAGATCTACAATTCTGAAGTCTATATTTTCGTCCAATACTTGATCCAAGTTTTATTTTAGATGCACTTTGAGAAAAGCAATATCTTCATCTGCAGGTCTAACCCTAACCTCAAGGTCTTTTTGCCTCATTATATTGTTAATATGGGACTTACAATACTTTTTAAATACCTTAAGAGGATCCAGTACAACCCCCTTTGCACACAGAATGACACAATAACTCAAATTTTTACTACAATTGCACTAAACAGCACAAACTTGTGTATGAAGCTCCACAGCGTTTTATACAACACTGTTGTGACAACAAAATGGCTTGTGCAACTGCACAAAAGAATTTAAGCCCTCTAAACCTAAAGTTTCAAGGTTCAAGAGGCAAAATTGAGCAAGAAAACTTGTTGCTCCACTGAAAATCTTAAAAAGTGGGCGTGGCTCATTACATTGTTTAGGATTATAATTTTTATAGCATTTGTAGTTCGAATTTCAAAGTAAATCTCTGGGAAAATAATCTTAATTATATGTACTTTCAAACAGGCAAATAAAAATATTTCTGATTTGTTCATAATTTCTGCCACCGCCTCCCATTAAAGCGATATGTTGTCATTCCCAACTACAAATGGAATCATAAACTGCAAGCCAGCAGAAAACATTTGAGTAATATGGCGGTTTTCGAAGCCACCATGACAGTACCTGTGACAAAAGCGGTTGTGTAAACCCACTTAAAGCACGCTAAACTCATAAAAAGACACCATCTGCTATCATAATCGATTTGCTGCTATATTTATGATACCCTAGTGACTACTGGGTCGGAACCTGCTACAGAAAGGTTATTAGCGAGTTAGCATAGCGACGGAAAATTTTGATGTGAAATGGTAGAATGTTCAACTGAAATTCACTCTATGATTATCTAGTTTCTTATGTTTAATGCAAACATAAACTTGAAAGGTTGAGTCTTGCTACCTTCTAAGTTCATACTTAATTCAAATGCAATATTTATGTTTAGTTGATGCATTGTGAACGGTTCTGCTATAATGTACCAGGTGTTTAAAAAAGTGTTTGATATTGCTAACAAGAGTGTGATTGGTCAAAACTAGAATAAATGGTTGTTTAAACATATGTCCGGAAACAAGTACCTGTTTTGATATGAGCCGTTTTACTTGTGTTGAGTACTTGCACCAGACAATGAAATTCATCCAACAAGCGCATTCTAGTGTTTGTTTTACTGTTACAAATGATTAACGGAAGAATTGCTCGGTAAACATCCATAAACACGAAATAGGAGTGTGATGATTCTTGCCATTCTGTCTTCTGGTAACATCTGCACGTTATGTCGATACTACTACAGGAGATGCTCCATGTGGTTACCATTCATTCTTACACATGCTTCAACTCCTCTTGTCAAAGAATCCAGAATTTGTTCAATCATATCTGGCTGCTCTCAGTTTTGGGCACATGGATTGGTCACACGCTCTTGTAACGTATGAATATTGTCGATGCATTTGGCATACGCCGATGACCTTAAATGTCCCCATAGTTAAAAATCCAAATGCGTAGGCAGTGTTACTGGATCTCTTTGATCAATCCATCCGTTGTATATAGTTCATTGTCTGGTGTAAATACTCAACACAAGTAAGCCGGCTCATATCTCAACAGGTATTCGTTTTCGGACATATGCTTATAGCAACATTTATTCCAGGTTTTCCCAATCCCAACTCCTGTTGCAATAACACACACATGTTAAACACCTGTGTGTCATGTAATTTCTAAGTTTGAACTTCTTGTTTCGTTCTCATTGTCAATGAGGCCTAACAACAGCCAAATGCTGGCAAGAAAATTTCATACCTACGTGTAAGTTTGATACAAAAGATTTACTCCGAATTAGTTAAACGCAAAACGGTTTAATGAAGTGAAATTTTAGATTAAAACTGCAGAATTTAACACAATCAAAACGAATTAACACGAATCAATACTCAATATACACGATGGAAGATACTTGAAGCACCATATATTAAGAGAATATTCTACATGATAAAGGTAAAAAATGATTGTATTGCAATTTTACTCGCTAAAGATATGGATTAGTAGAAAAAATAACCTATAGCTTTAAAACGGCCTAAGCGTGCCAATGGCTAGAAATAAAGAGTTGATTATTGCAGAAACTAAAGCTTATCACTTTCAGAACAAACTGCACCCTATCTTTTTCTCACAACTTTAGGATTTTAGCTGCAAATTAAGATTGAAATGTAATGGCAGACCTTGTTTTCAGTTTTGCTTCGCTGACCGCGGTGTTAAGAAGGGGTAAGACAAGACAGTGATCTTTGCAAGAAAGTGGACACAAACGACAGTAGTGTTGTTGAGTTGCTAGACAGTGAAGTCGAAGTGTCTTAACCTTTGGAATGCATTATTTACACTTAGTTGATTACACATAATAGTCATGTGTTTCATTCAGTTATAATCCTAATTATTAAACTTATTTTAAATGATGTATTAATTAAATGTTGCTTATACTTGAGAAATAAATTTCGCATTAGTTTCCTAGTATGCCAATGTGAATTATAGCTGGAGGACGCCAGAGACTGGTACATGATCACCCGCAGTAGTAAGCACGTAAAATTGAAAGGTGCTCAAAGAATGAAACAAAAAGAAAAATGTTAAAATACTGCCCATATGTAGCGGCACATTTCAAATGTCTGTTGTCGAGTGAACTTTCGTTCGAGATAGTAGGCTTCGATACTCTCTTCTTTGTTCATTAACTGGAGTGACACTAAGAGACAGAGAAAGAAGCGAAGAGATTATGATGCAGTAGAATTGTAGAGAATTGGCTAGACATATACAAAATTATCAAATTAAATGTCAACAACATATCCAGAGCATATCAAATTCCTGTTTACCAAAAGTAATATATTACTTCAAACCTCAAGGTAAAAGAGATCTAGGAAGACCTTCCAACCCATAGAAAGAACAGTTTTCGTAATTCTAGAACGGGCATAACACCCACCAACTTGGAAGAAGAAGAAGAAGAAGAAGAAGAAGAAGAAGAAGAAGAAGAAGAAGAAGAAGAAGAAGAAGTTTTTAATGTTAGGGATTAACAAAATCTTACCATACAAAAAATATAGATCACGTTAAAGCTCACAATTTACATATATCTGTTAACCATTTCCGAGATGTTCCTAGTTATTCATTTTTCATCTCCTGACCGAGCAAAGAGAATGAAATGTCAAAGCTATCCTAAAGCAACCAGCTCTTAAAAGATTTTTCCATTGCTTCAGGCTAGTGTATTTCCCAACGTCATGTTAACATTAAATTGTGGCCAAATTCGTCCGATTTAAGCTAGAGATGTATTACATCATTTTTTACACAATATTTGCATGACAACTAGTGAAATAATAAACCATTTATGTCCATTCGTCAAGAAGCTAGATGGCTCCAAATATGTGTCACAATTTTTTCACGGCGAAATGGCTCTTGATTTACAAGAATTGTAATGGACATATTTGTTACACTCATCATGCAGATTCCCGGTTAACGTACGGCCAAAGCAGTAGCTTCCACCTGGTATCTTAAAATATCCTTATGAGACGTTTCTCAGGAATACTTGACCAACATCTGATGTTTTATTGAAGCAATGGAGAGCAATGGAAAGGTTGGTAGTTCCACGAAAAGGGCACAAATAGCTACGCCCACATAAAGTTCTCTCCGTGAACTCTCGCTATATTTAACGAATTCCCTCCCCTAAAGGGAAAATGTCTCTTGGAAAATCAATGAGAAAACGTCCTTGAATGCTTGAGGGCTTAAAAATAATTAATGAGGCCAGATTTGCCGTATATCTATTAACTAGAGCGCAAGTGAAACTCTACCAATCTGTCTTAATTTTCACCAGCTATTTTTTTACTTTGAAATCAGCAGTTTATACTTTTGTTTGTCATATTTAAATATGATCCATGGTGTATAATACGAAGCTAATGTTTCTGGAAAGAAAACTGTGAAAAATAACCACCAGGAATTAAACGAGTATATGAAAATATTGATGTAACCCAACGGTGGCGTGTTGTATGTGTAATTTAATTTTCTTAATAAGTTGCTTTCACCTCTGCACTTGTCACCAAGTGACTATACTTCCAAGCTAAAACCGAACTCTGACACCTAATGTATAAATTGCCACTATTTGACCAATCTGGAAAAAATGTTAGGGGTAGAAAATAGGGATTTAATGTAAAAGTACCTTATTTTTGTCAGTTTCTGGAATCAAATTTCACCCGATTTTGTCAAAATCGCACCAAAAGATTACCTGATAAAAGTACAGTGAAATATTAGGGAAAAGTAGTGATATATGAACATACAACCCCCTCTAAACTAATTCAGTTGTAAAATATTTTAAACCTTCCTTTTGGGCTATATTGGCAATAAACTGCCAAAGTGGCCTCTGATATCCGTATTCAACGAAATGGGATTGAAATTTGGTGGCATGAATATGAAAACGAAACCCCTAAGCCCTGTCATCGTTTGGAGGAATAGGGCTTTTCAATGGTGACAGAATTATCAATATAGGTTGAGTGTTTTTTTATATTACTACACACTCACACACACACGCGCGCGCGTTTTCTCTGATTGTGTCTAAGTAGTATAAAACACACCGAGTGTAACGTCTGTGGCCTGTGTTCCGGAGGTCACAGGTTCGATTTCCGTGGCCGAACTTGCTCATCTTGGGTATTTTCGGGGGTGTTCTAGGTAACTCAGGCGAATGCTGGGAAGGTTATTTCTCTTATATCCGTTTCCCTTCCTTTCATTTCATTCTCTCGATGGTGTGCTGCACTGCAGTGGTGCTTCCGTTCTGGAAATACATTGCTCAGCTGAGAAGAGGCGCTGTGATCGGCCGGCCACCCTTCCAGGGGGACTGATTGATCAGCCGATCCTGGCTGGCTAGTAGCGGGCTCTCTGTGACGACCGGAACTCCGTGGGGCTGAAGAACTTGCCTGCACCTGCTAGGGACCCCCGTAGTTGTAGTTCCGCCTGTGATGCGTTCTGGCCGCCTGTAGGGTACTTTCATCTCATCCTTCCCTCCGGTCTGACGTACAATAAGCCATCGGCTGATGTGCCGGAATCCCCACCGTGACAGACAGGCAGAAAATAAACATCATAACTGTGTTTGTTTTACAGTATTAACTAGGCTTGATGGGATGTATACGACTCACGAACTTGGACCAAACCCTTTTTAAGGGGACTAAAACACTGTTATGGTTGCATATCCCAAAGCTAACTAGAATCACTTTAAATATCGGGTGGAAGGGAACATATTACATTCCTTCCCATATGTGCTTCATAGAAGTATTACAAACAAAAAGGTTTAATGCGATTTGGTTCTTGAACCAGCCAATTTTTTAAACGAAAAAGAAAACAGGTTTTGTTCGAAATCAGATGTTTATTTCAACGATAATATATAACGATTTCGTTTACTACCTGTAAGATGAGTAGACCATTTCTGACATAGTTTCAGTTGTAAGTGTGTGACATCATTGAGGGCTTTAAAATGGTTAATCATTTAAAAGGATATTCCGAACACCTTTTTGTAGACGCAAGGTAGCTGTAGTACTCGGAAATATTACAAATAAGTCCGAAGCTCTGAACCGGCTTCCAGGTGTAAACAAAACATGGCCCATTTCATTCCCCTTCTGTATCTGAAGAGCGCCTAGTGGTTTTGTTTCGACACGTCCCTGAATCCACACAAACATTACGAAAGGGTGATGTAATGCTTTGCCAAAAGAAAAAGTACAACTGGCATGCTATTGATACATAATTATTAGAACGGTTTAAAATGGAAGGAGCCTAATGATGTTGATGTTTTGTGTTTACATGTCATTAACATCGTTTGGTTAGTTACAATAGAGCAATATCAATAACTGCAAAACGTATTTAACTTTTTGTTGAACGAGCTGATACCCCTAGATGGTACGTTTAAGTTGTAATGTCCATTGAAAGATTTGGATGGAATTATAAGGGGCCACAGACACGAAACGTTTGTTTCTTTTCACTCATGAGACACTCGATGTGCAAGTGAAAGTGTTTAGGTGATGTCCTTCAACTTGTTTTGAAAGTGAGAGTGACACCTTTGTCACCATAGGTCAACAAACCCCGCAATGTTGCTAGCATATCTTTTTTATGTTCTCCAAAGAGCTAAAATATCTGTGCAGGCAATAGAGAACAAAATGGAAGCTTATGTTCCAAATATCTTTAACAGGGTCTAATTAATATGATAATTTCCCTTCGACCCAGCATATAGCACAAAACTTCAAAAATACTTTTGAGGTATATTAAGACGAAAGGGTGTAACGATCACCAAGCGTATTCTAGATGTTCTACAATATACATGGTAAACAAACGGATATGTGAGCTATACTCACATATACAAAAAATAAACCGGGAGTTTAGTTGCAATAATACCAATAGTTTAGTTCATATTATTCAATGTATTGTACTTCTACATCGTACTAATGTGCTATTACATTATAAATATACTAATGTACTATTACATCGTACTTCTACATCAATTTCACCCCAGAGAAAGGCTTTTTTGTTCCTTTTAGTTTGTTTACTACTTTCGAATAGTTTAAAATGAGAGTTATGATACTCATAGAAACTTGAGCATCAGGTGGGATAACCGACCGAGATGGCTCCGCGGTAATGTGTGAGGTACACATTTGGGAGATCCTTGCTCATATTTTGGATATTGTTCTAGGTTTCGTGTTATATGCCAGTTTCGGACAAACACCAGGGATGTTGCTCATTCCTCCAGGACGCTAGAGAGCTGCTTGGATGACAGATCGTTTATCGCCTTCTCTGGGCAGCTCCAATAGTTGGTTAGGCCATCGAACCAAAAACTGTTAGCTCGTGCTTCTCTGTAACCTGTCTACCAGTGGCCTGTAGCCTCTTGTACTCCCTTCACTTCATCCGTTTCTCCTGGGAGTGAGAGTAGTAATGGATTTTCCCTATGTAGCAGTGCGCGAGGAGGCCCCTGCGTTAGGAATACGAATAGGAGAGATACGGTACTGAAGCCAGGCTTATTCTACCTAGGGTATCCCAAGGGGGCACCCCCGAGAGGAAGGATGAGACACCGGGCGGTAGATCCACACTAACGGCAGAGACATTGACAGACGTTCCTAAGGTTTCCCAAGTGTGACGACATCTCAAAAGTCTTTACATCTTCCGGGGACATCTGACGGAGACCTCGGCACGGGGTCCAACATCCCCAGATGCCGCCTCCTAACGGGATCCCACAGACAACAGGGACAGAGAGAATTCCTGTGCTAACGCCTTCGCTGACACTGACGATCCTCAAAGAACCAACGGTATGAACGATGAATAAAATTATTAATGAAACGAAATAAAAGGACAGGAAATTCGATTATCCTTCCCAGCATTCGCCTATCGACCAGGGGAATCCCCGAAAAAACGATGGAACCCACGACCTTCCGATCCTAGCATCACACATTACTGCGGAGCCATCTCGCTCGGTTTGTATACCCTGTATATCCTATCAGGTAGTATAATTTTGTTTATCACACAGTGAAAAACGGCCGTGTTTACTTGAAAGCGCGGTTTCTGAGATTGAACTGACAACCAAACTTCGCTTACGAACGTTACGAAATGGACGAACAGCTATGTCCCACAAAGGATGAACTTCTTCTTTTAGAAGTGGCACTATAGAACTTACTTGGTGGACTTAATCTCTCAACATAGAAGAGATGATTGGCTGTGTTTCCGAATAATTCTGTTTAGCATTCTATAGATGAAAGTCTGATACTGGCCTGTTTATTTTTCACTTCTGGAGAACTCATCACATTCCAAAGTGGCGCTGGGGGCAGCTGACTGGAATATTTTCAGATGAATTAAAGTTTCTGTACCGAACTCACTGCACCTTCGGTACCTTCTCAACCCACACGTTGGATATCGTAAGGTGCAGCCTATTCTGACCTCTCGTGCTGTCTCCTGTGACAAAGCGACAAAATCAATCCTGTTACCTTTTTATCACTTTATTGTCTAATTCTACCACAAATGTACAGTTTTCTTCACTTCGTTAACATAGTCTACAGTCCTTTCGGCTATCACAAACTTTCATTTTTACTTCTCACAACCTTCCTCAACCCTTTTAGTGTCTTTCTTCAATTTCTCTGTCCCTCATATCCTAATTACAACATTACAATCACTCAGGACGCTCACTGAATCTTTTAATACGTACCAAACGATAACACATATGCACAGCTGTCTCACACTCACTAACACTCTGACCTACTCATGTCCGTAACTGCATCTCTAAAACCTCACTACTCTGGCTTTCTTATACACTGTAGATGACGTCAAACGGACATTTCTTAATTTCTACACAACACGCCTCAGAAATTACAGCTAGAAGTCTCACGAGCGTTCTCGACATCAGTTTTGTTTCTGCCGCCTCGATTGTTAACAGTCACGCACACACAGTAGTCCAACAAGGCAGACCAACCTTGATTGTCACCACGCGGCGCGAAACAGTCCATCCCTCGTTGTGCACCGAGCCTGACGTCACAATATGTTCCAAATGACCATTCGCGCCCCTAATACTCTCCTCCAAGGGTTTTTGATCAAGTAGTATACCCAGTTTTATTAATAGATCTGCCTTTGAGCAAAAAGGTTTCCTCGTTAGAAGGTAGTAACCTTGGTGCAACTGGTTTGTTCTAACATTATAACCTTAAGAACAATTTTTTTTTTTTTTTTTTTTTCATTTAACAAATATGGACAACAGTAAATAATGTTTTGTACGAGACTGTAACTCGAATAATCCTGTTATCAAGACTTTCTTCCGTTAAAAAAAAAGAAGACTGAGTTTATACCTATACTCAGGCTGAGAGAGAAGTATTTTCCACTTACACATCAAGATGGATGGAGGGAGAAGATAGCAAGCATATTGTGCGAAGAGTCCTTTCAGCAACATACTCCCCCCCTGTGGTTACGGTCGCTAAAGCATTTCAGGACCCTTGTGTAAGGCCTTTTTGAATACTTTACTTGGCTCATGTTCCAAGTATTATCAACAATGAAAATTGAATACTCAATGCTTACTACTATAATGCTGCACTTAAAAACACAGGGAAAGCTATTATTATCATTAATCTATTATTCTCACCGTTATCATTATTTTCATTCATAGAACAGGTTTTCAAAATGATGCCTTGTTGATTTACACAATGTTTCAACTGTCTCCTTGTATCTATATGGACGTTTCTGAGAACTGCGGGTGTGGCAGATGCATATGCTTTAACGATACTTTGAGGGGATTTATTTAAAACGCAATCTTCTTGAATGTCTCCAAAATAAATAATCTAATGGGGTTAGATCAGGAGTTCTAGCTGGCCAAAGAATTGGGCCACCTAGGCCCATCCAGTATCCAGGATATAACTAATTGAAATGGACCTTTACAGGTTCATAATGGTAAGGCGGTGCACCAACTATAGTTTATATAGTTTATAGTTTTTTATAGTTTGAACCAGTGCACAGTGTTGTTCCGCCATGGTACAAGAACCTCATCAAGAAAATCCTGAAGCTCATCTTGCAGGAATTCCAGCTACCGTGGTCCTCTAAGTCTGGCTGGGAGAAAGACACCACCACCACAACCACTACCACCATACCACCATTACTAGTACTACTACTAATAACAATAACCATAATAATGATGATAAGCATAATAATCCAAACAGTAATAATAATAATAATAATAATAATAATAATAATAATAATAATAATAATAATAATAATAATAATAATAATAATAATAATAATAATAATAATAATAATCAATATCAATAGTTATAAGCATAATAATGATACACACCAATAAGAACAAAAAGATAATAAATTTAACCTTAGTGTTAATATAAACAATATAAATAGTTTAATAATTTGATATAATTACGATAAAAATAATAAAAATAATTTAAAATAATAATGAAATACAACATTAATAAGAAACAAAGAAATACCAGTCAACCATTCCGTGCCCTCATGTTTGCACGGATTTTGTTACGGCAATTTACAATCTGTAATCTTTAATTAGATTAGAGTTTATTCCCTTGAAAATAAAGTCTTGCAAGTGAAGTGGACAATATTCTAAGACTGTTCTTATCACGCACTGCACACGCTAGTTGAAGCTTGGGCATTTCCTCTGGCACTCGCTTTTCTTACAACCAGAACAAAGATCACGCACGCCACTGACTGGATTTACCGCGATGATTTCTGCAACTCTTTTTTATGCAAGAAGTGTTATCTACTTACCCGAATGCCGGTTGGAGTGGGCCACCTGGTATATCCACAACAGCTGATACTTTAGAAATCCGCATAAGTTACACTGGGCAAAGAAATTAAATCGCTTTTAGATATTGAAAGACGGGTAGGAGGGAGGACTTGAGAGGAACACGAGGTTTCGGGAGAAGCACGTGTACCGGAGTTCACGCAGGACCAGGAGATCCACAAAAGCTTATAGTGTACTAAAAACAGTAATTTCAGAGTAATACTTTTTCACAAGATCTATTAGAAATTTTTCAAAAAACAAATTGAAAACAGTTTAGAATTAAAAAATGTTAAAAGGTTTACAGAATTGAATTGAAATTTTTGAGACAAAAATATTAAAAATAAATTATAGTTTAAAAACTAAAAAAACAGGCTTAAATAACAAACGGAACTAAAAAGTGGGAAATTATTTTTTGGTGTGAAGAGTTTGTTCTATAGCGAGTGAGTGAGTGAGTAAGAAGTGAGTGAATGGGGTTTATGGGCCCGTCGACAACTAGGTCATTTGGGCCCGTTCTATAGCGATATAAAGTCAACTGGTTCATTATAATTTAAATTTTTAAACAATAAGTTATATTAACAAACTGCAAAATTTTATTCTAAAAAAGCATGGGTTCGGAAAGCTAGAGTGCTGCCCTCACGACTAAGTTGCAGTCACTTGATTAATAACGTATAATTCACTCAGGAGCAATGTGAAGATATATGTATATAATATGATCTGACATCATCTAGTAACTAATCTTATTAATTCTTTCTTTTGTTGCAGGTAAGTCTTCACCTAGAGATGCCTGAGAAGACTATTATACCCACTTGGTATGTAATCCGAGATATAGAGCTTAAACATTTGATATACCCAGATTTTAAACGGCTGAGAAACCCAAACAGTACAAAGCATTCGATAGACCAGCTCCGCATTGATGAAAATCGAGTCAGCTGCTATTCAAGTCAGCACCTTCCAGCGATGCAACAAGCCCCCCCCCCCCCTTTCCATCATAACAATAAGTTAGGGAGAAGAAGTCAATAAAATATCTGAAAATTGGACACTTATATGTTGCTCATATGTCACGCTGCCCCATGAGCGTCGGCAGACTTTTTTCCAGGGGGGGGGGGGCGCATGTTGGAAGATTGCACTCAGATGATATTAATTCGTTATTTTACTGTCAATATTTATATTTGTTGCAGATAACCGTATCAACTTGTGCTAAATAAAAATTGCTCTTTACATCAAAATTAAAATAATAGTTTAATAGTCAGTAATTGAGTGCACATTAAGTTCACCAACTTCCAAGGGGGGGGGGGGCCGCGGCCCCTCTTGCCCCCTCCCCTTCGCGACGCCCATGCGCTGCCCATTAAAGGGTTAAGATGCGAGTTGAGGAATTTCTATGCGCTCCTAAACCGTTGATCGATCACTTCGAAATTCGGCAGGTTTTGCTATAGAAAAGGTTGTTACGCTATCCATCTTACTGGAGTTGCATGGATTTTGCTTTTTCTTCTTCAAAAGGAAAACTACAATTTTATTGAAAAATTTAATATTTTTAAATATAATACAACCAGAAACATTTGAATTCTGTGTATTTAGGTTATCATAACAAGACATTAGAAAGAAGAAGCCTATAAAGTATCTGAAAACTGAACTAATTTATATGTTGCTGTCACGCTGCCCATTAAATGGTTGATTCGTTTTGGATGGATGCAGTACTTCCTTTTCTAAGCAGTAGTCTATCTATATGTATAAAAATCTGATGTGTTGCACTCACATGACTTTCTCTACTCTTGTACTAACCATTCTTACAAACTCTTATTCCTATATCTTCTTCGTGTTAAGATAAACATTTGTACAAATTATCTTATTGCTTATTTCCTTGTAGGTACAAGGGGAATATTAAATACAGCAGGCTTTGTGCGATAGTCAAATTCTTTAAAGCTTTGAGATCCCGTTATCTTTGCACGCTTAAATATAACTAAATGAACAACGATGTTCTAATTCATTTTAAAGTTTTAAGTTTTCCGAAACTGACACAAATACCAAGGAATATCTCCGAAATGGTTCACTTTAAAAAAAAAAAAAAAAAAAAAAAAAAAAAAAAAAAAAAACCCACAAATTGTGTGCTTTAGGGAGATCTAAATTTTTTTATAGATTTGGTCTATCTCTAACGGTTTACCGTTGTCCAGAGTAAATACGACTACGGAGGCTATAGCTAGAGAATTCAAGATATACATTTAATTTTTCATAAAAATATCTCAAAAGGATGACATTTTAATCAAAATCGTTGGAGCTATTTTCAAGAAAATCAAAATTTTCGAAAAAGTTTCCATGTAATGGGTAGTTTAGGGTGCGGCTATTTTCTTCAAAATCTTCGTGTCACATCCTTGAAAAGACATTAAACGTAAATACCAACTTTGGTTTTTAACCGGCTTTTCGTTTTTGAGTTATGCTGTCAATAGGCTGACACACCGACACAGACGGACCTTTTTCTAAGGTTTTTTTGGATTCAGGGGGCCTCAAAACATATTTCCGGTGAAATCTCGACATCGAATTTTTGGGTGGAATACAATACTTCACCTACTTACCAGTAGAGAAAGTAAAAATGAAATTATTGCTTATTTCCTTGTAGGTTCAAGGGGAATATTAGAATGCAGTAGGCTTTGAGCGATTCCAATCTGTTAAAGCTTTGAGATTCCGTTCTCTTTGCACGATTAACATATAAAAAATGAACGATGTTCCACTTCACGAACGTTTTTAAGTTTTCGGAAACTCGCACAAATAACAAGGAATATCTCCAAATGGTTCACTCTAAAAAAATGTATTTAGACATAAATTGGGTTTTTTAGAGAGACCTACATTTTCTGTACAGTAAGATTTTGTCTATGTCTTACAGTTTACCAGTTATTCAAAAGTCATCCAGAGTAAAGAGGACTACATAGGCTATAGCCAAAAAATTCAAAACATACATTTCAATTGTCATACCAAGATCTTAAACATATGGTATTTTAATCAAAATCATTAGTCATTTTCAAGAAAATCAAAATTTTCCATTCAATTGGTAGTTTAGGATGGGGCTGTTTTCTTCAAAATCTTTGTGCCGCATCCTTGAAAGACATTAAACTTAAACTTTGGTTTTTAACCGACTTTTCGTTTTTGAGTTCTGCTGTCCACAGACTGACAGACACACACGCACATACATGCGGACCTTTTTCTAAAAATACTTCTTTTGGATTCAGGGGGGTCTTAAAACATATATTTCCGGTGAAATCTCGATATCGAGTTTTTGGGTGTGTACAATATTTGCTCTACTTACCAGTAGAGAAAGTAAAAATTAATGTATATTTGTCTTCTATGCGCTCCTAAACCTTTGACCGATCTTCGAGATTCAGCACATCTATGTGGTTTTCATGGAGATGGTTTGTGTGGTATCCATCTTACTGCAGTTGTACTGATTTTACTTCTTATTTATAAAAAATTACTGTAGTTTCATTGAAAAAAATTTAATGTTTTTACACTAAAAGACAACTGCAAATACTTGAATTCTATGTATTTAGGTTATCATAACAAGAAATGGGCGGCGCCCTGGACGAGCGGTTAAAACCTATGAAACCAAACGGCTCCGTATCGGTCGTTGCCGAGAGTAGCAGAGTACTGCGGTCACACCACTGATGATGTTCGACACAGCTTCGAACGAAACGTCTGGAAGGAAATTTTCCACTAGACCACACCCCACAAGCCCGGATAGTCATTCATTCTGTATTTTATGACATCGGCCGTGAAAGCTTACGCAATTTGAATCTATAATATATGTTTTGTATCTTTGTTCTCAATTCGCTCCTAAGTCACTTAACCGATCACATCGAAATTCGGCAGGTATAAATGTGTGTTTTAATAAAAAAAGGTTTGTATGCCATCCATTTTATTATATAACGTAACATTTACGTCGTGTTCTCTACTCGCTCTTCTTTTACGTAATACATTTACATATTCTTCCCTACTCGTCCTTCAATATAAAATGCATACAATTTTCTATGATTGAAATAGAAATGCAACACACTACATTTATGTGATTTTCTCTACAGAATGTTCTTGTGTGAAACACAATCACACTTCTTTCGCTAGTCCCTCTTCTACAACAATTCACATAAATTTTCATATGTTTGAAATTCAAATAAACGCATTACATTCACATGGTTATCTTTACTCACTTTTCGTTTACAAAACACAATCGCATTTTTTCCCCTTTATTCCTTCTCTCTTCTACAAAGACTTCATACAATTTTCTGGGTGACTGACGTCTTACACTCACATAGCTTTCTCTGCTTGCTTTGCTTCTTCATGATGCGGCAATCATCTATATCTCTCTTTTTCATCCATCTCATTTATTTTTATAATTCTACAATTCCCCATTTCTTTTCACTTTCAAACATTAATGTTCCACAGGTCTCTTGTTAAATCTGTTTTGCATATTTTTGTCTTATAGAGTTCCATTTTATACATTTTAATAGTGT